>JACDJE010000018.1:2525750-2820713 GCA_016647715.1 Pavo muticus | reverse complement strand
TCCCTCCCTCCCTTCCTTCCCCCCCACCCCAAACATTGTACTGAAAGTGGGGATTAGTGTGAGTAGAAGAATTTATACTCTGGCATTGACCAGAATGTGAGGAGTAAGTACCAGATGAAGCTGTCCCTCATATCAGTTCATAAGTGAGGTGTGTGGTCAAGACATTTTATTTATTGAGAACTGAGCCTTAGAAACTGATATGAAATGGACTACATTTGGTATATTAAATTACAGATGTTACTAAGGCCAGCTGCAGAGCCTGTCTACTTAGAAGGTGTAAAAATCTAATTGAGAGCATATATGTAGCTGGATGATGAATTAAAAAACTGTATGCAGTCCAGTGTTTACACATCTCAAAAATGGTAGAAGGTCAGAATCCACTTCATTTCTGGTAACTATCACCAGTGGGACACTACACATGTTTTTTGGGAAGTGGTTGTATGAGGGACAGAAAGGCAAGAACTCTTACTAGGGAGCCTTGGGTGTGTTTTGCAAAGTAAGCACTTGGCCTGAGATTACTGTACTCAGGCAGTGGTCCAACCTATCTGCAGCTGGATTTAATGGAGTCAATACCAACAGGACTTTGAGCACAAGGACAGCTTCTCATAGGTAACACAAAATGGTGGCTTGGCACGTTTGGCAATGAAGACAGCCAAGGGCATTGCTGATCTAAAGCAAAATAGAAAAGAAGGCAAACAGGATAAGATCCTGAGAGATTAACAATGGGAGCAGGTAAGGGAATGAATGCCAAGCTAAGAAGACAATCCAGTACAATAGATAAGTGAAAGTCTTTTCATTGTGCCCTGATGATCAGGTTCGTGCAAAGCAGCAGTATAAGGCAGCAGTATAAGATATGGCAGGATACTAATCATTTGAATAATGGAAATGAAACTGAAGAAGATAATGAAGCAAAACAAAGAGAGTACAGTAGCACAGAATGTAGGGAGCTACACTTCGGAAACCTGTACTCTAAGAGCAGCTGATGGGGTAAGAAAATATTGGACATTGGAAGAAACATATTAGAACTGTTTGACACCCTGTAAAGTCTTAAATGAATAGCAGGTATTTGGAGGAAAAACTATACTGTTACTACGGCCTGCTTGCTGAAAACATCTATTCAGGTTAAAAAAAGAGAAAGGAAATCCCATATTTTCAAAATAAATTGCCTGTATTATAAACATCTTACAAAAAGCAATAGTAACCTTCCATTTTGAATATGCATTCAGCTTGGTCACTTTATTTCACTTAGCCAATAAATGAAACAGGAAATTCAGAAACTAGTAATGAGGACGATTGGAGGCCTGCAAAGTATTCCATACATGTGGAGATTAAAAAGTTTAAAGTATTTACGTAAGAGCAGAGATGAATAAGAGGTAAAATGAAAGAGGCGTATAAATTGTTAATGGTTTAAGGAAGGTCAAGAAGGTGCACTGATTTACTTCTCTCAGAATACATGAACAAAGTGTTCACAATGAAATCACAGCCTTTCAGTTTAAAACTGATATCAGGAAATGCTTTTTACATGATTGTGCCTCAAGATCTGAAGCAATGAACTTCATAGAATTAATAAAAAGGTCTGACATTTCTTGGGTAATCACACTGTACTATATGGTCTGAATGTTTAAAAGTCCTCAATATATTTATCCTTATAAGAGACCTCTGAGGTAGGAAAGCATTATCATACAACTATTCTAATGAACAGAATTGACACCTAGAGAACACTGGATGCTTTGTCATGCTCACAGAAGAGATCCCTTGTAGAAGAAAACTTAATCTTTGTGACCTGAATGCCAAATTGATGCCTCTGTATGTGGACAATATTTTTTTGCCATTATTTATTTATGTTTGTCATGCTCAGTCTTTCTGATACAATTGTTCAGATAGCTTGTAGAAGCACTCGATTCATGTGCCATGGCTTTTCTGTGTTCAAGTGTTCAGTGCATAATACCCTGTCCAGGGCATTCACACTTGCACATTAAATTAGATTAATCCTTATGGCTCAAATCAATGGGCTTGAGTACGCTTGCTAAGTCTGCTGCTTCCCTGAAGAAAAGAAAGTATTACTGATATATGATGCAGCATATACCTATTTATTTCTATCAAGGAAAGCCTTGGCTGTTCTCTACTGCCACTTCCAGAATCACTGATCTTTCTCAGTCCTGGCTGCTTGCCTTCACAAGAACCCTTCACCACCATTTTCCCTTGTTATAACACATCAGGCTACTGGAGAAGGAGACTGGACATTGATCTGTTCAGGTGGCTGGCAGTCTTCCTCCTTACTTATGCCTTAGAAAAATGAAGAGAGCAGCAACGGCTACCATCTAGAGTGTAAGTTTTCAGGATTAAATCTAACTTCTACCTGCCAATATAATGTCAAACAGTTCCTCATCAAGGAGGAAAGTTTAAACTGTTGCATAAATTACCTGCCTATGGCTACTGCTGAAGACAGGATAACAGATTGAATAGACTATTATATTGATTTGATGCAAAAATTTCTGAGTAAGATATAAGCCAGTAAGAATGCAACAGTGAACAGTTATTTATTTGGAGGAATGAATGAGAACCCAGACTTAACTTTTTGGTCCTTCTGTTTGTTGACCAAGAATATTTAGAACACGTATTTACCTTGTATTTTTATCTTTGGTTAACAATGGAAATGTTAGAATGTGGGGCAATAAAAGGTCTTGGAAGGCATTATGTTTCTATGCGTTGGCTCAGGTGGAGAGAATCTTTATGGGACTGTTTTATGTTGGAGTGACAGATAACTGCTCTTCTTGCAGAACAGATAAATATACCTCTCTACAGTTGAGCTCCTGATTCTTTATTGTGGTTTAACCCAGCATGCAGATAAGCGCTGGACAGCCTTTCACTCACCACCCCACTTCCATGTTATAGAACAGAGTTACTACGAAACTACTACTAAGAAAATTAACTCCATCCTAGACACTTGTCTATCCTAGACATTTGTTTATGAATTCTACAATGGCATAAATGATAAAACTATGCAAACAGTGTTGTTATTTTTTAAAATATATCTTCTATCTCTGTAATCTTGAATCTTCATAAAGCTGTAAACATAACTCAAGCTTTTCTAAAAAAGCTTATTATAATATCTGTGCTATTGTGAGACTTTTTTTTTAAACCCTTTCCAGGGTTGGCAGTATGTGAACTTGAACTTTGTCTCCAAAATACGCCAACAAAGATGACAAATTTCAACCCAAGAAAAAGAGATTGGTCAAGATCCGCAACTTCAGCTATTACATCAGCCATAATTCTTTGCCTTTTCCTAGTAGCTTCCCTCCACCTATTCTGTTTGTGTCTTCTTATTTTTTCAAATTCATGCTTACCAATACTTTCTATAATGGCGTATATGGTTCTGCGTGTCAACTGAAAATAGCTCAAATAATACATTCTGATTTTTCTTTAATTTTTCCAGATGTGCATTACTCAGAGTTCTCTGTGGTTAGCCTATGAGCATACCCTGATCTGACTGGGGCTCTAGGCAGCTGAGCAGCTGAAATTGCATCACACACAGTGTATACTGTACTTGCTCTCAGATAGATACTGATGTAAGAGAGGAAGGAGGTTCTTGTTTCCTGGTCTAACTGTGCCTCATAGCTAAGATAAGTCATTTTCTTCAATTATTTTCCTCTAGTGATTCTCCATATTTACTGCAGAAAGATTTGCAACTAGGTCCTCAAGTAAATAGTGCTGCAGTCCACAATCTTATTTTTCTTCCTGTTTCTCCTCTTTCTCCTCAGATCATTCCATTTTCTCTCTGTTGTGACTTGGCTTTATTTTGTATTGACAGTGCTTCTTTGCTTCCTGTCATTATAACCCTCCATTTTTTTTTTCCTATGATCATTGAAGAAATTGTAAAAAGAATCGGCCCCAAGACTGATCTTTGATCATTAAGCTGCCTCTAGTGTCAAACTGCACCTTTCAACACTGTAACCTGTTCAGCACTGTATTTTCACTTTTTCTTTAGACATACCCAGCTAACAGTTCCTCTTTCACCTCCTTCTTCCCTAGCACTATTTATTAATTTCCTGCAAAGCACTGTATCACCTATTTTACTAAAGTCCTCATAGAGGACATCTAAGGATTTTCTTTTAAAATTATCTCTCTTTAAAGAGTACTATTCTTGAGTTTAGTCTGGACAGATCTTTCCTTGAATCCTTTTTGTATTTTATTTTAATTTCCATGTACCAGCACCCTCTTTTCAAAAGACCTGTGTTCTACTGGGGCCCAAATAGTCCATTAACTACTATCTGGACCACTCTCTAACCCGAGTGCTTTATAAGCACAAGCTCAATAATCACTGCTGTCTGTTCATATGACAACTTGAAACATTTACTTAAAGTATTTTCTTGTGAGTGTGTGTGCTAACTCTTTCAGAATACCAGGTTGGAAATTGACAGATACCCTATAGTTCATGAAGACCTCTGAATTTTATTTCTACCTTCTCTGTGGTCATCACCACCTCACAATGGCATTCCCAATATCCAGCTTTTCTTTGCTCTCAGATCAAAATCATTACTCTTTTTTATTTTCTTTTTTCTTTTTTTCAGCCTGATGAAGTATTAATTTAATTTTGGACTTATTCATCTTGTTTTTCAGTCTTTGACACAAATCTAGGAAATAGCTAACCTTTGAGATCCCCAAGGCTGTTCCCAAGGATCCGTCCTACCCATATTCTAGTATCTCTGAGAGCATTTCAGCTAGTCTTTTAGTAACTGAAGTCCTCAAAGAAAATCCTTGCCCCAAGAATCTTTACCATGTATCCTAGCCAGTACAACACCTGCTTTTTTTTTGTAAAAGCTTTTTAGCTGCTCAGTGCATATGTATATGTATGTGTATACAAATAAAATAAATTCATTGATTCCTGGTTAGTCTCAGCCTGAGGCCTCCTGAGGCCTTATCACTGGAAGTTAAGTGGTAGATAAGCTGTTCTAACCTAGATTTTCTTTCAGTGGCTGCTGTCCCGAGCTAGATTTTTAGTTGCTAAAAATTCTAAACACTTACGTTCATCTTGCTTCTGGCCCCTTCCACTGAGCTGAGTCAGACTTTCCTCCATGTCAGTCATATTCTAATGCTGAGCATAACATTAAACCTATGTGGTAGTAGGAATTACCTGTAGTTTGTTGTGCTTTTTTTTTTTGATGTTTAATTTCTGTCTTGAAAGTTCTCTGTGGTTTGAAATCCATGTGCTGAGGGCAGCAGCTTCCTGCATGGATAAAAGGGCTGAGATGTGGGATTGGCTTATTGTGGCGGGAATTTAGCTTATCTGGACGCAAACTCTGCTTTTACAAATCCTGATCTAGTACTACAAATTCAATAATCCCATAAAATTTAGTAACTTAGAGTAAGGCAAATCACCAGACTCATCATTGTTTTGGGATCCTTTGCTTCAGCATTCAAGTGAATTAGCTCTCCAGCACTGTTCGTATCTTAAATGATATGCACTTGTGTCATCACTTTCAATGCCCAGACTTCTTCCTAGCTTCTGTGATACACATTCACTTTGCTTGTTCATCTCTACAGAACAAACTGGAGTGTTTTACTGGCCTCAGTAGCCTGGAATTCATGCCTCTCAAAGAAATGTCATTCTTTACTGTGGTTTTCCATGTTTAAGTGATGCAAGTGATTTCTGTTGATGCATTGGCACGGCATTTGACATGGCAGTATGATCAGCTCTGTGTAAATGTCTAAAAGAACAATACCACAGAAAAAAAATATAGTGTTACAGAGCACAGAGTATTAAGTGCAAGGGATACTTTATGGGCCTGGGAAATCCCATGACATAAGAACTGCATATAAATGCAATTAAGAACACCACCAGATGGACTGTGTATTTCTTCATTACCATGATGGACCAATAGCTATGAAAAAGAGCAAGCCTTATGTGATCAAAAAGACGTTCATAACAGTTGTAAAATCCTTGTATTTGACTAAAAATCATAATATCTACATATATCTATATACTCATTATCCAGAAACACTTTTTTTGGATGTAATAAACTGTTACTGGCTTTGAAGTCAGTTCAGGATTTCATCATGAAAGCATACATATTCTGGCTAGTTTATACTCATCATCTCATATAAGATTTGCAATAAAGTCCTTTGGTTTTTATTGCAGACCACTGATCATTGATCACGAGCAAAGATAAATGCCTGAACAACATCTCAAAATCTTCACCAAAAAAACAGTCACTCTCTTGAATGTTACTCATTTACTACATTTCCAATTTCATTCTGAGAAGAAATTCGTTGTTAACTGGGAGCTAGTCTGCACGTTTCCATTTTGGTTCAGAAGTAGACCTTTTTGGTTTACAGGTAAGGGGGAAAAAGAAAGAAATGTGTTTTTAAGCTTAGGCTTACAATGTAAATGTTATTTTCAATTTGAGGCCTGGCATCTTTTTTGATGTGACTCATTAACAGGACTCCTTTCACAAGTAAGGATTACTCACTCAAATAAATGAAGTAAAATGAAGACATTATCTTTTAAGGCTAAATGATAAAACCTATGATTTAGACACTTTAAATAGAACCATTAACAATCTTTAATTACAGTACAACGACCAGCCACAGCAGAAGTATGCAGTAATACATACTCATTTTTTGCCTGCTGTTTCAGTGTATCAGTATCATTTCGGAAGGAATGCTTAAGTCCTATTTTTAGAATAAAAATTTTGCCGACAGAGAAAAACCAAAGCTGGAGGAGCTGTATGAGCAACTCTCATATAATTTCAGGCAGTTTGATTTGAAAAGAACACACAGTAAAAAATAATTATGTCTTGTTGTCAGAGGGACTCTTCATGGGGCCCAGTGGAATGCAGGGTCAAACGCTGTATGGTGTGCATCTGCCAGCTAGCCTCAGAGCCAGCAAACAGTCTCTGTGCTCTTTTATTAACATTATAGATGAAGCCATTCCAATGAGTTGCCAAAAAAAAAAAAAAAAAAAAAAAAAAAAGGATTTGGAGGCATATTATTATTATGGACCTCTAACAATGATGAAGTTATAGCAGAACCAGTGTGTACTGTCCAGGACTACCAGACCTGTTTCTCTGTGCAGTCTATTCAGAAAACTGATAACTGTGTTTGGGTAGCATGGATAACTGAGCTGAGTACTACTGCTCCTAACTCTCTGTGTACAGACCAGTCTTACAGACTATGAATAATATATACTGTGAATAAAGGATTGCTTCTGAATATAGATTCCTTAGTAGGCTCTTAAGTCCTCTTTGTGCACTGTGATAGGCAGTTTTAATATTTCTTCATGTACTTTGTCTGTCTTTCTGTCTTGGATGATTTTATTAATAACCTATTACAATGTGTATGTGGAAGGAAACTAATGAAAAATTGTATCAGAGAGGTATATTCATTGCCACAAGGATGCTCAAGAATTCAGATCATAAATTTTCTGATGAAACATCCTTACATTAAAAAAAAAAAGGTACACTTTCAAAAGCTATAACTTTCTGCAGAAATGCACTCATTTTCATTAAGGGTTTGTTAGGTGAAAGTTTTGCAGGTACAAAGACTCAGTCCTTCAGCTGTGATGTAGTTTGTTGCACTCACCTAAGATAAGTCACAGGTATACATTAGTTTATTTACCAAAACAATAGAATTGTAAGCTATAGTAAATGGTGTGTTACCTTCACTGGCAGGATGTTGGCTCTTTGGGGGATGCTTGTTTCTTTCAGAATTCCAGCTTTTGAATTCTGCATGAATAAATTAATGCTCTGGTAACATGCTCCATATTCTTTCTGTAGAGTAACAAAGTAAGTCCAATTCTGTGAGATCTTAGATAAAAAACCTGGCTTGTTCATGTTTCTAAAGATCACTCATTTTAGCTCCTTGTCTGATACAGAAGTTGCTTCCTGATTTTCATTTTTCTCATATTCTGTGATTTTGAGTCCCAAATAATGCAAATTATTTTTCATCATTTGCAATTAAATGATAATATTCTTGCTAATTGCTAATAAAAAGGAACACAGTTAGATAAAATTTTAAGGATTTACTCAAAAGATGAGAAAAACTCCCATGATGAAAATCTGTTGCTTTTGCTTTTTTTAATAAATTGCAATTATGTGTGCAGACAGTGAAAAAACCTACCACTGCCTGTCTTTGAATGTATGCAATCATCTTTATTTTCTTTTGTAGAGGTGCCATGGTATGATAGGCCTTGACAGGCCCACTGAGGAATAAAGAGGAGGACTAAGAAAATGCAGGATGGATGAGAACCTGTACAGATTAGGGCATATTAAGAAAACCCTTTCATGTACTTTTAAAAATGCACCTTGGATAGACGCTCATAATTTTAGGACAAACTCTTCCCTATTCTTGAATGGGCAAATTAAAAAAGAAGAAAAAGCATAGCTCCAGATAAAGCCTTAAAGAAACCTCTCCACTTGCAAATTTTTACACTGATAGTCTTTATAGCTCTGTTTCCTAATTCACTATTACTTGTCTGTCAGAATGTTCCTTCTGAGTTTGTTGAGATCTGTGCAATTGGATCAGCGCACTTCAGAATCTGTCTTTTTGATTAGATAAATGGCTAAAATGATGGGAAAGCATTCTATGCAGTGTGTTTTACTCTATATAAGCCCCAACAATTGATCTATTTTGCTCAGGTTATTGGACCAAACATCTGAATCGGAACTCCTTAAAACAATTTCTGTCCATAATTTTCAAAATTTGTTACGTGGATGAAAAAAGGACGTGGATGAATAAAGGTTACCGTACTGCTGCAAGTAGAAATATGAAAAAGTTCTGAAAATATGGACCCTTTTGGCTTTGGTGCATGAGTGTAGTCAAAACTTTACATCACCATTTAAAAAAAAAAAAAAAATCCCATTGAACTATTCTAATATTACCTGGCCCTACTGCGATGCGAAAATGCAACCGGGATGCTTGGTATATCGGGCTAGAAGGAGCCATGTGTTAATTGTTGATGAGAGGTATAACACATTCATATTACAGGACCCGATTTAACCTGGAATGTCCAATGTTTAACTCGTCCCAACCATCTCTTATATTTCCTGCTATGTTTTGGTCTTATAAATGGGGAAAGTGGTACAACTACATGGAGCTGATATTCTTCCTGTTACTTAGAAATACATGAAATTTTGGAAATAACAGAATAGTAAATATGAAGCTTCTTCTACATAAATGGTATCTGAACAAACAGTGCTTCTTCAGAAACAGAACGGGCTCGTGCAAGGGACATGTTAGATTTAGGGGTCACATTCAAATGAGATAAAAATGCCCTGATTATTAAATATACTGTTAAATTCAGTATAATGCTAGCAAACAGGATATCAACCATCATGACAGGTTTGCCTCATCCTTTGTCACCTGTTTTAAAGATACAGACAGTGACTAATGCATATCAAGGAAACGTTTCACCTTTGATCAGTATTTCATTTCTCTTATGTCTCTATTGCAATATCAGTATAATTCTGGTGTATAACATTCTTCAGAGAAGTCAGTCTAGGATGTTGTTGAATGCATAGCAATATTGTCCTGTGTATACATTACCACATTTTTTGACGAAATAGATGTGAGATAGAATCTGATTATTTCTCACCTTGGTATGTAATGCTGTAAAATAGATTCTGTCCTGCACTGAAAAAAATGAGTGCACACAGGCATGTGCCTTCTTCCTCCCACTTCATCACCCATGACATTTTTGTACTAGCTTTTAATTTTTTCCATTTGATTTGGTTTTGCATTTGTTCTAATTACTTAGCCTTTCCACAGAACCCTATTCTCATCTGTTATAAAAAATAACGATAAAATAAGAGAAGCAGGTGAGAAAATGACAAAGCATCTTCGGAACCTTGCCTTTTCATTTGTTTCATACTTCATGTTATATGCATTCTATTACAGAGGTCGTGTATTGGCAGATTTATGTTTTTTTGCCAGTGTAAGGCACAAGTTGATTTATTTTCTGGATAGGTAGTGCTTCCGAGTGGAATGCAATCTAGGAAGCAGACATGTGACTTGTAAGAGTTCTCAGTTATATTTTTATAACAGTGGCCGAGCGCTGCCAGCTGTTCTGCATCTCCCTTTTGGTTTCTGTGAGCATATACCTGAGTGACCCTTAGCTAGTTAGTCAACCTTTGTGTACCTTTGTTCATCTCTGAAATGAAACTGAAACTATTTTCAGATAGGTTATAATAGTTTCATCTTCATCAATATTTGTAAAGCTTTCCATGACCTTTAGAGAGAAGCCACTAGTGTTATTACTATTTTGTTACTCTACATTTTTAATTATGTAAATGTATTACTTACTACTCTTTGAAAAATAGATTTTACTTTGAGATTTCATAACAGACTCCTATGACATCTCTGCTCTGAGAATTAGCATCTTTGAAAAATTAAAATAAGGAGGAATTCTACCCTTACTTTTAAGAAAGATTTTAAAAAAAGGTTTTGGAAGTTGCATGTAAAAAGGTGGATAATTTGGAAATCCAATTTGAATATGATATTTGTCTGAAAGATAGAAATAACAATGAGGTAAAATGTGTAAGGAACCTACAATTTTTATTTGTTCTTAAGAATTCTTATCTGGTATATATTTCCCATTAGATTTTCATCAGTCCCATGCCATGAGGGTTTTTCCATTTTTTTCCAAAGGACTCCTTGGTTCATTCTGTGTGCAAGATAAGCCTGCTTTGGGGTTTAATCAAAGCTGAGGAGCAAGTGAGTCTCTTGTTTCTGATTGGTCTTACATAGCCTTCTCCCTATGTTCTGTTCATGATTCCAGCTTTTCATGCCCTGCTCTTTTGTTTCTTGTTTTCATTAAGCACTACTGGGCATAAGACATTCTTCCATCCCAATGATCAGCCTATCATTGTTCCCTCAGATGTCCTACAGACACATCCTTAAGGATATTCCCCCCCCAAAAAGAATTTAAAAAGAAAAAAAAGATGAAAAATTAAAATATATACATGAAGTTTATTATTCATCTGTTTTTCTTGCACTATCTTTTCAGTATTATAAGCTGAATCTGGATCTACTGGGAAGCAGCAATGTACCACAGATTTTGGGAGCATTTAACCAATTGATAAAAGATGGATGTCTGACTTATTCTCTTTTAGAAATGTTACCTTTAGCACATTAGGGATTTTGATGTATTAGTAAACAGTAAAAAAGTATGAGAGAAAATCATGGTTCTAGCAAACTTAAGAGCAGTGATATTATATGCTTTGACTCGGTAAGGTTTTTGACACTGACTCTCAAAATATTCTTTTAGAGAAGCTGATGAAATATGGGTAGTTGAACATGTGGTGAGGTGGATTGAAAACTGGGTGAACAGTTGTGCTCAAAGAGTTGGGATCATTTGGTATGAAGTCTGCTTGGAAGCCTATGACACACACTATTGACCCCAGAGGTCACTACTAGGTCCAGTACTATTCAACACCTTTATTACTGATCTGGATGATGGGGCAGAATGCTTCCTATACAAGTCTGATAATGATGCAAAACTGAGAGGATTGGCTGATACGCCAGAGACTTGTGCTACCATCCAGAGGGATCTCGGCAGGCTGGAGGAATGGGCTGATGGGGACCTCATGGCGTTCAACAAAAGGAAGTGCGGAGTCATCCACCTGAAGAAGAACAACCCCATACACCAGTATATGTTTGAGACTGATCATCTGGAAAGCAGCTTTTGCAGAAAAGGACCTCTGTGTGGTACATGGAAACTTCTGATGGGACATGAGCCAGCAATGTGCCCTTGCTACAAAAAACCAATTAACAGTATCTTGCACTGCATTAGGAGTGCCGTCAGCAGGTTAAGGAAGGTGATCCTTCTCCTTTATCTAGCACTGGTGAGGCCACATCTGGAATATTGCGTCCAGTTCTGTGCTTCCCAGTAAAAGAGAGACATGGATCTACTGCAGAGAGTCCAATAGAGGATGACTAAGATGATTAAGGGACTGGAGCATCTCTTACAAGAAGAGCTGCTGAAAGAGCTGGGGCTGTTCAGAGAAGGCTCAGGTAGGACCTCTTCAATATCTGAAGGGAAGATGTAGAGAGGATGGAGACAGGCTCTTTTCAGTAGTGCCTAGTGACAGGACAAGGGGTAGTGGGTGCAAATTGAAACACAGGTGGCACCCTCTGAACATCATGAGACACTTTTTTACTGTAAAGGTGACTGTGGAATAGATTGTTCAGAAAGATTATGGAGTCTCCATCCTTGGAGATATTCAAAAGTTGTCTGAAAGTAATCCTTGGCAACCAGCTCTAGGCAGCCCTGCTTGAAGCACGGGTAGGGGGATGGACAAGGCAGTTTCCATATGTCCCTTCCAGCCTCAACCATTTCCAATTCTGTGATTATGTGTTCTAGATGCAAAATAACATGGAATTTCAAAATACCTTAAAAATCATTGTGTCTGTGATGTAGGGCAAATTTTCAACATAGCGTAGTTGACTTTTAAAATTTTCATTAGTATGCATGAGAAAATGCTGTTATATCTTCAAATGCCACAAAGTAAGTTTACCTATAAATATTCTGTGACAAATAAGTATAATAAAAAAGGTTTCCAGACAGCATAGCAGATGGATGTCAAAATTAGATGTATTCTTGTATATAAAATGATACTGCCCCCATATAAACAGATTTTTTGTGTGTGTGTATGTGCAGAAAATGATAATAGAAATATGAAAATAATTGAAAACTGAAATACAAATGCAATATACATTACTGGTATCATTGGAACTTCATGCCCTTTAGCTCAAAAAGAAGCTTTATAAAATATTATGCCGAACTGTGACAAGACTAAAGTTATTAAAAGAGACCACGGTTGAAGCACTTCTACATTAAGAATTGAACATTTTTATAGGAAATATGGAATGAAAATCTCTAATGACAGGAATAACTGGACATGTAAAAGGACATTTGGACACCTCTGATATCTGAGCAGAGTTATGCAGAAATCTGTGGTTAATTCAAGTAGCACTGTTCTTATATTATTACTAAAGTAGAGCACTAAAAATTTCTAACATTGCAGATAACAGAATTTATTCCTAAAGTATTCTTTGATGTATAATTAGGTAGATACTGTTATATTTTTTCTTTGAAGGTTCTTAAGATATGTTATCTTGCACTTCAGCTGACTTTATAATGATTCATTGTAGCAAATGAAATTATATATTGTGGAAAGAATTTTACTGTGCTGAAAATGTGGATTAAAACTAGTCTTCTGTGCTAACCACCGTTTTCACTGGAATCCTTCCTACAAAAAGAAGAGTGAGAAATATATGAGTAAGTTGTTAACATACTCAAGAGAAGTCAAATGAACAGACCTGGAAACAAATCTATTTTCAAGACGAACAGCAGAAGCACAGCTTTTCTCCATGAGGGATATCCACAGCACTTGGAATATCACTTTGCTGGATTCTTTCTGCTCTTGTAAGCTCTGTATTCCCTGAGGATGCCTGTGCAGTAGTGGTATGTCTGCTAGCAAAGTGTATCTTGTAAACTGCTTTGCTTCCCATGAGGTACCCTTGAATCAGTGAATTATGGTTGTCCTAGCTTGATGAGCTGTTAGAAATTAGAAAAAATAATCTGATCCATTCTCCTGTTTTTTTCATTTTACATTAAGATTCAGTGATTCTTCTCTGTAATGAATGCATATATACTAGAAAAAAATTGATATAAGGGTTATGATGCCAAAGTCAGAAGCCCCAGTCTACAAGCAGGGCATGAGAAGACATCATTTGTTGTGCCAAGGTTACAGGAATTTTTGATGCCTTCTCAAGAGGCTGGTCTCCAAGTCTCACAGCTAAGATAAACTGGTGTACTGGGAACAGCTGGGTTCTTCTCATTTTTCTTTTCGACAAGAGAAGCCTTTTCTCCTATTGGTCACCCTTCTTTTTCAGAACCTCTACTTGGTTAAGGCCAACCAGCTTTTTCAGGTGCAACCATAGTACTTGTAAGCACCTCCTACAATTTTGCTTGCCTCTGTTGAATATATAAATTAGGTGAGAGCATGGTAGGTGATCCACTAGTCTTTTCCTACCCATTTCACCCTTTTATATGCCCTTTATTCTCCCTGGTTACACAATAGGTTACAGATTCCCTGACTGTGAGGCCCACTCCATGTTTTTTTTAAGTGGAAGAATATAAGAAGTGGAATTTAAGGTTAAAATGTATACTATTCCTACTGTTATGTGATAATTCTAGAAGAAGAGAAGGGGAGAAACACAAAATTTATACTTGTGTGGTGTGAACTGCTTCCATTGAGCATGCTTGAGCCATGGGATTATGTTGACCATAGCATTCATTTTGGAAGTTTTGCTGATCTTTCAAACACTTTGTCATGTGGTAGAACTAGTACTTCACGTGTTGCTTGTTAAGAAGCTACTTTGATTGTGGGAGTAGATTTAATATGTTCACAACAAGATGTGTTTATGAGGGCATGTGTTACTCTTCTCCGTGCCAGTTGGAATTTCCAAAGCCTTAGAGACTGTGTGTTGAAGTACATTGCAATTGTACGTGAGTCAAGAAGGGTAAAGACAGAAAACGTGGCTGAGGTCCTCTTCTGTCAGAACAGGTTCGTGTCTCTTAGCCAACTCAATACAGTGAAAAACATTACTCACCCATCTGCCTCAAAGCTGGGGTAAAATCCAGGGAGCAGTTCCAGCTCTAATTGAACAGTTATGCCTGGATATCTTTGACAGAAAGAAACTGTACTCTGAATGCAGACTCATTAAAGTATTTCTCTATGCCTACCAGAACAGTTTACTTCTTCAAATAGCAGTACTTCATCACAGTCAGGAATGGATCATCCTCTCAGTAGTGGTAAAGTCATGTAGTGAGAGATAGATGGTATTGTTGATTTCAGCAGAAGTTTCCAGCATCTGAGTGTTCTGAAAATCTAATAATCATGCTTGTATTTGTGTATTAATTTACACTTAGGGAACTAACTTTATGGGCCTGTGTTGAAAAAGAATGCTTTTGTCATTTGCTTTCTAGTGCTGTTGTGTTGGAAGAAAGTTAGTTTAAAATAATCCCTTGAGAAATTGGATGCATGTATTAAAAACAGAGCAACCTAGCTTTGGTTTGCTCTTTTGTACAGCTTGTTCATTTTGATTGCATCTTGGTATAAATCCTTGTCATTAAGTGCTCATGTACCTTACAGGCAGCATTTGATGTTTTCTTCTGAATGGATTGGATCAGTTCCAGCAGCAGATACTGTAATATTTATAATTGACTTTGACAGTGGATTATGTGGAACCGAGCATCCTAAGGCATGAAAGTAAATCACATTAGCCTCAGGTTCTGAGCCACTCTGACTTTTGCTGCTTTGATGTTGGTCCTATAGATTCCTTTGCTTGTTCAGTTTGACATTCACCTGCTTATTTCTTCTACACTCCTTCTCACTCACAGACTGAGCTCTTTCTCTAGTTTTAGCATTCAGGGGCACCTGAGGGAGAAGGCGGGAATGACAACAGGAAAAAAAAAAAAAGGAAAAAAAGGAAAAGAGATCCCCTTGCTGAATTTCCTGACAGCGCAGTTGAAATATTGCAGATGAGAGCTAGAAAGTGAAACCATAAGGAAACAGACTGTTGTTTTTTTTTATTATTTTTTTACTGTTTCACTGCTGAAAGATTTAATAACGGTAGTCAAGGTACCTTCTTCCTCTGCAGCTCCACTGCACTTGGCTGAAGGCATCACATAGGCTTCTTGATCCACATTTCTGTGCTTTTCTCCTTCTAATTCAGCATTAGGGCTCTTGCACTCCTTGGGCCCTGTGTGACGTTCACTTCTTTCAGGCTTAACAAATGTGACCGTATTGTATCTCCTCTTATTCCAGAACATAAAGATGGATCATCTGCATCTCTTCATTAAATTTAGCTTCTTCAGAAATCCTTCGAATGGCTTTGTTTTTGGCAGCTGTGATTGTACTGATCTATTCTGATCTGCTGTTGGTGAACATACTCCTCTGCATGGGCCTGCCTGTGTTATCATGCTGGTCATGATTACATCACTTGCTTAACAGATTGAGAAAGGATAGCAGCTGTCTTCAAAGGAATTCAAGTACATTAATATACACCCTAATCCAGGCTCCTTACTTGTGTCAGTGATGCAGGAAAGCTCAAATTGAAGGAAGTGCAGTTTTGAAGTTAATGGCCAAATGACAGAGTAAGAGGAGACAGTGAAGAATGGCCTATGTCTGCCTGAAACCAAGTGGTAGTCCCAGTTGCACTAGAGCTGTAGCACAGATCAGAATAGCTTCATAAATGTCCTAGTTTCAAAATACCTGCCACTCCTGCTAGCAGAGTCCTTGAGGGCCATGCACTGTGAAGGAGTTGAGTGTCCTCACATCAGTCTTTCCTTTACAAGCTGCAGCAGGGCCACAGAGATCACCGGTTAACTGGTAATGACTGAAACAAGAACTCCTGGGGAATAGCTGATTTGCCATTTGGTGGACAGGCATTCAGCAAACACAAGATAGTGGAGGCTCAGTAAAGTGATGACTAGATGAAACATAATGGATTATGATGTACCTGAGGTGAATGGAATGATCTGGTGGTCTCCTTTGATTTTAAATTCTATAAAACCTTGAAGTATCTCAGTGCTATTTCCTGTTGGAGGAAGTGTCTACCTTTTGCATTTCACTTAAACAGTGAAAACAGGAGAAGCATACAGGCTCTGTTGTGAATCAAGGTGTATTTATTTATTTATTTTTGAATAAAGTTTTTTGTTATGCTAATATATTCAAACTATATAAATGTTGTGTATATTTAAAAGAAGTGGGAAATTTCTCTTTTTTTCTAGAGCAGATTTTCCAACTTTAGTGTGAATTGTTGAGAATAACTAACACTGTACATCAGCAACAACAGCATTTAATAGCCTTTAATATAGCTCCATCAGTGTTTCTTTATTGTAGAACATGTGCCAGCAGAGCTCAGAATGGCCTGTCTCCATAACCACCAATATACACAATCAATTCCCACAAGGATGAGCTGAAAAACTGTTAAATGAGAATAAGAGAAATCTGGATATTTACCTTTGAGAAAAAAATAAATAGCCCTTTAGAAAATATTTTGGCCACCTATGAGGTGGTCACTGCTGGGTGTTAGTAGTACATATGAAATTATATATTTTAAATATATATTTTAAAATTGTTAATAGCCCTTCTTACAGAAAAAAAATGCCACGAATGAAAAAAGCTTGTCAGTACTAATATGTTGCAATAAGATATAGCATTAAAATTTAATAGAAAGAACAACTAAAATGGAAGATTATAGAAAAAATACAGAAAGAGATTTTTTGGTGCAGTGAGAGGAATTTCTCTTAATGTTTTCTTTTATATTTTGGCCTCAGTCCTGCAAACTGCTCTGAATGAGCCATGTCTCATGTCAGTCCTCAGTCTAATTGATCTCAAGCAGCCTCAGCAGGGAACAGTTTCCTGGATCAAGGCCTTGTTTGTTCCTATGTGGGCTGAGATGTTTTACTCTGTTTCTGTGTGAGTGATTCCCAAACCACTGGGATTCCTGTAATGGGTAAAATTTAAGCTACTACGTCTTTTATTTAGAAAGCAGATTGGACGTCTTGGAAAGTAATAATTTTTTTCTGTAAATTTTGGCACTTCCAACCAGAGCAATATACTCACTAAATTTCTTTTGAGATGTTCGTGCTTTGAAACATGTAGAAAAATTCTCTTTTATACAGTTTGACATTAAAAGGTGATGGCAGTAAACCCTTTGATAATGACTTGCGGAATCGTGAAGGATTTACTAATTTCACTGCTTTTTCTTTGTGTTGTTTTTTTCTTTTTCCTAGTCTTTTAGATATGCTTCTTTTAACACGTATTGGTTTTAAAGGAATATTATGGTTCAGTCTAATTATCAGCAGTCCTCGAGTCCAGGGAGCAAAAGGTTTTATATTTTTAATTTGGATTGCTAAAGCTGTAGAAATATTTCATTTCTAAGAAACATGATAGTTAACTCTTTCTGAGTTATGACAGAATATCCTCACATATGATGGTTCAATTTCCATCACCAGTAATAATTACCTTGCTTACGCAAATATTTCCGCCTTTTTCAGTTCCAAAGACTGCAGCAATTAAAAGCTTCTTAGCAAGAAATTGAAGTCTTAATTGGACCTTCTACTGTCTTCTGCCAGGATTAATTTTGACCTGTCTAATGAGAAGGCTAGAAAGCATTTAAAGCAATATATTTCTTCAGGTGAAAAGGACAGCATAGCTGTGATATACTCATTCAGATTTCTGTTTTAAGAATACATTAATTTAATTATAATGATTTCTAATCAACCTAAGCCAAATTAAAATAAGCCTACTGTAAATACAAAGGTTTGAAATAAGTTACAGCCAATCATTTTAAATGCATACTTACTTTCCATCTACATAAAGAAAACTGGCACCTGTACCCACTTAGTTTAGACCAAAACACCCCTGAAAAATGCAGCAACTGGAACAAAATGCAGTTTATTCCATTTTAGTTTGGTCATTTAGTTTTCTTCTCTAGTGTAGAAGTTGGACTGATTGTACCCTGTTCTCACATTTTTCATCGAACACAAGGGCTTTACAAGACATTTCATTTTAGCTGATCTACAATGACTGTACATCTGTCCAAGACAGATGAGAAATTATATGGATTAGTTTTGGTTTCATGGAAAAATGGCTAAGATGGCTTTGGTTATTTCACTGGATCAGCTGATACACAGTAGCCTGTTGCCTTATTGTAATTTGTGTGGCAATTTCTGAGATTTCCCAAACAACTTACTCTGTGTATCTGAATAAATGTTAGCTCAAATTAAAAATAGAAACTGTTTCCTTTTGTTGACATGCACATGTCCATACCCAAATTAAGCAACACTGTTTCAATCCTTCTATTAGTCTATTGTGTCTCAAAATATGTACCTTGATTTTACAACACAATAATTTGTGTCAATGTCCTTGCCTCTAAGACTTTGCACCAACGTAACTGATTTACTTGTTAATACTGGATTTGTGTTTTGCCAATTTTAAAGATCTAGGCATGCAAATAATATAAATAAGAAGTACTTTGAGCCTGGTACTGTAGTAACTAGTAAAAATAATAGTTGTGTCTCTGAGAGTAGACAATATTAAATCCTGTAGATTTAAAGAAAGAGGAAATTATGTCTTCTGGTTTATAGTTACACTATGGCCTTGTATGCAACTACTAATAATTAAATGAGATAATTAATAATTGTTAGATTAAAACCACCCTTGCCACTAAACTGCACAGCTTTCTTGGCATGCTTGTCTGCTTTTGTACACAGACAACGTTAATAACTTATTGCTAAAAATGCATCTCTAGACGTGCCTTTTTTTACCTAAGTAAATGACATGGATATCATCTTGCTTTCTTTCCCTTGGTAGTTCCAAATATAATACTAATTTAAGACCTTTTATTTTTCCATACTATTATTTCCATCTTGAATGCCACAAATATGCAGACATCACATGGTTTCTCTAGGAAGTGGCTGTGATGAGCTTGGAGATGTATGAATAGCAGTGATAAACAGCTGTTGACTTCTTTGTTTTTTATGTATATCAGAATTGATTTGTAGCCCATAGTATGGCTCCAAGGTTTTGTTGCAAAGGAAAAAATCTGAGACAGCATGGGATTTTTAATGTCTGAGTCACCTGCCCCTATCCCAAACAGAATTTCAGTATAGGACTCTTCTGAAATTCAAGTTTATTTGCGCTGATAGGCCTGCAGTCTGTATTAATAAAATGTCTATTATTGTAGTAGCCAATAACAGTAATTTTGAATGCAATGCTATTTGAAAGTGCATGGTATATTTGAACAAAATATTTAATTAACTGTTATCTCAGCATTACCAGCAGTTTTGTTGGAAAGAGATTACGATGTGCACACCTAGAGAAGGATTAGACAAGTAGGTCATGATAATTGTGACCGTCTTGAAACATCGCTTGGTTACAGCTCTCTTCAGGCCAAATATTTACATTTCTGATGAGTGGAGTGTTATATTACTTTTAGCTCAGAAGAAAAAATACCTTGCGTTTGTCATTGTTACTGCACACAAGGGAGTGATTGCTCTACATGTATAAAAGTATGGTGCATCTGATGAGACTCTCTTCTGTCCTCGTAAAAGCCAATTATACAATCAACATTGCAAATTTATAGAACAACACTGAATTTTGTTTCAAAAGAGACTGAATCATAATGTAGGATATGATAAAGTATTGTTCAGTGCCAAGAAGGAGATGTCAGTGCATCGTGAATCATCACAGAATCATAGAATCATTAAGGTTAGAAAAGATTTGTAAGATCACCTAGTCGAACCACCATCTCTTCCCCACCATGCCCACTGACCATGTCCCTCAGTGCCACATCTACACATTTCTTGAACACCTCCAGGGACGGTGACTCCACCACCTCCCCGGGCAGCCTGTGCCACTGCCTCACCACTCTTTCTGAGAAGAAATTCTTCCTAATGTCCAACCTGGACCTCCCTTGGCACAACTTGAGGCCATTACCTCTCACCCTGCCACTAATCACCTGGGAGAAGAGGCCAACCCCCACCTTGCTACAACCTTCTTTCAGGCAGTTGTAGAGAGCCTCCTCTTCTCCGGACTGAACATTCCCAGTTCCCTCAGCTGCTCCCCATAAGACTTGTGCCCCAGGCCCTTCACAGCTTCGTTGTTCTTCTACGGACACCCTCCAGGGCCTCAATATGTTTCTTGTAGTGAGGAGCCCAAAACAGTACTTGAGGTGCGGTCTAGCTAGTGCCAAGTACAGAGGGACGATCTCCTCCTTACTGTGCTATTTCTGATACAAGCTAGGATGCTGTTGACCTTCTTTGCCACCTGGGCACACTGCTGGCTCATGCTCAGCCAAGCATTGACCAGCATCCCCAAGTCCTTTTCCTCTGTGCAGTTTTCCAGCCACTCTTCCCCAGGCCTGTAGCGCTGCATGGGGTTGTTGTGGCCAAAGTGCAGGACCTCACAGTTGGTCTTGTTAAAACTCATACAATTGGCCTCAGCCCATTGATATTGGCTGTCCAGATGCCTTTGTAAGGCCTTCCTATCTTCAGACACATCGATACTTCCTTCCTTCCAACTTGGTGTCATCTGCAAGCAAAATGAGGGTGCATTCAGTGCCATCATCCAGATCATCATTGAAGATATAAAACAGGATAGGCCCTAATACTGACCACTGAGGAATACCACTTGTGACTGGTCACCAGCAGAACTTAAACCCATTCACCATCACTCTCTGGGCCAAGCCATCAAGGCAAATGAAAAATGTTCTCTGCACTCCAAAGTTGCAAGACACTGTAACTCATGACATCCTAAGGTATATAAATATGATTCATTTTTAAGCTTCTGCTTATTACTGAACCGTCTATTAGCATTTAGTAAGAATATTAGCAAGACTATGTGTAGGAAACTGTTTATATGTAAAGAGATGTTGCAATTTAAAACGTTTTAAAATTAATAATTCAGCATACTATTTTATCTTGATCCTATAACTTGTTCTGTGTGTGAAAATTTTCTGCCTGAAGGAAATCCCACTCAGTTCAGGGTGATCCTGTGAAGGCAGTTGGATTTGTTTGTCTGGGATGCCATCTGAAACCTAGCCAAAAAATGTAGTCTTAACACTCCAGGCTGTTTATTGATCTGGTGATTGTGTTGGCTATAAAAAGGGTAAAAATATGTGGATTTTCTTTTACTGTAGATTTTGAGTGTTTGTCTCCTTTGCTAGCTGCACTGCTGGATAGTTGTTTCTTTATCATTGTCCAAAAACAATTGTCTCCCTTTTGTCCTGGGAACTTCATATATAGACCAGAATAAGGATTTAAGAGAACTGGGTTCTATTTTCAGTTCTAATACTAGCTTTCCAAGTCTTGATGAAGGTACTTCACAGCTTGTTGCCTCAATTTTCCTCATCTGTAAAATGGGCATTACTATACTGGACTCTTTCATCCAGTGTTTTGAGATGTACTGATGAGAAATGCTGCTATCACCCTTTCTGTAGGGTTGGTTATACTATCACCCTGTGAAAGGCCCAATTCTGTTAGACGCTACCAGAATGATAATGAGACTCTTAATTCTTAGTATCTTCACCTGTTCAATGTGCTCTGTACCATAAAGCAGTGGGTCCAAATTAAGGCACATGTTTTCACATGAAGTTTTTATTTATTTTAGAATCATAGAATCATAGAATCCTTAGAGTTGGAAGGGACCTTTAAAGGTCATCTAGTCCAATTCCCCTGCAGTGAACAGGGGTACCTACAGCTAGATCAGGTTGCCCAGGGCCTTATCCAGGCTCACCTTGAAAGTCTCCAGGGATGGTGCATCCATATCTCTGGGCAACCTGTGCCAGTGCCTCACCACCCTCACAGTAAAATACTTACATCTAACCTAAATCTACCCTCTTTAAGCTTGAAACCATTTCCCCTTGTTCTGTCACCACAGACTCCACTAAAGAGCCTGTCCCCTTCTTTCCTGTGGCTTCCCTTTAGATACTGAAAGGACACGTTCAGGTCACCTTGTAGCCTTCTCTTCTCAGGCTGAACAGCCCCAGATCTTTCATCCTGTTCTCATAGGAGAGGTGTTCCATCCCTTGGATCATTTTTATGGATGTGCTCCAACAGGTTTATGTCTCTCCTGAACTGAGGACTCCACATCTGGTCACAGTACTCTAAACATTCGAGGGCTGTGTGGCAAGCAGTTATCAGAGAAGTCCAAGGCAAAAAAATCATTAAGTACCTCATCCTTCTCCTTGTCTGTCATTACCAGCTTGCCTGTGTCACTCACTAGGGAGGGTATGCCCTCCTGGACTTTGGTTTTCTGGTTGAGGTACCTGTAGAAGCTTTTCTTGTTCTTCTTGGGATCCCTTACCAAGTTCAGTTCAACCTGGGCCTTGGCTTTCCTGACCCCATCCCTACACAGCCTAGCAGCTTCCTTATACTCTTCCCACAATAACTGTCCCTGTTTCCACTGCCTGTGCATTTTCTTCTTGTTCTTCAATTTGACCAGCAGGTCCCGGTTCAGCTATGCTGGTCTCTTGCCTTCTTTTCCTGACGTACTACACCTGGGGATAGAGAGCTCTTTTGCTCTGAGGAAAGCTTCCTTAAAGATCTGCGAGCTCTGCTCTGCACCTTTGCCTATGAAGACAGTTTCCCAGGGTGTTTTATTAACTAACTCCCTGAAGAACTGGAACTTAGCTTTCCTAAAATTCCTGATTTTACTCTTCGCTTGTTTCATGTCCCTCTGGAGCATTAATTCAACCATAGCACGGTCACTATAGCCCATGCAGCCTCCAATCCTGATGTCATCAATCGGTTCGTTTGCATTGGTGGGCAACAGGTCCAGTATTGCATCCCCTCTGGTGGGGCAGTCTATTACTTGACTCAGGAAGTTATCCTCAATGCATTCCAGGAGCCGCCTGGATTGTCTACAGCTTACCATGCTACTTTTTCAGCAGATGTCTGGGTGTTTGATGTCCCCCACCAGGATGAGCACTTGTGATCATGATGCCTCCTGTAGCTGGAGGTTGAAGCCCTTATTGACAGGGTCCACCTGATCAGGTAGCCTGTAATAGATACCTATCACAAGGCTCCCTTTGCCACCTCGGTCTCTAACTGTCAGCCATAGGCCTTCAACTTGCTCATGACTGTTCTTTAGAGACAACTCTTCACATTCTATTCCTTTCCTGTTGTAGAGAGCAATATCCCCTCCCTTCCTTCCTTGCCTATCCCTTCTGAACAGCTTGTAACCATTGATAGCCACGCTCCAGGCATGGGAATCATTCCACCAAGTTTCAGTGATGGCAACTATATTGTGGTTTTCTTGTAGCACAGCAGCTTCCAATTCCTCCTGTTTGTTTCCCAAGATATGTTTATTGGTGTAGAGACACTTCAGCTGGGCATCTGGTCTTGTCACTTCCATAAAGGATAACTCCATAATTCCTTTTAAGTATTTCCCTTGATTTTCCCCATTGCCTTTTCTTATTGCCCCAGCAGTCATTGCCTCATCATTATAGGATTTCATATGTACTGTAGTGTTGCCAGCACCTCTCAAGGCAGGAGGTCCTTCAAGGCCCCTGCTAGCATGCTGTCCCTCTAATATAACTATGCCATCCCACACTTCATGGGAAGTCTCACTATCTCCCTGTCCCCCTTCAGAACTAGTTGAAAGCCCTCCCAATGAGCCCCGCTAGCATTTCCCCAAGGACCCTTCTCCTACTTTGAGAAAGGTGAACCCCATCTGGTACCGACAAACATGATGCCATATAGGCCATTTGGTTGTAAAAAAACACCAAGTTCTGACTATAGCATCAGCCACGAAGCCAGATATTTAAAGATAAGATCCTTTGATTTGTTTCCACGTTCTTACCCAATACAAGTGGCAGAGAAGAAAAGATGATCAGTGCATTCAGTTCCTTCAGCTGTCTTCCAAAGGCTCTAAAGTCCCTTTTGATAGCCCTTGACCCACATGTAGCTGCTTCTTCTCTCCTTATTTGGAAAAGCAGTATGAGGTAGTGGCCTGTCGGCCATAACAGGCTGGGTAGATTCCTGGTGACATCCCTCACCCAAGTCCCAGGAACACAGCAAACTTCTCTAAGAAGAGGGTCCACTTGGTGTATTGGAAATTCAGTTCCCTGTAGGAAGGAATCACCTACAGCTAATACCTGTCTCCTTCAATGATGTAGTCTTGATTTTGGGGGAAGGCTTTTCTTGGTATGGGTTTGTTAGTTTGTCTAGTCTGAGCAGGCTGTTATCACCCAAAGCCAGTCCTTCCACATCCAGGGCCTCGTAACTGTTGTAGAGAGGCACCTGGGGGGTGGAGCAGGCAAGGAGAGTTTTCATATTCTGCTTCAAGCGCAAACTTGCCTCCACCTGCTCCTTTCCTCTTGTCCTATTACAAGACTGTTTCGTTTTTTATTTAAAATTTTGGAAGCCTTCAGGTAGACTAATAAGAGGGCATTCTGTGCTGGAGTAATTTTGCAACCAGTTCTAAGGATATAAGAGTGTAGCAGAGCTGATGCCACCATTGCTTTTAATATTAAAATACATATGCCTTCTCATTGTTTGGGGCTAAATTATCCTTAAGTCTTGTGCATAAAAGTAAGTTATGACTGCAACAATGCTCACTAGAACTAATGAGTGTGGATCTAATGCATGACAGGATGCCTTTCTGCCAAAAAGCTACTCATATACCCTGCAGCTGCTGTTTATGCTGTTCAGCATGGAGAGAATTTTATAGACCTGATATTCCTATTCCCCAGAAACAGCCTAGCACTTTGGGAGAGAGATGAGACTGAAACTCATTCCAAGTCAAAATGTTGACATATTAGTGGGATCTTATCAACAGCTTCCTGAGATGAAAATGTATTAATACTTAACTATATGTAATTTCTCTATTTCTTTCTGACACCTCTTCTACCCAACCTCTCAGATTGAAGCACAACATATTAATGTACAGTGCACTTACATGGTAGTCTGCTAACACTTCAGATAATATAAGAAAACTGCTTAATAAGTTGGTACTCCATCTTATCAAATTGCAAACTGCCCTTTAACAGTCATTTAACAAAAGTTCTTGACTGACATATTTCACTGATTCTAGTATGGTAAAGGTAGGTTGAGATTTTTTCTGTGCTAAGATAAACATTTATTCCTGGACATCACTGCTTTGTTGATTGCATATGAAAATAACGCTCTCTTATTCTTTCTGAATTTGGAGGTTAAGGGACAATAGTCAGAAATCTGGTATACCATCAGCTTATTTTATGTGCATAGATAGGAAAGAGTAAACTGAAATAAACCAGCAATCTGATTAGTTAGAAGTGGTTATAATTTGTTTAGCTGTAGGTCAGCTGTTGTCTAGAGGATAACATCAAAGCCTGTTCTACTTCACTTTCTTTGGTTTTCTGCTGAAATGTTTTTTTTTTGTTAATTGGTCCCTTGCCCAGGGATTCTTGGGAATTTAGCTCAAATGATTTGATAATTTTTTAAAAAATTTATTTCAAGTGAATAGTGAATTGTTCTAGGTGTACAAATTATACTTGCTTTATTAATGATTCCTTTACATGACAGCCTAGTGCCTAGAGGCATCAAGTCAAGACTCGAGTCATTCTGTTTAGAAGCTGGCTGTTCGATGAAGCTACATCTTTTATTGTAGAAGTGCCTAATTTTATGCACTGTGCAAGAGGGTTATTTCAGAAGGTTTCCAGAATGGTTTCTTTAGGCAACAAATTAATGACAAGTGTCATGAGAGTCAGCAACACAGGATGGAGAGGATCAGTGCCAACACTGAGCAATCTGAAAGAAGCTGTATTGAGTTCACATCCCAAGTTTTCATAGCGAAAGGGCTGCAGGGATGGCTTATCCAAGAAGAGACCAGGGGCTGCTCATCCCCTTGTTGGACAGAGCCAGTTCCAGGTGGCTCCAAAAAGGACCCAGCATATATGATGTTAAGATTCCAGGTCTCTTGATTTATGATGTGCTCAAACTTTCAGATTTTTATTCTCAGATCTTGTGCATGGGCACCTCTGATATAGGATGAACAAAGCCTTGGTTTTTTTTCTGACATGCTCTTTGGTTTATAAGTTGATCTGCTAGGTGGTAAATGATGAGAAGAGGAAGAAAGGGTTACGTTAATTTAAATGAATCTCTTTGTAGCTGTGTTTGGCTGCATTTGTTGCAGCGTTTGGCTGCGCAAAACTATTTTTTATTAGGACCAACAGGTTAGGAGTTCCAGTACTGCTTTATTTAAAATACACCTTACAATACACATAGCCTGAAATCTTGATTTCATGATTGATTGTATAGCTGGGGGCTTGCATGTTCGATGAGTTGACCTCACTACCTGATTTGGAGAACTCAGCTTGAGACATGGTTCACTTTACAAGATGTTTTCAAAATTAGACTGGACTCGCGTTATAGCTACACAGGGATCAAGAAACCTATTTGTGTAGTAAATTGACAAATGAAGAGCATAGGGATAAGTATTGAATTCCTGTTTTAAGAAGGTATATCTGTGTTCTCTAGCCTGAAACCCTTGATAAAATCTTGTGAAGTTATCTGTTTTATGGATCATTAAATTAGAGAGGCTCCTTATGCCTTGATTTCATGTTTATATTTTTGTACCGATGATTACATGCAACAGTGCCCTTTGTAAAGAACCATTAGCACAAAATGATTGTTTTCAATTGTGAGTCCGTAGATAGAGATGCTTTTTTAGTTGCATCTGAAGCACATTCTGTTCCTATAAATGTCAATTATAAAAAGGAGAAGGGAGAAGTAATCTGATGGTAAGAAACCATCAGAGCAACACCCAGCGAATGTACGTGGGGTAGCTCCAGTCGGGATGGGAAGCAGCCTAGCCTTGTTACTATAACACATAGATAGGTCTCTGCTGACAGGCTATATTTATACCCTGTCATGGTGGCCCTCCTTCAACAGTCTGCTGATTTTCTAGTACATAACTATATGAGCAATAGGATGATGGTATGGGGTATATGTTCCTATCAGGACAAGAATTCTTTGTCTCTATGATTGTAATCCTCAATGTAGAAAAGAATATCTCTATTACAGTAGCACTGAAAAGCATCTGGAAAGCAAAAGGAGGCCAGTCAAGGTCCTAGCAAACATATCCACTTTGGTAGAATAAAATAATTGCTACTAGCAGAACAGCAGATTTTAGTGAGTCCCCTGTCTGGCTACTGATAAAGAAGGGGAGGCAGCAAGCAGATATGGAAAAATTTCAAGTAGAGGAAGAAGACTGGTATTCAGATACTGTAAAGAAAATATATCCACACAAGAAAAGGCAGTATGTCCAACCAAATTCTGGAAAAAGAGAGCATCTGAAGGAGCTGGGGCACAAATGAACTATTGTTCCTCACTGACACAGACGAAATACAAATGATCCAAAAGAAATGTCTTTCAGTTATCTACGTTTTTTACAAAGATCTGCAATGCTCTAGCAGGAGCTGAAATTAAAGTACATGTTTATACGGAATACCTTTGTCTTTTTTTATTAATGTAATACCATGAATTGGAACAGCTACAGCTGCATGAAATTCGGGGAAAACAAGCCTAACAGCAAATCTAAATAGAGTTTTACTTCTTGTCATAGGCACCAGACAGGTGGGCTACAGGACCCACTGCAGAAGGTTTCAGGCTGGATTGCTGTATCCACAGATGTGTTACAGACCCAGAGTAAAGATGATGCTTGGAATCTTGCCAGATCCAGCTGGCTTGGAAACCTGTGGGATGCAATTGTTGGGTCCAATTACAGCAGATTGATGATTGTCTGTGAGAGGGACTCAGACAGGACTATGACAAATAGTAATTTGAATTTCCATTACATTTTTCCAAAATCTTTTATGAAAAAATAGCACAGATATTTGCTGCCTCAATAAAGAGCTGAGGCCATAAATAATAATAAAAAAAATGTTAGTAAGTTTGTGCTTTTTTTTTTTTTCATGAAGAAAAGAGATGTTTTCCTTCCTTGGATATTTTTTTTTACGTCTCAACTTGTAATGATTTCAGAATGGAAAGAGAAGGAAATCCTGAAGTGATGTTAGAGGTGATCAGTTCAGACTTTTCACTGTTTGCCTGTCATCCATCTGTCCTCATCTTTAGAGCGTGCAGTTTGTAATTGATGGAGATGAGTATGTTTTCTGCCAGCAGTTCAAATAAGACAACATGTTTTGGTTTTATTTGCATTTTTCTCTTTGAGAAGTCAGCATCGTAAATTAATTTTTAACATGTATTAGAAGTAAGCCATAAAGGGGATTCATGTCATGGATACATTTGTAAGGTGTATTTTTAAAGGGGAAGTACCATTACATGGTTTATGACAAGGATTTCCTAATTTTTTTTTCTTTTCTTATTCCATGGTGACATTTGAAATAAATTCAAATAAGTTCAATGCCTGTCATTTCTTCATTTAAGGTCTTTGGGTCCTAAAAGAGAGTTTTGGATTTTGCATTCATTTCTTTAGGAAACTCGGAGGTTTCTACCTTTGTGAAAGGCCAATCTATTCTAAAATCTGGCAATGGGCTTCTCCTAGAAATCTCCAAATTTCTGCTAACTCCAATCTTTTGTTTAAAGACTAAAAGCCCTGAAGATGGTGTTTTTGCTCAGAAGAACAGTATCTCTGCCCTTTCTACGATCCTTTCTTGCCTGTAGTACAGTACACCAGCTAGTGAGTTCTCTCTGTTAAATATGGTCATAAGTAGTAATATTTTGCCTTTTCAATTGATGACTGTTGGCAAGCAGATTCCATTATGTGTTCTTAGCTTTTTGGCAATTGTCAACCTAGATTGGATTCTGATAACTGACTACTTTGTAGGAGCTATCCCTTGCTTTTATAAGTTTTCTAGAGGAAAAAAAAAAAAAAAAAGATATACTGTAAAATCTGCACTGAAGAAGCAGTTGGAAGGAAAAAGAAAACATTCAGTTTTATAAATAAACATGTAGTTTGGACTTTTCAGAGTGTGATTCAGGGAATGTTCTTGGAATAAGAGACCTTTTAGCGTGTTTTGTACAATCCCATAGACTTCACTTTGACAGCCAATATATGGATTCTTCCTCACATTTGAAGTGTCATATCTGTCATTAGATGTTGTCTATATTATAGTGTCACTTGTAGGTCAAATTAGTTCCTGGACTCCTATTGTATTTTCACAGCTTGCTTCTGTCTTTTTTTTTTTTGCCAAACACTGATGATGCATCCTTTACAGATAAAGGCATTTTAATAAAACTGTTAGCAGGAAGGAATTTTGGCACCTGTATCAATTCTGGCAGCAGAGTGCATCTGTACTGATTGCTGTGATCAGACAGAGAAAGACCTAACTTTGTTTCCATGTCAATTATGACTGTAATTTCCCTCTATTGCAGTTTACGTTCATTTAGTTTGTGCTCAAGGGCCCTCCACATGGAGTGGTTTCTGCTGGGTGGAAGGTCTTGCTACAGCTGAGAGGTCACAGTATAATGCACTGTATTGATTGTAATGAATACTTGGTGTTTTCTTTAGTCAGGATGCATGAATTAATCCATTTTATGTCCTGAAATGAAAGTAGAATGAAGACTGATTGTACCTATGGCTTGCAACTGCATTCATGGAGGCTTACTATCAGGTATGAGTGGTATGTCAACAGCTTGGCTATGCAATCTCATAATTTTTCTGGTTTCCCTTTGTGTGAGAGCCTTTATGTGGTGTTATCAATGCCCGATGTAAATATAATCAAAGCTTTGCAGAGGGAATGGCTGTGTGTGTTTTGTTAAATTCTGAAAAAGAGTTTGTTTAATTAAATGTGAGAATTTGGATTGTAGTTCATGGAGGAAAAAAAGTGTTTGCTGTTTCTAACAAGAACGCAACCTTGTCTAGCAAGGGATGAGTGAAAATAAATCACTTCTCAATGGGAGAGAAATGAAATGATCTACAAGTTCTCCCTCTTCCCAAGAGGCAGAGAACAGGAAGGTGTGGACAAGGCTATTCATTCCTTTTGTTCCTCTCTGTTGGTTCCCTATGTACATAGGTCACAGATTCTCAGATCGTTTCCAGGTAAAAATCATTGCTTCTAATTTACATTCAGTTGTGTGTGCATTTATGAAAGAAGTAAAATAACTGACTGTCAGGGCAGGCTGCAGGTGGCCAATAGCTTTCTCATTGATGAAGTGCTGCTTATGTTGGGTAATACAGCTGGAGAGCACCCACTGTAGTGCTGAATATAGCACTTCTTGACATGACTAATGTGACCACCTCATGAAACAGTGTCTTTTTTTCCTTGTTTGGATTAAGCTGCCTTAAAGAAAATCTATCTTGATATCCAGGAGCTGGTATGCTAAATAGGCACGATTCTGTAAATATTTATTTATTAAAATACACAAAGTACTTCTTAAACAGGAAAGCAAACATCAGCAGCGAACATACCCAACCAACTTGGGACAAATCTATTGTGACATAAATTATGGAACACTGTTGACTTTGGAGTCATGGTACATGTGCACACCATGATGGAATTTGTTCCATAGGATTTGCCATACTGAATTAGACTTTGTATCAATCTACTCTACAGACTTGTCTCTGAACATAGCTGACACCAGATGTTTCAGAGGGAAGGTGGAAAAAACCACCTGCTTCATGCAGAAATGAGGCCAATGTGTTCTTTATATTAGGTACTCTCCTGAGCAACCATTAGGTATAGGTTTAGGTCTGAAAACAGAAAGTGTAGTATTGTTTCACAAAATTTATGGCATCTCTAAGTATTTTTGCTGGTTTTATAAATGCAATTTTGTGTATATTTTTGAACAATATATATATTTTTTAAACTGCTTCAGAAATCAATAAGGGTTTCAGCCCTGGCAAGGTGATAAACCTGTATGTCTAGAGACACCAAATTTGTGACAGCAGATCCATGGCAATACTAGAAGAGGACATGATGACTTTTGAAGCTCTTTTTAATGAGATCTCATATGTAGGAAAAGTGTTTCCATCTATTCATTTAATGTTTTATAATTACTGTAACAGATGATGAAACATCTCCTAGACTGTCAGAACTTTTTGTCAGTGGTCATGTGTATGTTTATGGTCATTGGAGTTAATGTAATTTCAGTGAGACTATTAAGTTTCAAAGTGCATTTCCTATGATTGTGGTTTAGGTCAGGCTGGGCTGCATGCAGACATTAATTACTGTACAGTAATTGGATCTGTGTGATGAAGTTTGGATCTTTATTGTCTCTGTGAAAGAGTGATTTTTATCACACAGAACAATATGAAGTTACGGAAAAGGGATTGTCTCTACTTCCATTTTTGCTGCTTACCTGGGCAGCAATTATCAGTGGTTTACAGGAATAGGGTATTACATGTACTGGTTTGAAATGCGTCATCTTGGCCCCAGATGTTCCTGGGGAACCTCTGTGGATAAATATTCTGTTCCATTCTAAATACCCCAAAGGCAGAGTCATGCTGCAGCCTTTTTGGGTGGAGGTAAATGAGTTTTATGAGAAGAGCATCTTCCAGATTGTTTAAACTTTATTGGCTGCTGTAAGCTTTTGAACTTTCAGCGTTGTAGCACATCACTGGGTAAACACTTTTACATATGTTTAGTTCTGCTATTTCTGTTAGTTATCATTATTTCATAACAACTGCCTGACTCTGCTTTATCTAACAAGAATTACATCCTTAACAATTACATGGCAACATACAGAAAGTCAAACTGTGGGCTTCCAACATCAACCTGATCAAGTGACGTCAGCTCTATAGGCTAGAATACCTGTACTTTAGCCTTTACAGAGCAGAAAAAAATATGTTGATCACCCCAAAGGTAAAGCTTCCTATTTATTTCCAAGGAAACTTCAACAGATATAAAGAGAACAATAACACCATTTGATAGAGCAAACTCTCAGCTTCAAAACTATTTTCCAACATAGTCACCACCATTAGCCCTGCATTTTCAGCAGCGATGAACAAGAGCCTGCATGCTGTGCTTGCAAAAATCTGCACCAATGAAAGTGACCCACTGTTGTTGTCACCACTGCTGAAATGGCACCACCCACCACCTCACTATGCTCACATCCACACTTTGATCTCCATAAACAAGTGCCCACGAATATCAGTGGGTGTGATTTTTTCTGCATGGGGGAATTTGATTTCACCCCTTTGCTTCAGACACAGTTCCATGTCAGATGCCGTTCTATCAGATTGCCGCTGTGCTGTCATCTGCCACATGGCAACAAAATGTAATGGAATGCTGGTGGGAAGGTTCAGCTTCTACTGCCATATCACCAAAATCTGCCTCTGATGTTGTGGGCCAACACCATAAAATAGGAGGCATTCCCTTCCCTTCCCTTCCCTTCCCTTCCCTTCCCTTCCCTTCCCTTCCCTTCCCTTCCCTTCCCTTCCCTTCCCTTCCCTTCCCTTCCCTTCCCTTCCCTTCCCTTCCCTTCCCTTCCCTTCCCTTCCCTTCCCTTCCCTTCCCTTCCCTTCCCTTCCCTTCCCTTCCCTTCCCTTCCCTTCCCTTCCCTTCCCTTCCCTTCCCTTCCCTTCCCTTCCCTTCCCTTCCCTTCCCTTCCCTTCCCTTCCCTTCCCTTCCCTTCCCTTCCCTTCCCTTCCCTTCCCTTCCCTTCCCTTCCCTTCCCTTCCCTTCCCTTCCCTTCCCTTCCCTTCCCTTCCCTTCCCTTCCCTTCCCTTCCCTTCCCTTCCCTTCCCTTCCCTTCCCTTCCCTTCCCTTCCCTTCCCTTCCCTTCCCTTCCCTTCCCTTCCCNCTCTTCTCTTCTCTTCTCTTCTCTTCTCTTCTCTTCTCTTCTCTTCTCTTCTCTTCTCTTCTCTTCTCTTCTCTTCTCTTCTCTTCTCTTTCCTTCTTTGCGTGCGTGTAAACATCAGGAAAGTAAAGCCTGCTTTCCAGCTGTTTCGTTAAAAGATACGATTTAGGTCGATTTGTGGTTGGTCAGGAAACACATCTTCCATTACGTCTAGTTTGATTTTTTAAACTCACAGCTTCTAGTTTTGTCCTTCAGTCTGTTATGATTAGAAAATCTTTCCCTATAAATATCAGGAAAGCTGCCTCCTGTTTCTCTCTCAGATCTCTCCTTAAAGCCATCTATTTTTAGGTGATACCCTCAAGAATTTTTGCAACATACTGGTTACTGAGGTAATGAGATTGCTAGTGGACAGAAAAATAGAGGATTGGGACCCTCACTTTACGTCTGATTTGCTGTATGTTTTCTTGTCTCACAGACTGTAAGCAAGGAGACAACTGTTAAACAAAGACAGATGAGACGTTATAGGCAAATAGTCCTACTGATGTACAGTGATGGCAGAATATGTGTTGCTTCAGCGTAAAACATTTTTGAAACATGTAACAGATGTTGAGTTTTGACTCAGCGCAGATTTATCCCACATTGAATACTTCATTGTAATCTTCCTCTATAAGTAGAGGAAGATGAACTGTTATGTGCTGATGAAGATTGAGAGTTGTTTTTCTTTCAAGTTCACCTTGTAGTTTGCATAGAAGATCTAAGCAAGATATTATAGACGTGAATGACTTCCTATGAATTCATAATCTTCTAGCAGAGAACTGAATAATCTTAATTATAATCTTCTGGAAGAGAAAATTGATCCTTGAACATGCTGAAGGTCTGGTAGAAGGAAGAATCCTCCTCCAGCTCACAACTAATGAAAAGTAGAGTGGAGCTCTACTCATGTCTGGTAGCTTGACCGTGATCCAAGCTGTTCACACACCACGTTACTCCTTCCAGGCAGCAGGTGGCCTGGTGGGAGCTGACTGATTCACAATAAAAAGCCAAAGGTTTTCAGGCCTGCAGTATCTAGCACATTAGCCTAAGCCTGAAAGAGAGAGATCTTTCTTATTCATACAATGGATATGAAATCTGGGCCATAAATATAGATTCAAAATTCCCCATCCTCCTTCTGCAAAATAAGTTTCATTTTTTGCACAGAAATGAGGGCTGGCTTGGGTTCAGTTCTCTTGTTATCAGACAAGAGTCGTGGCTACTATAGGAGAGCAGAGCAGAAATGTGTGGAAACATTATTAACTTCCAAATTAAGCACAGTATTTGCAAGTTGCAATTGGGAGAAGAGGATTTTTAATTAGGAATCTTGACAAGGCTTAAATGAATTGTTTTTGTCCCAGTAAAAACTGTGGCCTTGATAAATTTCTGTTATTGAAAAGCAAGTTAATTTCCCCTGTTCGATTCTTCTTTCAGTGACTGTTATACATCATAGGAACTAATTTATGGGAGAAAGCGCTGAATGGGAATTGATGATTATTTTGAGAATAGCTTAGCACAAAACTATTCACAGGAGTAAAGGAGGTTGGGATTTTGTTCCCCATTTAGACTCCACAAATGCTATTATCAGATGCTTCAGAAGCTGGAATCTCTTTTCCCCTACTTTAGTGGTATACAAGAATTTAATGTAAACTGTGTGTTTGTACTTCATTCCTATTCCACAGGAACACAGTAGTGAAGGTACCAGTTTTGTTCTCTGACATTTCACATATTAAAAATCCCACAGCATTACCACTCATTTCCCAGTTCTAAATAAGTTAGGTCTTAAGTCTATAAAGAGAAGTGTTCCGTTGCAGTAGAAGGCAGATCCCACCAGTAAATAGCTGCTTATCCCCACCGTTTGTGGTACGAGATGCAATCACTTATTCAGAGCTGTCAGCAATGCCTAACCCTTTTCTAACAAAGTGAATCTAGTTACTCTGCATTTGTAATGTAAACTGTTCATGTTCAGGTGGTTGCTTTGGCTACAGCAGGCTAAGTAGCACATGAATAGTTATACATGGTACCCTGCACGTACAATACACAATCTGTTTCTTTCTTTCTTCCTATCTAATTCTATTGCCACGATCACATTATCATCCCTTCCTAAAAAAGCTTGTATTTCCCACCTAGAGATGTTGCTTCACATCACAGAGATGAACTTCCAGGGCGAGTTCATCCAGGCAGAGCTGTCATGAATCATCCACCTTTTTCTGTGCAAAAGCCTTTGGGACCAATATCTGTTAAAGCCACCTGGATGGATGGTCAGAAGGAAATGTTCTGTGAACTTTGTTAGAACTATCACATCCACAGTGTGTGGCAGTGTTTCTCCAGTGCGGGTGGCAGTGATTTGGAAATGGCACTGCTACAGGAAAGACAGAGTGATCGAGAGGTTTTACTAGTTTGCAGGGAAATTCCTGCCCTAAAATTGTTCATGGCTTTCACTTCAAGCTATGGAGAAGTGCTAGAAAAACTCCAGCACAGATAGCTGGGGAAGAGCAGACCTTTTATGTGATTTTTTTTTTCCACATGGTGCATATGTCGAAGACTTAGTCAACAGTCCCTAGTCAAGGGTGATTCTAATGGCCAACTGCAAGAGGTCATACCAGGTTGCACAGTTATGCAAACTCTGCGAAATCTGTGGTCTTCTGAATGCACACAATTCTCGGAGAAGCCAATTATTTCAAAGGTAGAATTTGACCCCATGCTGTCATCTTCAGTAATTATGCGATTCAATTAAATTAAGGTGGGAAAGTCACTTAGGCAATTTTGAAAAATCACACTTAAAACGATTAAATAGGAAGGAACAAACATTTATATTCATATGTAGGCATATGCATACATATGCATAATACATGTCAAAAGATGGCATGCACAGTCATGCTACTAAGGATAATTCCATTTTACTTAGACTCTAGACTACACTTAAGCCTGTGGCATACAAGAGACTTCTCAGATTCTCCTTCTAGGAGGAAAAGCTTGTTTATTAAGATCTCTAATTCTGGTGGACCTGAGGGACTTTATTTATTTGTCTGCTCTTTCAATTTACATGCTTGTGTGTAAATATGGTAGATGATAAGGAAAGATCAAAGGAATCTGCCTTGCACTTGAAACAGAAGGTACAAAGGTCTGACAAAGATACTTAATCCATCATTGATGCTGTTTTCCAAGTTATTCCTTGTTGCTTTGTTCTATGAGGCCTTACACAGGCCACTTGAAGCACAGAAGGAATATACCCTGAATGCCAGACAGATGAAAGGGGACAGCTGAGGGGTAGGTAAGTGCTGAAGTAGCTGAGGGTGGTGGGATCTGAAAACGGAAAGAAAATAATTGCTGCTGATGTGAATTTCCCAGCACACTTGCAAGAATACATGGATAGAAGCCAAATAGGCTCAGAAAAGATCTTAGCTAACAACTGATTAATATTTAGCCTCTGTTCTCTTTCTCTCCTGTGCTGTTTAAAAAGCTGCACCTCTTTTTGACATTCTCTGAGATGCATCTGAGGCAAAATACCATATCACACCGTTCTTTACTTTTGTTCGTAGCGCTATAGCAGCACGTTTAAAAGGAGAATCATTTCTTCTATCAGATGTCAGGGAAAATTTGGGATCGCTGTTGAGTGCGTGGCAGTTACACAGTGCATGATTGATATGACACTGAGTAGGAGTAGGATGAATTTTAGGAGTGATCACCAGTTTTAGGAGCGCTCTGAGCTGCATGCCAACTTTCAAAGCAGTGAGCTAGCAGCTGGTCAGCTTGACCCTGGTGCACTACAGGCCAGCCTGGTGTTCTGTCAGCCTGGGCATGGTGTGAGACAGCAAGGTGTAGGACAGCAGCAGGAAGACTGCCAAGTCTGAAAAAAGATGTATGTGGCCATGCGAACTCTTCCTTCCCCTGCCTTAACTCATCATGAAATGAATGTAATGTGATTGTGGAAGAGTCTCTACAGTCGGCAGAGGTTTGATAGTTCACTTGGGAGAACTCTGTCATGAAGATGCATGGATTTTAATGTGAAAAAAAAATACCAGAACATCCTGGATCTTCACTGTTTCCTCTCCCATCTGATACAGGCCAGCCCTTAGCCACTCCAAAATATGCTACACAGAATGACTGAATATAAAACTGAGTTGTAGTGATTTGATCTAGTTTCCTCATCCTGCAGGCCAATCGGATTAAGTTGTAAGTCTTTGTCATACATAAGGTAAAAGGGAGGGTTAGGCTGTATAAAGAAAAGGGAGATTTTTGAGCCATGGCTTGATTTAATTTTATTGTGAAGACAAATCCTCTCTTATATTCAATACAGTCTGACATTGCAGACTTGCACAGAAATGCATCTCTTATGCACAGGGAATACAGTGTGATCCCAGTTATCAATGAATCATAGAATCACAGAATTGTTTGGGTTAGAAGGGACCTTAAAGCCCAGCCAGTGCCAACCCCCTGCCATGGGCAGGGCTGCCATACACTGGATCAGGCTGCCTAGGGCCCCATCCAACCTGGCCTTGAGTGCCTCCAGGGAGGGGGCACCACAGCTTCTCTGGGCAGCTGTGGCAGGGCCTCACTGCTCTCTGAGTAAAGAATTTATGCCTAATATCCAACCTAAATCTCCCCTCTTTTAATTTAAAGCCATTCCCTCTTGTCCTATCATTATCAGATCATTATGGAAGAAGGAGCTTTGGTTGGCAGGTAGTGAGGACATCTGGCCACCTTGCATTACACAGCTTTGGGACAAGGCTTCTAAAAAGAATTAAAGTTCAAGGTTTTATCAGCAACAATTTTCCTAGTGTCTTTTGACAGCTGTGAGTTTTTTATATTGCTTCTCTAAGTCTGTGGGACTGGATCTTTGAAAGTAGTGTATGTACATTTAGGTTACGGTGTACTCAAATTAGTATACACTGCACTTGTAAAGTTTATGAGATGGGCTTGGTAGTGCAGTAACTTGGTAAATGCAGATTTATTTCAGATGTAATTCGCGTCTTCCCAGAACCTCAATCTAATTCCTGTCAGTATTTGTATGTACATGTATATAACAGGTAGCTGCTATCTGCCTGTATCAGATGTGAGACACTTGTCTGCCTCCGAAATTATTAAAATGAGAAATATTTGCACTCAAGCAAACATTTCAAGGTCTTAAAAGTTCAGTAAATTATACCACAGTCACTATGAGATATCCTAGCCTTATAATTTCATGCAATTTAATCAACATCACATATTTTTTCTAATATAATATTTTATTTCCAAGCAGTCAATAATTAGAATCTATTAGAGAACACAGTTAGATTTGCTTTAGTACTTATTTTGCTTTCACACTCCATAAAAGATTTAAGACATTCAAGTACCTCATTTTGACTCCATTAAACTTCTATTGCTTGTTCGACAGAAAATGAGTTTTTCCTAAATGCTTTTTTCTCTTATCAATGCTTATGATTGACTCCAAATCAACAGAATAGAACTGGATGCCAAAGTCTCACAGCCTGTTGTGAGTCTCAATTCTTACTTTTTGTGCTTTGAAAGTGTATTTAACCTTCTTTGGAATCAGCAGTAAGCATCACTGGCTTTCACAAGGCAGTAACATGGGGACACATGCTTTGTTTTACCTTTCTGAATATGTTAGGACATGTCAGAATGAAAATCAAATTACACCTTCTGAGGAATGCACTGGTCAGGGTATGCATTCCCGGGCTTTCCACAGCAACGGCAGGTACTGCAGTCTTCCCTTTGCTATTGGGGCAGAAGAAACATTGTCATTGCAACAACTTAAAATATGTTGCAAAATCACAGAATCACAGGGGTTGGAAGGGACCTCCAAAGATCATCAAGTCCAACCCCCCTGCCAAAGCAGGTTCCCTACACCAGGTCGCACAGGTGGGCGTCCAGGCAGGTCTTGAATATCTCCAGAGAAGAGACTCCACAACCTCCCTGGGCAGCCTGTTCCAGTGCTCCGTCACCCTCACTGTAAAGAAGTTCTTGCGCACATTGGTGCGGAACTTCCTATGCTCCAGTTTCTGGCCGTTTCCCCTTGTCCTGTCTCCACACACTGCTGAAAAGAGTCTGGCCTCGCCACTTTGCCCCCCACACCTTAGATATTTATAGACCTGGATCAGGTCCCCTCTCAGTCTTCTTTTCTCAAGGCTAAACAGACCCAGTTCACTCAGCCTTTCTTCATAGGGGAGATGCTCCAGGCCCTTCACCATCTTTGTGGCCCTCATCCCACAGATGTGCCTTATTACAGCTTTTGTTGCTGTTTGCTTAAAGTCTTTGCCATATCTGGCATGTGAAGCTTCCTTATAGTAGAGTGAGAATGGTCTATTTGTGTGCTCATATAAAAATACTAGATTTTTTGAGCTGTTAACAGGAGAGCTCAAAAGAGATACTATTAGATCTTTTGGTCTTTTTTTCTTCTTGAACCCTGGATAGAGAGAAAAAAATAGGAAAAAGGTGTTTTACTCATACTGACTTGAAACATATATGGCCATGAATTTCATGAGCTTACTAATGTGACTGTCAAGTCTCTTACACAAAAATCATCATTTGCATTTTCCATTTAAGAACTTGATATTCTTTATAAACTTACTTGAATCCTGTAAAGAGAGCTGACAGTTCCTAAAGAGAAAAAAAGCCACATTATTATTATGTCACTTATAGAAATGCTAATGGCAGGATATGAAGGACAGCATAATTATAGTGTTGCTCTAGTGATTCTTTGGTTAAGGTTTTCTCAGTACTTTAATTATAAACTACTTATTTCAGCAGTTTAACTTTCTGAATTCTCAGTCAAACACCCTTTGTGTTCAATTCACTCTTTGTGGTGTTTGTTGGTGTAAAAAGAGTCTTCTGTAGGCAAAGTAGAAGTCCCGTGCAGTTGGGAGTGCCCACTTTTAAGAAAAACAGTTGGACTAAAGAGAAAGACTAAGGAAAGAACTTTTGTTTTCTGCATAAGAATCAAACTGTTGTTGAGAATTAGGTGAACTGAAGTAAACAGGAAGGAGAAAACCCTTGTAAGAGAAGGCTGGGAGAGAGTTAGGCATATGTCAGGCAAATTTGACAGGACAAATTTGAAAAGCAGCACAATAAGTAAATGAAATCAGATGAGGTTAAAGCACAATAGGAAATAGAGAAGCCTGTACCTCTCTAGCCAGCATCTTAGAGACCCGCCACCTCAACATATCTGAATGTGGGGAAGGAACTTTAACAAAAGAAAAGAACAAAACCTTTGAAAGAGCATCAACTTATATGCTTGTCCAGCAGGCACAGTTTTCTGTATCCTACAAAATGGTTTTTCAGTTGTTGAATCCACTCTTGAAGCTTTGGTCCATTGGTTCTGTTGAGATTTATGTGCAATGCTTTTAAGCTCTTGTCTATGTGAATTTCAGAATGAGAGGAGTCTTAAGTTTGTGACCAAATCCTTTCCTGAAGCAAGGCCAGGAGAAGGGATGAGTAGTTCTGTTGAACTCCTCAAGAGACAAATCTAGAGGCAGATCACATCATTTGAACAGCACTGCAAACTTCTCAAAATTGTAAAGCACAAATCCTATGATTAACAAGGCTCCTTTGTTCAGAGAACTGCAATTTGAGAAGCCTGATCTATAAAGCCTCACAGACCTCATTAGGAGCTTGTAATCCTGTGTTTGTTTATTTACTGTAATAAGTGTATGCTGACAGTTTTGCCTGAAAAGCTGCTGCTGCTTGTCCTTGGTGGGGAACAGAAAGAAGGACAGTTTTAACTTGTGTTGTGATTCATTTCAAACTGGTAGTGTGAAAGCTGGGGAGTGAGATTGAAAGAGGAGAGCACACATCACATGTGGTTGTGGAACAGTTTGCAATAGTTTGTAAGAGTGAGAATTACCTTGATTTCCTCTTGACACTTTCTGTCCCTTTCTTCCCTCCTCCTCTTACATCTAGCAAAGGTTTTTGGAAAGTTCACAATAACATACTGTCCTTGCTCCTTGCCAAGGGAGGTAAAATTGAGTTTACTCTGAGAAGCCACAGAGTTCAAGGGAAGGCTGGATCTGCATCAGCTTTGGTAACAAGAATTTTTGCAGGACTGTAGTACAGCTGGGTTTGGTTTTGTTTTGTTATTCTTGCTTCTACTGCTGTGAGAGATGTGGTGGAAACAGGAACATATTTGCATGCCTGTACGTGGGGAAATAACCAGCTTAACAAAGATTTATGAGGTAAATTATGATGTTTGTTAAATACCCAGGTGGAAAATCAGAAACTCTAGACATGGTGAGTAGAGAGGGCATAGCAAGAAGCTGTGATTTAGACAAATAGAAAGCCTCAAAATTTAATTTAATATGAAATAGTGCTCCATTTCATGAATAACAACAAGGTATTTTGTGGTGCCTCTCCACCTCTGTCTGACGCTGACTCCTGTGTTCTCCATTTTTTTTCTTTTTTTCCTGGCTCACAGGTAGCTTATGAGAGACAATACCAAGTGAATCTATAAAGATTCTGCCACAAAGTTTTGCAGCATAGTTGATTTCAGATTAGGAATTAGTCGTCTAGGGGAAAAAGACTGAGGGTGGAACTGGGACTTGTCAGTGTAAGTGTTTCACCCCCTGGCCTGTACTACAGTGTGCAAAAGTGCAACATCTCCTCATCTTATCTCGTCTCACCTCATTTCTCCTCTCTTGGCAGAGGAAGAAGAGCTGCTGGCTAACGGAGGCAGACCAGGCCAGCTCCTCCAGCTGCCAGCTCCTGAGGCAGGAAAGCTGATCTGCAACCACTGCCCCATGCTCACAGGGACAGAGATATGGGTAGCACTGAGCAGTGTGCTCTGCTGTTAACATGACATCACGGTAGAGTCAAGATCTATTGATTTCTTAATTATGTAGTACTGTTTATTATTTGAATCATGATATCAGTACATCAGCAGAGTGTTGCCTGTCCCTGAGATCACTGCACTTTAATTCAGTTGTCTCATAAAACACAGGGGAGTTGAAAGGCAGCGTTATCTGAAAGCATTTAATTCCCAAGATTTCATTTCCAGCAATATTTTTTGTGTTTCTGGAAGAGAAGTTAGTCTTCAGTTCAAAAGTTTTCCTTTTGAACGCTGCTTGCTGCACTTCAAATAAAGATGGCATCACCAGCATGCAGGCCTTTCAGCAACTGAGATGCTTTTGGAAACTGGCCCACCACTTGTGCTAACTGATGAGAACAATGTTGTCTCTGTATTAATTCCAGCTGTTCAGGGGCATCATGCTGCAGAAGGGCTGCTTATTTTTGAGTATTTCCATTCCAGTAGTGCAACAAGTAAAAGAGAAGGTAAACATCTCTGTTTGGTGGTCTAGGCCAGCAGTGAAAGGTATCAAGAATTATCTGCCTGTGCTTTGTTCCTTGATATTGTCAGCAATGTCAGGACTGGGTGCACTACATTTCAATTAAACAGAATATTAAAAAAAAAAGCATGCAACTAAGTGCCATTGCAGGTGGGAGTTGTTACTGGTCTAGACAGCTAGAGCTGGTGGATTTTTGGCTCTGTGCCTGTGAATTGAATATAGGTTGCTTGGCACATACAGAATTACCCACAAGTTTAGACTGTGGGTAGTAAATGGGAGCTTGCTGCTGTATTTTATGTGTGCAGTGTGTTTTCTCCGTAGTACCTACTTTTACCTAATCTTAGCTATTAAATTACACTGCCATCAGTTAACAGGACCTTTTTAGAAGACAGAATGGAATGGCAATTTGGTGTAATCCAGATGAATCTCCTAAAGTTGTTTTCTTTTTATCGCTTTATTCCCCTGGGAAATGTCCAGCATAAGTAAATAAAACCGAAGTGGTTTTCATTCGATGAAACCATGATTTTTGCCCAGTTGTTTCACTCTGCTATACTTCAAAGTGGGATATTTGAAGTTCTCTAACAAAATAGATTAATTAGAACTTAAAAGACAAAAAAAAAAAAAAAAAAAAAAAAAATTTTTTAAAACTTTAGGCATACAGAATTAAGCACCCAAACCTTCATTTTTATACTCTAATCAAGTTTCTTAATCTACAGTGGTTTCAGGCACTAGTGGAGCAGATTTTCTGTTACTGGCTAAGAGGAAAGGCAGAGTATTTTTCTCCTCACTGGCGAAGGTGAAAGTGTTACAATACAAGCTGCCATAAAATAGACAAGAGTAGAGATAAATGCAGTATTTGAGAGACGAGGAAAGGCATTACAAAAAAGACCTGAACCACCTAGTGATGTGTTTGTTCAGCAGAGCTTTTAGAAAGAGCACTAATGGCCCGTTTTATCTATCACCCAAAAGTCAATGAAAAACGCCCATTGACTTAAACAGGGGTTGGATCAAGTGCCGAGCTTTTAGGAATAATTATACTGAGTATGCCAAAATTCTCTTCAGACTGAGTGCTGCTCCCTCCATTATGTGCCCTGGCTTGCAACAAACAATCCCCCTTTTCTGCCCACACAAACCCAAGTGGTAGTGCTGTTCCTCTCAGTTCGACTTGCAGAGACTGAAGAAGCTTTTTATACCAGAGAAGCAATCCAGACCCAGCAAATGCAGGTGGATGGGACATCCACATTTAAAATGTCTTTGCTGCAAATATTCTTTCCTCAATGTCTAGAACACAGCTGGTGGGTTAGGAAACCTTTTGACTTCTGAAGGTATGTTTTCTCTCCTTTCCCTCAGGCCACTATATTATTTGGCAGCAGGAACAAGGTAATCCACTCTTCCCAAGGAATCTCTTTTATGATAAATATTTTGGCAAGGAGAGTGACCACTATTCAGTCCAGTGCAGTGCACCCTCACTTAGGTTTTTTTCTTAAACTGTTTATGGCTTGATTTTGTTCTTTTGTAGTAGGGCTACTATGGTTTTCTTTGCTACTGTCATCCAATTTGTTTTGTAAAAACTACACCGTACTGAAACTCTCAGGAGGATGCTTTATCATGAGAGAGACCAATCCAGAAATCTTAAAAGTCAGTGGATAATAAATACGATGGTGGCTAGGAATATAGCTGGATTGCCCCCATTCTGCTATAACAACAGCATCAGCAACAACAGCATCAGCAACAACAACAATAATAATAATAATAGAGAAGCCCTAGTGCCAATTGTTGCCATCCTCTTGTCTAAATGCACAGATGAAATTAAAAAGTGTAAGCTGGTTCTGGAAGACATGAATTAAGGCACAGGACGCATCTAATAGCTTAACATCTGCTTTGTAATTTAGTAGAGATACCACTTCACGTGGACAATGAGCAATTCACACTGAAGAGAATGTAACTCAGTGAGAGTACATAAAGGAGCTGCCTGGACTTTAACTGTTATGAGGTTTAGTTTTTCCCTGTGATATGATCCCTCCCTCAGGTATTGCTCCCACCCAGCATGAGTATTTTATCAGTGTTTATTCATAGCAGTTTGGGACTACTTATCCATCTTCTCTGTTTTGAACTTACCTCTTCCTTAGAAATAAAACCTCATCACAACAACTTAAGAAGCAAACTAGTAGGAGAATGAACTATAGAATCACAGTTTCATAGAATGATAGAGGTTGTAAGGGATCTCCGGAGCTCACTTGGTCCAACAGAAGAGACATCTGGTCCAGAGCTGCCTTTTCTTTCTCTCTGTAGGAAATAGAGTCCCATGGATCTCTAAGAATGTCTGTTTGGACTCTCTGAATACCTACAGTTGAAATCCAGAAGGAAAAATAAGGTGTATGATTTAGAAAAAAATAGTTTAGAGTCCCCATATAAAAATTTAGAAGATTATTCTCTGTGCAAAATATAGGGTGGAAATTATCCTTATGCTCGCTAGGGAAAAGACAGTTAAGATTATCTTTCTTTTTTTCATCTTTTTTTCCACGTTGGAAAGCTTGATGCACAATGAGTTATTTATACTGACAGATTGGTACTTAAGCAAATAAGCTGACCATAGTTGCCCAGCTTGGAGATCAGTTACTGCAAATAAGCAAAGAACTGAAAAGCATATAAGCAAAATCTGTAAATACAGAAAATCCTTGTGAACTGTTCTGCAAAGGCACGTGGTAAAAGAAACTAGCACAGTTGAGTCCAGAGGTGAATCCAATGGTAAATAGACTAAAGTAGCATTTCTTTTATCAGTTTGCACCAAGGACCCCAGAGCTCTTTGTTCTCAAATAAAAGATGAATAAATCTTGGCCATCTCCCAGAAGCTAGTATGGAATGGCACAGTTGTTGCTGGCAACATTGCACAGGATCATGAAATGAGGGAGAGAGTATCATCATGATCTGAAAACAATATAATGTTAAGACAGGCAGGATGTTATTATAAGCTATGCAGTTTGGCCAGCAGGTCTGGCTTACTTCAGCCAGTTCTGTGATGGGTTCTTGGCAAACACTCAGGGCTTCTGTTTTAAGTATTACCTGCACTAGTGACTTTCCAGCCACCCTTAGTGCTCTGCCTGTACTGCTCTGTTCCCAGGCAGAAACAGGTTTTCCTCATAGCTTTCTGAAGCACAAGGATGGCACTCAAAAAGCCTTTGAATTGAGATAAAATCATTGCTGTTTTTACCACCAAATCCTGCATGGCACAGCTCTGATATTTGGCTCCCCTGAGTCATCAGAACTTCCCCAAGCCTGGCACAGCTGGCCAAGAGAGATCTGCAGCTACCTGGAATCTCTTAAAATGGCATGGAGCTGTCCTCATGGCTGGCAATTCTAAGGAGAGCAGCCTGCACTTCAAAATGTTATGTACGGGAACAAGAGCTTAAAATCACTTCTGTTGAGTCTTGTGCTGTGCCCCCTCTTCTCTTTCAGGCAGAGGTGTGCTGAGCTCTTAGGAACAAGTATCATTTCTTAATCTATTTTATAAGAGCTTGCTTTGATGTTCCTCTTTATGCTCTGTGACATGAAATTAAAGAGAAACGCCATTGTTACTTCACAAAAGAGGAAACAAATGCATTCATATCTGAAGATAAGAGAAGAGCTAGCATTAACAGAATAATTATGTATAGATAAGTTAGAAATAAAAAAACAACTTGTTTACAGGTGATGAGTGGAAAGGAAATGTCTGCATTTGCCTTCTCCATTTTATATGTTCCTAGAGGGATTTAAAAAATGTTACCTGTGTGTCTAGTGGCAGCTTCGGAGGGGGTCTTTGCCACCATCTATTGGTGAAATTGGAGAAAAGGCAGAAAGAGCTGACCTTACCAATGTTCCCTACTGCTAAATGGAGCAAGCTTTTGCTCCACTGTGAGGTTTTGGAATATTTTTTTTCTTGCTGTAGGACTGAGAGTAACAGGACAGAATTTTTCTTCCCTGAGTGAAGAGATGTCATAGCCAAATCTTAACAGCTGGCCAGTGATCCTGCATACCTCTGAATGGTGAAGAAGTCATGGGGAAGAATGTGTTTCTAATGTCAAGTCTCTCATCAATTTTTTTCTTCCTTGCTTCTGGTAAAATAATAATAATAATAAAAAAATATATATGTATATATAAGGCCTATTTTCTTTGCTTGTTTCAAAAAAAATTTCACTGATGTTTGAATCAAGCCCTGATGCTGCTGACAAAACTTGGAAGAGTGCTGTAATTGCTTCCATTTCTGCAGAGTCTGGTGATGGAGGCATCTATTAAGTGACATTCATTGCAAGTAGAATGTAGGCAGAATCAACCTATGCCCCGAAAGACAGGCAAGGAGGAAAGTGAAGGGAGAAAGTACCAGCTCTTGAGCAGAAAAAGTATATTTTTAAGGATAAGAAATGAGTCTATTTTATTGGATTCATCACCACTGCTTGCAGATGCAAATTCCTCATGAATAAAGCTTTTGCACTGTAGATTCCAAAATGAATTCAGGTAGAGCCAGTGACAGCAGTGAATGAGCACACAGACAGTTTAAAGAGATTGCTTAGTTTTCAAATCAACAAATTGCTGTGGTTCTACTTAATCCATCAAAAAAAGAAAAGAGAACAATCTGGCAGCCGAGCAGGAAGGTATAATGGTAAAGGACATAATGTTCCAGCTATTTTAGGACCCATTTACACTATGAAACTTATGGCATTCAAACAGTTGTTGAACATGTTTGAGGAACAGCTGTGTTACTGCTAAAGTGTGAAGACTGAAGTGTGTATAGACCTGCAGGGGTGCTCAAGAAGAACAGTTTTGAGTGAGCTTCTATTCAGCTTAAAACCCTGATCTTACTCAATTTCACTGTGAGTGAAGAAGGTCTAGCAGAGTCAAATGTCTTGATGAACATTCCCTTTATTTCAGTGAAAATAGAAGCAATTATGCCTGATAACTTTGATAGCTGTATCAATCTTCCTTAAATAAGAATAAATAACATAGATCAGAAGTGTGCTTTCAGTGTTCATTCACAGATACTCTGGTCATTGTTTAGGTATCTCTGTTCCATGAATAAGACAATTTTTTTTACCTCTTTCCTTCTCTTTCTCTTGATGGGGCTAAAATGTCACTTTTTCTTCAAGACCGGATCTCCCACAGAGAAATAAATTGAGAATAAAGAAATGCATCTCATCGCAAGATGATATGAGAAAGACTTTCAAAGTCAATGTGAGGTAACCTTTATTCTCTTAGAAAAGATTTTCTTCGTAGTTTAACCCACTTATCAAAGCATCCCTGCCAAGCCTGGCCTGCATAATTTGTTCAAAGTCAGTATGTATTAATCATTTTTTGTATGACTAACTGACGCAGAAAGATGAATAACTTTGTAGCAATTTTAGTATGTTCCTCTTTGGCTCATCTGTCTGTTTACAATTGTATACATATGCAGATGTGAATTGTCTGTGGTGGTAAAGTGATGGTAGCTCAGGTCTCTGGGAGTGCAAGTGGTTTTGGAACAATTTTCAGGAATACTGACTGAAATGATCTGTGCTTTTCCTCTTGTCTCCGAATGATGCTCTTTCTCCTCTTATTACATCTGAAAATCAATTTCTTTCAGTTATTGGATTATTGGCAATTTCTGAAAATATCTGCTAAAGTCAAGTCAATAATTGCACAGTGCTGAAGCATAGAACTGTAACATGGAACTGGGAGTTACTCTGTAGCTACTTCTTGTAATTAGGGTTGTTTTTGTGTATGTGGATAGCACAGTTGCTTGCGCTAATTGTGTGTAGGCATTTTGCACATTTTCTACTTGCTATGTGAATATATGTCCAATTTGCATAAACAATAATACATTTGCATATGCAAATAGGGATTCAAAGTCTACACAGAAGCTGAACTTTGGTTTATGTAGATCTGAGCAGGCGTTCCATCTCTGCTTAGTCTGTACTGAGACAGTCAAAATGCCACTGGAACTTAATCCTGAATCTTGCACTTAGATCTCTGCAGTCTAGGACAGTATATACACGTAGATAACTCGGAAACTAACGCCTCCAGTTTATTTCTATGTAATACAAAGAGCACAATAATGCTATTTGATAGAGCATATTCTCAGCTACAGCACGCTATTTTTCAACATAGTCGCTGCTATCAACTATGCCTTTTTGCCAGCGATGGACAAGAACCTGCATGCCATGATTGTAAAAATCTGCACTGCTGTCTGTAACACGGCTTGTCATTCACATTACTGTCACCACCGCTGAAATGCACCACCCACTGCCTCACTGTGCTCACATCCACTGCTTGATCTCCGTGTCCAGCAAGTATCGATGAATGTCAGTGGATGCCTTTTTTTCTGCATGGAGGAATTCAGTTCCACACCTTTGCTTCATACAAACCTCCATATCAGGTGCCATTCTGTCAGAGTGCCCCTCTGCTGCCATCTGTCACACAGCAACTACATGTAATATAGTACTGGTGGGAACGGAAGGTGCAACCTCTACTGCCATATGACCACCATCCACCTCTGATGGTGTGGGCCAACATAATAAAATAGGAGATGTTACTTCCAGAGCAACCCTTGTACCTATTATTATTTTTAGTGATTTGAGTGGCTTTAAATTCATTATGATTTAACAAAAACACTGTTCTTATTCCTGAAAACCAACAGATGATAGAGAAAGAAAATGAAAGAAACTATCTGTCAAGGTGTGTGGGAAGAAGGAAACATGCAATGTACCTGTTGAGAAATACAACAGATTAAAAAATGTATCCATTCAAGAACATATGTGGTTGTAGCATTAACACTTATTATGACCCTTCCCCTTTTAGTTTACCATCCTCTTTGCACTAGCAAACCTTTTCCCAGTTTTAATATTGTGATGAAAAAAGCAGTTAGTGACTTACCACTTGGGGCAGACATAAAGGACATGCTTGCTTTGTACTGGAGAATCGCAGGCATTTCTTTTCTATTTTTTCACAGATCCTGTTTGCTTTCCTTCTGGGAAGGGCAAAGAATTTAGCATTCCCTGGCTACAGTAGACCTCTGGAATTATTGTGCTGAAAATTACCTAGTGTAGGTAGGCACATTTGGTTTGGAAAAAGAAATCAGGCTAAAGCATGGGATACTTGTCTATTTTTCCCGTAGGCCCGATAACAGAGTATCCCATGGGAAGAAAAAATTATGCATAAATAAATTAAATTCAACCTTTTATGATTTAAATTATAATATGTGTCATTTCAATAGTATTTCTGTAACCGCTGAAATTAGTCTGTGTTTATCGTGCCTTAATCTGGGGACTTCTTAGCTTTTCTACACTTCAGTAAATCATTGTTATGGACATTGACTGTGGTGCCTGATGGTTCCCATTGTAGGCAAAACTCTAAAATAATGCTGTATGGATACTTCAGTTTGTTTCTGTTGTCTTAAAAAATCACATTTTTGGCAAAATACTTGAAAATATAATATTTAATTCAAGTCAGTTATATTTTGAAACAAAAAATGTCTGCATATTGGCTCATAATTTCCTTCCTTCACAATGGGGCTATGACAGCCTCATCTCATATGAAAGAAGATCTTTAGTGATGGAAGATAAAATCCAGCTAGAGTGCAGGAAAGAATGGGAGCATTTAGCAACCAGTCTATGATTTCTGCGAGTCTTTGTAATAAAACATCCAAATAAAATACTTTTGGTTTTTCATACGTAAATGAAAAAGTAGAGACCTTTCCAGCTTTGTGATCATTGTTTTATTTTGCCCATTAAGTAAATCTTTTCCAACACAGGAAATTGTTTTGTAAAAATGCAGTGTGGCTGCTAAAAAATAGAGTAGCATCACAAAAACTACATTTAGGAGTTGGAAGTTTTAGCAACAATATGTGAAATCCTTTTCCTTGCAAAGGTTCCATGGGCTCTGCTGGTTTCTGAGGAGCTCCAAAACGTTGTTCATTCTTGTCTGTGGGATATCTTGTCAAGATCCACAGCTCCTCTAATGACTTGAACTCGATCTGAATCATCTTTGTCTGATACCACTTCTTTGAAGAAGTATATTTGTATTTGGATATATGCAGGAGGCAATATTAAAACTAGACACAATTTAAAACTAGTAGTATATTAATTCATTAAAGTTCAATTAAGACATGTAATTGGCAAGAATGCTTAGGGTAATCACAGCAGGAAACAAAATCAAAATAAAATCCTAAAGTGGAGTTGCTTTTCTGACCAACAAGGGAAAGATTAGAAAACAAACTTCTTTATTTCATATAATAAATTTAAATTAATCAAGTGTTTTTAATTCAGAGAGCTTTCTTCCTGTTGCATGCATGCTGCTTTGTTCTCATGAGGCTCCTCCACACTGTAGCTCCCAACAGTTCTAGCCTTGACGTTTCTAATAATGCTTTCAATAACTTCTGAAAATTCCTACAACAGAGGATTTATGTGATGAGTTAATCAAGGCAGACTGTACAGCAATGTGTTTTTATCCCAAATAAATATCTACGTTTCATTACTGAAGTAGATAAAATATTTAATGGACTGCAGTGACCTTCTGCCTAGTGTTTCTTTGCTACTATTTATTTTTTTCACTTCAGAAATTTATGCACAGGCTATAAATTCAGATTTTTTCCTAATCTTGCAGCTGATTGCCTAAACCTCCCATCTGTGGCTTTGTTTCAGAAGCACTTGCTTTGATAAAATAGATACTGCAGTGATTCGGTGCAAATGAATTTTTCATGCAGGCAGTTTCTGTGTGGCTACTGGCACTAAGCTCACATGAAAAGCACATTTCTGGCAAAACTGTCATAATCCAATGAAACCAAGACTGTAGCTGATGTGGGATGATGTCTGATGAATAACAAAAGCTCATTTTAAGGTAAGGCTTACTTGGAGAATGGTCTCTCCCTATCCAAGCTGGGCAGCTGCAGCCTCTGAGACACAAACTCAAATTACTTTCACAGCCAGCTGGTTCAGGGATTCTCCCACTCTATGCATGTTGCAGAATTACACGGGAAAGAGAATAGCACACTAAATACACCAGCCTTTAAAATAACAGCTGTTGTCCCTCCCTACACTGTCTGATTTATCTGCAATACTCTTGAGTATTCACTGTGACTGGGATGCTGCGACCCACAGGCATTTATCTCCAGTGAACTGAAACAGGAGATTTTCCTCAGTTAACAGAAAAGGACTGGTTTGTACTGTAACCAGTAAAGCAGTGTAACCATATGACTTCAGAAGTGCTTCTCAGGTTATGGCAATGTTTGCCCGGCTTCTTCCATAAGCTCTCCTGAAATTATGGAAACAAGGAGAAGAAAAATAACTGAAAAACCAAGAGAAACACTGCCTTGTGTTTGCCCTGGGGAGCTGTTTTTGGGTTGGCACCAGTGATAAAAACTGCAAATAAAGGTCATCAGCAGTGTAGCAAGAAATGCCCTTCAACATTGGGTTTCCTAAACATGCCCGCAGGTCCACAAGGATCATTGTTACACTGGAATTTTTACTATCTCCTCAGTTCAGCAGCTTTCCCCAAACAATCTTGCGGCCAACTTCGCACATACTGAACTGGACAAACAAGGAGCAGTGTCCTCAGGCAAGGTTTGTTGCCTGCTGAGATGGAAGAAAATGTTTCAAATAAAACAAAAAAAAAATCCAGATCTGAAATGTATGTGCGCTCTGGGCAGACTCCCATCAGTGTCATTTCCTATTTCTTTTCACTATTTCAGCTTCAAAGTTTACTCTGAGTTGCCAATAGTACTCTCCCTCTTCTCTTTAAGAACGTAACTTCCTTCTCTTTCCTTTCTGAAAGCTTCAGTGTCTTTGATCACCTGTGGTCTATGTCTTTGAGAACTGGTGTTTGGAATAAAAATTGGAGGGCTTAATGGCTTTTTCTGGGTGCAAGCTTTGAGGGGCCATCCTGATGGCTAGCTACCCCTCTCCAGAGTGCTCTTGAGTATTTAAATCTTAATATCCTGCTGGAGCTATAAATGTAATGTATTCAATATTTGGAAAAAATGAATTACACATACAATCTCTAGCTCATGGTCTTTAGTATATTACCAGCTTTCAAAACATATTGCACATCACACATTAATGATCACAGATACTATAGAAAGGTATCTAGTCCAATATGCATAACCCACATTTGTCACTGGTGTTCGTGGCCTGTGTCATGCAATCCATCTTCTACTCATTAATTAGAGCGTCTGATTACATTTCCTCCAGGAAAGTTCCTGTTCTCTTCCTTCAGAGAAGAGCAGCTTCCTCTAGCCAGGGTCTTCTGCAGTGCCCTATCAGTAGAGAAGCTCAATGGAACTGAGTATATAAGTTACATCCTTATGTGGGCAGCATTGCCCATTACTGAGACCTGCTGGTTCCTGCCTTCAAGCCAGTAGTGAAAGAGGATTTGAAACACATTTCAATACCAGCACCTCTATTTATTTAACTAATTAATGTACTATCACATTTCCCCTGAACTTCTAGCCTTAAATATATACCATGCATTGTTTTTTTAGGCCTTGTTTATAGGGACTTTTCCCTTGCTATACAAATTGCAAAACCTTATAGCAGCAGCATAACCTTCCTTTGTCCTTCTGTTCACTCTTAGCACTACAATTTTAAGAGTTAAATTAATCAAGGAAATCATTTTATGCTGATTTTGTATAGAAAGCCCCAGTAATTGCCTAATTGCTTAAAAAGTCTTAATATTTGTGTATATAGCACTGGATCTAACTAAATATTTCAACTGTGGGATTTATAAGTGATTTTAGCCTCTTGAGAAGTGCAATATTCACTCAGGTATATGCTGGTTTAAGAGTTTTCTCTTTCATGCTAGACATTTAAATGCTACTTGAAAAAGCTTGCGTTTGACATGAGAAGGAGCACCTCCAAGTAACTTGGAAATTAAAAGCTGTTCCTACCATTTCATATCTTAAAACACTGGAAGGAGATAGTAGTGTTCCACAAACTAAGAATTGTAGAATCACCAAGGTTGGAAAAGACCTCCAAGACCATCTAGTCCAGGGCAGTTGCCCACCTACTACCAGTATCTCCCCACTAAACCATGTTCAAGAAGCTGTATAGCCTTTTGTAAATTAGATTTTTGGATAATAAACTCTTGAAGGCTGATATCATGTTATGTTTAAGGTGTATACTTGCACATGAAAGCTCTTTCAAAACAATGTAGAATGTGAATTTGAAGCACGCCAGCTATTTCCATACAAACTCTTTATGTGGCTGCTCTTAATCCCAGTAGAGGATCTTTGTGAAATTGCCTCAGACCAGCTCAGAAGCCAAGTTAGTGTAGGCCACAGCTAGGCCTCCTTAGTGAGGAATTAAAATGTGTATAAAGGAGAGTGACCATGGAGCTGTTACTGTGGAGAAACTCACCAGGCCATTTTCCCACATGGATGCATCTTGACACAGTGGAGTCCTTATAATGACTGGAGCTTTCCTGTGCTTCTGCATCAGATAACATTTATAACTGACAGCACTGCAGACTATTGCTTTGCTTAAACTGTTCATATTTGCATTCCTTTTTTGAAACACAACATATATCTCTTTACGGTAGCATTCCTCCTGGTAGCAAGCTGTCACTCCCTAGGTTTTGTGCTGTTGTGAGACGAATGCTTAGAAAGCAGGATGCACTTGATTTTATTCATAAAGCATTGCACATGTGATAGAACATCCTGGCTCTATCTAATTAAGCAATAATTCACCACGGGCAGCAGTGTCTTTCAGAGTGGTTATTGTCTGTCTCAGCTGGATTGCTGAAAGGCAGAAGGCTGTGGGCTGCACAACTGGAAGAGCAATAATCATCTGGGAATTTATTTTCAAGGAGGCTTTACTAACATGAAGTAACTAGTTTTGTCCTGTCTTAAGTTTTGGTTGCTTGTGGAGTGTCTATGTTATACATCGAAAGCAATGCCTGGCTTTATTCTAATGACATGAGATTGAGTCATGACAGCTGATCACAATTGTTTCCTGCTCTGGGTGTATTACCTGAATGAGATCTATTGGCCCTTCTTAAACTGTTAGCAAGGCTACTGGAGCTAGGCTTTGCTGGAGGATATACAGAGTTATGATCAGGTCAGATATAGGGCTTTCTTGCTTTCTGTTTGGATTTTGTTGAATGTAACTTCAAAATCAAATGAAAGAATGGAGGGTAGACTGAGTGCAGAATAGAAGCATACACAGCCTGTGGAAAAGGTGAGAAAAGGGCATACTGAACAGCCTGTGAACAGAACTGAAAGAAATTTCTTTGTCAGAACTGGGAAAGAAAAAGAAGGGGCAGGAGGTTGTTAGCATCATTAAAGAAATGTGGAACAGCTAAGGTTAAAGGAAATATGGAGATAAGAGGTGCTGAAAAAAGATTGCTGGTAAGAAAAGCAGTATATCAGAAGGTCCAGGAGTGGTAGGATTTGCGATGGCTGGGAAGAGAGGGAGTCTGGAAAAGAGTTGGTCAGAAGCAATGTTGGTGGTTTTGCATATTTGAGGACCTAGAAGTGTAACGGAAGAAGATGCTCAGAAGCTCTGGTGAGTTAACTGAAGTCACAGGCAGGAAACACGCTGGTGGGCTACTTCAGAGGGCTGTTCTGTAGTTCTTACCTTACAGAACAAGGTCGTAGTAGAGTAAAAGGCCATAGAGCAGACCAAAGGAGGAAGATGAGAGAAATTCTTAAGACAGAAGAAGGTGATGAAGAAAGACCTACTTACAAAGCACCTTCTGTGTCATCCAGGACTCAAATCAAGATTTTATTTTTGTTTGTTTATCTCCCTATGAGCTCATAGCCATGCCATTGCAGCTTTTAAGGCAATAGGCCCTTTTTTTTTTGCTCTTCCTTTCAAACAGTGAATGAACAACTTGATTGAAGATCTTTCTTTATATTGCCAAGCCACAGCCCCTCTGTAAACAAAGGTTCTGGTCTTTCAGGTCTGACAAAGGTAAGCAGCAAGGAAATCCTCTTTCCTTTGGGTTCTGAGTCTACATTATATTAAAACCTGTGGAAAAAAAAAACAACCACATAGCTTCTGAGCTGCTTAATGTAGCCATTTCCTATCTGTCTCTTTTTTCGCTTAACTAGATCTTACAAGACTTCATGTGAATTTCCAGGTTGTGTTATGATGTCTGGAAATATCTCATGTATATTATTTGAAAATACGCTCAAATAACCATTATGGGGGAGAATCTGCTTTGTGAATCATGTATCTGTAATAGCACTTCAAAGAGGTTCTCCCCTTCTCCTTGTTCTTTTTTATTCCTGTGGAGAAGCTAAATATATCTAAAACAGAATGTTTAGAAATTGTCATTAATCATGAGTTTCTTCTTTTCTCTCTCCATCCATAAACAAAGTAGGCAAGCTGGAAGCTGTAGCAAGGAACTTGATAATTATGGAGATGAATGCAAGTGATAGATAATGCATTAAATACAGCAATATTTTGTTGTAGTCTGCTGTAGGCCACAATTTTTGTTTGTTTGTTTGTTGTATCTGTCTCTTGGTTTGTATCATGATTAAGATATAAGATTTCATTTCTATATTCATGATGGAGTTTGGCTTTTATAATCAGTGTATTTTGTTTATGGAGTGTGTGAGGCTTTTATTTTGTTGCTGTAATATCTGGCTAGCAGAAAAGGCTACTGTTTCTGAATGAATAAAAAACCTCCACCATCATCTTTTGCATGTGTGTGGAAGATAGTTGTTTTTATTGTCATAACTATGCCTGAAAATAGAAAGGAAGTCTTTTCAGTTTTAAATTTAGTTTTTGTTTTTCACCTGCTTTGCTGTTCTGAAAGTTTAACAGTCCTAGAGAAAGCTAACCAATGCATCTGCTTCTCTTCCAGCCTTATTACAACTACAATGTTCTAGTGTTAAGAGTCTATGCGAATCTATTCAAACTTTGTCATAGAGGTTACTCTCATTCATTGGTATTATGTCATTATGGCTTTATTACTGTGGCAACTGGATTTAATCTAAAAGGGGTTAGTCAAAATGTGGATCAGTTGCTTCAGTTCTTTTCGAGTGCCTAGGCAGACTGTAATGTGAAAAGAATCACTGTACAGTTTTAGCTACCTACTGACGAGGGATCACAAAAGCCTTGTGATTATATGTGGTTAGAGGCATTCTACCACTGGCTCATTATTTATTTATTTTTTTTAACTGGTTGGAGAGTATATGGTAATGTTCCTGTAGCATAGCTTCTCCCCAGTCAGTGGCTGAGTGGGTCATATACTTGCCCTGAAGCTGTGAACCATGTCATTAGTTGTGCTTTGAGCATCAGCTCATTGGCTTCATGATATGATAGACAGAGGAATGCAGGCTAGGACCAACATGAAACAAGAAGCTACTGTGATGAATGGATTTGAGCTAACTTTCCTGCTAAGACTAAGTATAATTTGTGTAGGCAGAGTTAAAATGAATTGAGGCACTGCGTAGCAGAGTATGAGCTTGAATCATGCGCTGTTCAGATGCTGGTTAAAACCTGCCATGTCCTGCTATCTTTTTTTTCACTGTGAAGTGCTTTAGTGAGATGGCAATTATGTGCAGAGCCCCCCTGAGATATTTCTCCTCCTGGGACAAAATGTCCTCTGTGCCATTTCCAGTTTTCCTGAGTTTTGCTTTAGAATCTATACCTCCCCATCTTTCCTTCTGGAGGCCAGGCAGGCCATTGGAATGGATTTGGTTATCCCGTCTCAGGGTTCTGTTCTCTCCCCCAGTTAGATAGTTCCAGTATAAAGTGTCTGGGTTCTGGTTGTGCTCAGCTCTGCTTGCTGGTGTTAGTGGAGATGCAAGGTGTGGAGAGTTACAGTCCTCTCCTGAGAGAGCTGGGACAGTGAGAAGTGTGGAGATGTGAGGTCTCCTTGAACCACAAGCAGCTTTCTCTTTCAAAAACAATATTTGCATTTGAAAACTGCGGGTGATATTTGGGCTGGGATGGAAACAGTAAGGCTGTTCCTCACTTGCTTCCTGAAGCAAGGTTGTATTACATGACTGATAAATGTCACAAACCCCAAAAGAACAACCACAGAAGGCCTAACGTTTTTCTCCCTCCTCCTCTTCTAGAATATCTTACCACTTGCATTTCTGTCACTTTCTCAGATTTTGCCTAATCTAATAATAATTTCTGTCCTAAGATGTCCTGCAAAATAACCAATATATTTGATCTCCTGTTAGGTGATAGCTGGAAGATCTTTGAAAATATTGAACAAGCTTATACCAGAATCATCTCCAGATCATGGATCAGGGCCCTAAAGCCACCTGAAAACTTCTTCCTCAGAATATCTGTCCTGTATTTCTCTCAGCTGCTCCAGGAGGAACCACGGAGGTAGGAAGCCGATGCTAATATGCATGACAGAGAAGGAAGTTCTATGTTTTCTTCCTTTTGTAATCCATTTTCGGTATTTTCAGTATACCAGTTCAGCTGCTAAAATTATCTGAGCGGTAAAACCTCCACCCAGCCATCAGCTAAAAGCCTCTTGAGCAACAAAGTATCTGTCAAGCCTGCTTGATTTAGTGCATTGTACTTAGTGAGCACATGGCCTACTCTTTAGACCACTGAAAGTGATTAATTTTTTTTGCAATGGAACTTTATTGGATAAGATCACATAATTATTTAATGAGGTTTAGCCATGGAGATGCAGGCCTGTATCTGAAATATGCTCCTTAAACTGTTCCATCTAGATCTGCAAGCTCAGACAATTAAGATGAAAGTAGGTTTGTGAGCACTGGAAAACTCAAGAATTTGAAGTAATTAATGTAATTAAAGTGGATTAGTTAAATAGGATTAATTCCAGATCTCTTTCCAAAGCGAATTAAACTAAACCAAGTTAAGGCCACTTTGATTCTGAGTAAAAGCATCCACTTGCCAGCCTAATGCAGTTTAAGTAATCTTCTTAAAAAGTGAATTTGGATCAGTTTTCCTGAATATCTTCCTAGTTCCTATGGATTAAAACAGAAATGGCTTCAACTTTGCTTGCTTTGGGGCCTAGTTGAATGTGACGCTCAAGACTGGAGACTATGATTAGAACTCAGGGAGTAGCGTTTGCATGGTACTCAGGGAAAACAGTGTCTGCATGACTTTTTAGGATTGAAGTGAATGGATCTTTATGTACTTTTATGTGTTAAACTGAAACAGTTCAGGCTTATGTGTCTTCTACGTTTTCAGTGTTTACACCTTAGATGCCTACAAACAGACGGACAAAGACATCTCATTTTAGCAGCAAACTGGACAGAAGACTGGCATAAAGACAGGCATTGCTGTATAAGGTGTATTGCTATTGTTCAGAGTTCTCTTGGGTTATATTCTGCTTCATAATGTGAATTTCTGCTGTTTAAGGTTATCAGGTGAGTTGTACCGTAAGCCCTGCTGAGTGCTGAATTACTGGGAGACTTCTGAACCTCTGCTTACTGTCTACTCTTCGAGCTGCTGACTGCCCGGGTGGATGGCTCAGACTGTGTATCTGGCTTCATGGCTTATTGGCAGAAACTTTGTCTCCTGCAGTTTCCTTCTAGAGTGTGGATTTTCCACTTTTTGTTGATCTGATGCTGTTTGAGACAAAGTACTAGGAACCAGGTAGGGCGTTGTCTAGCAATGGCAATGGTTTAAAAAATTACTGTGCTGTTTCCACTGTGATGGGTTTTTTTCCTCAGGTCCATCATCTGAAGTCAGTTGCCTCACTTTGAACAGGAGTTGCGTACATTAGGCAGGAAGGTTAAAACTGTTTATGCTTCGCTGAAGTAGTATATAGTGTATCTCAAGAAATACTTACTGTGGGAAAACATTTGTGTGATACTGTTTACTGACTAGAGCCCAGGTCTGCAGAATATCAAAGGCAGCATCTAAAACCAGACATAGATAGGTAAGTTCCTGAAAATGGAGCTCAATTTTGGCCACTGGTAGCATCAAAGTCAAAATCGCCACTGACTTCTGTTTGGACAGCATGTAGTCAGCAGTTTGTCTGTGTGCTGTTACTTACAATATCAGTGCCTACAATGTCCCTTTGATCATTCTGACTTTGATGGGACTTGTCATGTGAAGAAGTCATGATTCCTGTCAGCTGAATTAAAATGCACAGCTATACTGCTGTTTTTTTTAGATCTGTTAAGCTATGATTCACAAAAGCATCCTAAAACTGTCCTTGATGTATTGATTTATGTCTCCATTACCTGAAATGGATTACTTTTGATTGTAAGGGGGCTTGAAAGGGTAAGAATGATACCTTCCTCATACCGTTCCTGAAAATTTTTGAGAGGACAGGTTATGTCAGGGGTATTTGAGCCAGACAGGCTCAAATATGGGCATACTTTTCCCAATTAGGTACCAGAAGTAATGTGTAAATTAGATACAGATTCTTGACCCGAGCTCCTAAGAACACAGCTCTGTGTTGTGCCACTGAGGTTTACTGCCTAGAGACTATCCATTACTCTGCTGCAGGTTGTAGATAGGCTTGAAAGATGTACCTGAGCTACCTACTAGATGTCTAGATGTGTTTCATTAGAGGTTTTTGAAGATGGAAATGGCCTTCAGTAACACCGTGACTTCTTTATATCACTCAGCTGGTGGTAAATGAGCAGAGGTAAGTTTACAGCTACATAAATTCTATTCTATATTACTGGTGGTACAGGCAGGCTTAACAATAAAATGTTAAATAAGTGCATGTTAAATAAGTAGGACTTCATAATTCTCACTTAACAGACAGTTATGTTTTCTCATAGATCTATGTTTTTTTTAATGTTACTTTGTTTGAAAGGAGAAAGTAAGTACCAAACATAAGAAGATTTCTTCCTTGATAACAAGTTATGCTTTTGCCAAGAAAATAGCAATGCAATTTAAACGTCTATCTGTGGTCATTCCCCCTAACTGATCTGATCTGATCTGTTGCCAAATTGCAACACTTTGTCATATAATAAGCTCACAATCTTTGATTGTCACTGACGACAACACAGGAGCACTGATCAGAAAAAATCTTCCTTTGATTTCTCTGGGTGGTGGATCAGATGCAGCAGTGAAAAAGAAGGAGCTGAGGGGAACAAAACGAAAGGAAAAACACAGGAAACTTTTGATTTCTGCCCACAAAGAGATTCTTTAGCACTATAGACAACAGTCCTTTTTCTCTTCTTAGGGTGAGCAAAGCCTTTCTGTATATGCAACACCTGCAAATTACTGAATAATATGAGGTGTCTTAAAAATAATCAATGTATACATGGTGGTATGTGACTTCCAGTAGATACTTTTGCTCCACAGCTATGTATATGCAGCCACCTAGTCCTTTTTTTCTGTTTGTTCATTTTTGTTTTGTTTCAGAAAAAGAGTGTAAAGCCCTGATTTTTCCCAAATCTATTCAAACTCAAACTTAGTGTTTATTGTCTTTGTGTTTAGTTCAGTTCAACTAGTTCTAACAAGACTTAAATTTTCAGATGCCTCTTAAGTCAAAGAGTCTGTTCATAACTCATAACTATAGGTATACAGGCATGCTCCTGGAGTGCAAATGCTGTATACTTTCTGGTATCTCCTTCCTGAGAGCAAAGTTTTGCACATTACAAGAACTCTGTCTCAGATTTTTGCTGTTGGTTGGCAACCCTGCACATGACAAAGGAGTTGAAACTAGATGATCATTGCGGTCCTTTTCAATGCAGGCCATTCTATGATTCTATGATTCTATTCTTTTGAGCTACTGTTATGATATGGACAAACTATTCCTTTACATTCAGGAGTGTGGATGCTCTGTCATATCATATATGCTTCTCAACCATTAGAATATTCTGCGGTTTTCAAGGATTCCACACTTATCCCAAGGTCTTACTCTTCCATAGTTGTTGCCTGTATGTGTCCTGAGCTCACAGCATATTTGTATGTCAATACAGGTATAACAGAATTCAGATGCCTCAACAATCTGCAACCCTGAGCAAGGTTTTCAGAAGTAATCTATGTGTATTTTGAGAAGAAGAATTGTGTATTCTTCTAAGCTTCATTTTCAAATAGAAGTTTTTCTTTGATTAATGAATTTGAGCTTCATGTTGCCTTTCATATACACCACTTATCTTGCTCACAGGAACAGTGCAATTAGAGCTATTCTAAAGTAACTGTTTTCACATCAGTAGCAGGGCTGGAGTGGGAAAGGACAGAAATGGAAGCCAAGGTATTTTAGGAAGTTTCTTGTTCATTTAAAATAAAAAGTACAGTAATTAGACAAAGCAACCAGTGCCAAATGCAATGTAGCACCTATGAAACACTTAATTACAGAGGAAGGTTATGTGTTCCAATTGACAGAGTAATCCGTACTCTAATTTACTTGTCTTACAACTCATTACATCTGAGATATTGATTTTCCAGTAGATGCCTTCAGTGGATAAATAAGTGCATTTTCTCAGGGACCTTGTTTTGAGTCTGATCTGTGAACCTGTGTCCAATGAGCATGGAAAGCTCAAACTTCTCTATTAGGTGGTGTCTGTAGAATAATCAAAGCAGTTATACTTCAATAGTGCTAGTAACTTGTAAATAAAGGGCAGACAGAAATGTGTCAGATAGAATTGTGTTGCCTTTGAGACTTAAAAGATGATGCTCTAGCAGGAAGTAAAAGTGAACAGTGATTAGATTTTAGTTATGGACTTTGAGTTTTAGCCTTTAATAACACATTTACTTCAATTATACTCTATAAACTTAGTACAATGAGCCAAAGAGATGAGGGGAACCTAGAGTTTTTAAACTTTGTTCTGATGCTTCATAAAAAGTTGAACATCTTCTAAGTATACTTCAGTTCCTAAAGTAGTAGCTCTATCATGGGTGAGATAACTGCTAACTGTGGCTGAGGAAGCATGAGATATTTATGTAATTTATACATGTAAGATTTATCTGAAGCTCTAGAATTCCAGAAGATACTACAATGATACATTTGTAAGAATTTTCTGCGTTTGCATCTCTTGCACTGATTGGCAAAAGTTATTTGTGCTCAGCAATTCAAAGCAACAATAACTTAATTGGTGTCATGTTCCCACTATGTCCTCTTAAACAAATAATTCCCTGGGATATTGTCTTTGCCTTTTTTTTCCTTCCTTTTTTTCCTTCTTTTTTTCTCTTGGAAGTAAATAGTCAACTTGTTAACTGTTTATTTACCAACACATTACTGAAAACACTGTTGATGGTTTGATTTCGTAAGTTACACAGGAGTTACTGTAATTGACTATACCCAAGATCCATCCAGATCTGCATTTCCAGCGACCAGCAGTAGTCACCACCAGGAGTTTTAGAGAGTGTCCATGAAAAGTTGAATTTCAATTTTGCAACAACGTAATAGAATCATAGAATGGTTTGGGTTGGATGGGACCTTAAAGATCATCCAGTTCCAACCTTCTGCCATGGACAGGGTTGCCACCCACCAGATCAGGCTGCCCAGGGCCTCGTCCAACCTGACTTTGAACGCCAGGGCATCCATGGCTTCTATGGGCAGCCTGTACCAATGTGTCATTGCCCTCTGAGTAAAGAGTTTCTTCCTCACATCTAAACTAAATCTGTCTTTTTTTTTTGTTGTTCTAAACCATTCCCCCTTGTCCTGTCTCTATCAGTTGATGTAAAAAGTCAGTCTCCCTCCTAATTATAAGTTCTCTTCAAGTACTGGAAGACCACGAGACTTCCCAGAGCCTTCTCTTCTACAGACCTAGCAAGCCCAATTTCCTCAGCCATTCTTCATGGGAGAGATACCCCTGCCCTCTGATCATCTTCGTTGCCTTTCTCTGGACCTGCTCCAACAGTGTCCTTTTTGTGCTAGGGATCACAACATGTTGACTAGAGAGTCCACAGAAAAATTGTACTTGGTCTTCTCTTTAAACCTACTGAATATCCTGTAGAAATAGTTTCATCTGTTATATCTTTGATCAGTTTTAAAAATTCCTTCTGTTCTAATGTGTTTCTTTCTTACCTAGGAACTCATTGTTCTGTTTTCTATGCATCATTTTATAGATCTGTCATCCCCAATTTTTTTTCTTTCCAAACAAAAGTAATAATCTTTCTGTTTTTAATCTCTCCCACTATGGGAATATTTCTGTGCCTTCAATCATTTTTATTGCCCTTTGCTGCCCCTTTCTATTTATATATAGAAATATATATATATATATATATTTTTTTTTTTTGTGAAATTGGATGAGCAGAACTGTTAGATGATAGCACTACATTTTTTTTCTTTTTAATGTAATGGCACTATGATTTTTGCTGGATTGCTTGTTCTTTACTGAAGGCTAAAAAGCTATTCAGTGTTTTTATACTGCCAGTGGGCACTGTCCTTCTCAGAAAGATGTCTGATTCCCTTTTTTCTAAATTGTTATCGAGTATGGGCCATCAGAGTGTACAAGCAGTTCACCTTGTTCCTTCCATTATTCTGCATTCGACTCCATTTAAGATGCATTTGCTATTATGTTATTCAGCTCCCTAATTACATCAGGTTCCTTAGTCACCGATCATTCTTTAGGCCATGTGAGTTGGCAAGAAAATAAACAGGTCCTCCTTCCCCTCAAAAGAGATTTATGACACAGTGAAGGCAAACAATTTTGGATCACATGCATTTTATCCTATCCCTCTTCAATCTTAGTCACATGAGAAGATGCCTGCCTTTGGAGTGCCATTTATTTTCAAGGGATGTGAGCACTTATAGGGTTGAGCACAGAGAATAGTGTGCAGATGTGGACCCCAAGTTGTTCCAGTCCTATCAATTACTCTTTGAGTACATGCAACTTTTTTTCTCCATCTGATTTTCTGTGGCAGTTTCAAACTGTTTGTTTCTCCAATATTTTCTTTTTAAGCAGATCTTTTCTGAAGATGCTGCCTTAGGGCTAACTGGCACCTGGATTTTATCTATTTTATTTCTCTGTTTATATCGGTAGGGGTATTGTTTAGTCTAGTGGCTGTCAGTCTTCTTGGATTGCTGCTTTAACTTGCCTTAGTGCTGACCTGTCCCCACAAACACCTGGTTGCTTCCATTGCTGTGTGGCAATGTGAGCTATCTAGCATCTGAATTTGATAATCCCAGTGTATGAAAAGGCTTCCAATTCAGAGGAAGCTTTGCTCCTTGAAAAAGAAGGCAAAGCCAGATGACTATTGTATGCCCCTAGTATCTGATTTCCACAACATTCTAAGTAGTGTAGTGTAGCCCTAATGCACAACAAGCTGAATATCATTCAACTAATAACAGTCCCTATTTTAGGAGCTCTAGTTCATGGCTTTGGGATGTATATATTTTCACCTGGACGCTTGCTTTCTCATAACATGTAGACTTAAGTAAATTTAATAGTTTGAGAGCAGAGAATTTTATATTTATAGAAAAGTTTGGAGCTCATTTCAGTGATCTTGATTAGAGAAACTTGGTTGTCTTTCAGCCAAGTACTTGTATTTTGTTTTTCACTTACAAGTATTCTTTTTCATTTTATACATCATGTAAAATTAACCTGTGTGCCTATGTGCAATAGACTGACTGGAATACTAATGAGAGTAACAGTGCTGAAAAGCCTCTCATTCTGATATTTGTGTGTTCAGTGTCAATGTTGCTTGGCATCATGACAATTCTGTTTTTATCCATTCACTTCTTAAATCGCCTAGTTACTAGATTTCAGCAGGATGTGGAAATGTAATGTATCAGTAAAAGATTGCTTAAAGATTTTTCTCGATGGGATTTCTTTTTTCCCCTCGTGTTTCCAAGTCTTTCATAATTTAAACTTGTGTCTGTACCAATTTCAGCTGTTTTCTTTGGTAGTAACAGTAAAAATCCACTAAATGTCTGTACTTTTAATAACGGAAAAATATCTGCTACTATGTCTTTATACCTTGTCCAGTAGACTCTTTCTGATATTTGTTCTTTTTTTTTGTTTTTTTTTCTTCATTCATGACCTCAGATCTTGATTATTCTGAACTTCCTTGTATGCAGTGTAAAATATTTTATGCTCTTCTCATTTACACATGCCAAGATTTTGGAACGTCATGAAGTTTCTCCTTCTTTCCAGTCTCTACTCCCTCTTGTTCAGTAAAATCTCAACTTGCAACCCCACATGTTGTTTCCTTAACAAGATGGAGGATGATCATGACCCAGTACCAGAAATGCTATTTTTGATCTTCAAACAGTGAAACTAATAAATTAAATAACGTTCTTCCCATATTAAAGTCAAAGGAAGGCTTACTAGTCTTTTTTCCCTTGAAACTGTCTCATTCCTTGAATCCACAGACATTTTTATCATGTATATATGTGGGGTATCAGCAAGTCCTGTCCCCAGCCTGCAAGCATTAGAAACTTTTGATCAATTCCTTTCCAGAGATCTGCTAACAATTATTTAACTTAGCATAATTAGATTAATAGGAGTTGCACAGGATCTCTCTATTTGCAGCCTACACAAGAAAAGGTCTGTGATCTGTTGTCCTGTTATTTCTTATTTCTAGTCCATACGTAGCATCTCTTACAGCTTCTCTGCATGAAACATTAGTACAAAGTCTATGACTATAAAGTGCAACAGATTTACCTTGTTGTCTCTGAGGCCCTTCAAGGCACATGCACATGCCAAAGCTAACAGCACATCTAATATGAGTGCATGCAAGACGGAGAAGCATCCTTCCTGCCTTGTGCAGGGTGCTTGCAAAGGAAATTAAAATTGAATGGCTGCAGTGCTGAGCATTTGTACCCCTTGTACTCAATGTGCTCAGAAAAGCCTTGCTTTTATTGTGAGGCATTTTTATTTGATGTGAATTCAGTCAGGAATGAAGTTGTCTTTGGCACCAGAGCAAGACTAAGCACTGAAAAAAATGGAGGTGAGAGTATATCTGTATTACACACTTGTTGTGGTTTAACCCAGCAGGTGGCTCAGCATCAGACAGTTGTTTGCTCACTCTCTCCCTTCCCAGTGGGGTGGGGGAGAGAATTGGAAAAAACCAACAAAGTAGAACTCATGAGTTGACATAAAATTTACTAAGATAGTGAAAAGGAAAAGGATAGTTATGACTATTTGTATATATACGAATGTATATAACAAACGACACACAAGCAATTCCTTACCACTTCTCGACTGATGCCCAGCTAGCCCCTGAGCAGCAGGAGAGAGCCAGAGGAACTCCCTTTCCCTTCAAAACTCCTTCCATGTGTGCCATATGGTATGGAATATCCCTTTGACCAGTTTAAGTCAGCTGTCCTAATTCTGTTCCCTCGTGGCTCCTTGGGCCCATCACTAAGAATGGCCTTGGCTCTGTACATCACTGCTTAGCAGCAACCATAAACATCAGTGTGTTATCAGCATTGTTATTTTCCTAGAACCAGAACATGGCGTTGTACCAGACACTCAGAAGAGAACAATTATATCCCAGCTGAAACTAAGACAACACTGTATTTGTGTGTAAAATTAGAATGGCTGCAGTGAAAGGTTACTTTGCATTGCTTTGGCACCCTAGCTAGTTCTGTACAGTGCAGTATTACATAGTGCACTTACAGGGCAGTGCAGATGTTTGCTGAACAGCAAAATGATCTGAGGAGAGCAGACAGCAGAATCAGTGATATGTGCCCAAATATGAAACTGCACACCAGGTGCATGGTGGAAATAGCACAGACACCTGAAAGAAAGGCACAGTCAGAGCTGTTTGCATAATTGTATTCATAATATTCTCATAGCACACACACAGTAAAGTTAAAAAGGAACTGGAGTGATTAGTAAATGACTCGAGCATATTGCATGTGCTTGAAAGTTAATATTCTTTCTGGTGCCTGGATTAAATGCATTTAACACTATAATACAGAACTTGCTTATTTCAGAGAGATGTGACAAATCATTAGGCACATTTCTAATCGTTCCTTTGGAGTTCTGACACTCAGCAGACTCTATTGGATTCTAATCTATCGAGATCACATGCTCTAAATTTTCTCATTCTAATGGACTTTGGTGCTGTTTCTGATGCGTTGCTGGTTTATGTCTAAAGCTTACCCTAACATATCTGAACATGTGTGCCTTTAGCACCCTTCCTCACAGTATCAACTATGTGTATACTTTGGTCTATAGCGTAATTCATCAGAGCAGCTGGGGTAGAAGCACAACGGATACAGGCACATGCACATGCCAAAGTGTCAGTGCTCTTAGCTGCATGAAAAAAAAACAGCAAACATTATAGCAAACCAACGAATTCTGGATATGTTTATATGCCTAGTTTTTCTTACTACTCTGAAATATCCTCTGGGCTCGCAGGTCAGTTCCTGTGGTATGGTCTGGAATTGCTTTCTTGTAGCTTGTGACCGGTCTCCTGAGCCACTGAATCTTTCCAGCTTAGCTCATCTTCAATCTCAGTTGTTTCTGGAGCTAGACCAGCACCTCTGCTATAAAAGAATGTTCCTCCCCTATCTCCATCTCAAAGCCTCCTGTTCATCTCCCTGAGGCTTCTGATGCTACAGACTTCCCTGATTTATGGCTTGGTTTCTTTGGTAACCTTCCACTACTCTGAATTCCCACCTTACAGCAGTTAAGTACTGCATTAAACATTCCCCATTTGCTTTGTCAGTAGAGAGATGCATGAAGACACAGAGAGCTTTCACCAGGCAATGATTGTCTTTTTATTCTTTTCAAAACACTACAAAATGTTCTTCTTGGATTTTTAGATGACTGGTTTTTTGTTTTGTTTTGTTTTCTTTTCTTTTTGATTGTATTATCTTTCCCGGATGTTTCTGAACAGTGGATTATTTTCAGTCTTGTGCAGTGCTTAGAAGAGCAATTAATCATACTTGTATGGACACTTAGAAGTTCCAGCTTACCCCTTGTAGTCCTATTTACTTCACATGAATACTGCTTGTACATGCAGTTAATGGTGTAATGTACTTGTGCACACCTGCCAATTCCAACCACTCTATGCCTGTGTGTGTGCTCAAGATCGAAAAATGGATTCAGACAACACAGAGCACGAGTCACTAAGAGCACAAGCAACTTTAATTCTTACCATTATTTTCTCAGGAAAGGTCTCTGGTGGTCACAGATCTTATTTTATTATGTTGTTTTTTCCCAAGACTGGCAATGATATGTGGGAAGTCAATGAAATGCCTGGTTATCGGTGAATTCACATTCCTCTGTCTGAAAATATCCTTATGTTCAACAAACTATAAAGTTAGTACTCTTGAGGTCCTTTCACATGCCACTTCACAGGGATATTTCCAAGAATGACACATGTAAAATATAGATTGTCTGAAAACTCCAGTGATGCATTTTTAAGAAGAGCTTTTATCCCATTGCTCCTAAAGTGGTTGAGCTGTGTACACAAGTGGAACAATGCTATTACACAGGTAATAATTTAGCTTCTCAGACATCTTGCCGTCACCAACACACATGCACAAACATACCCTATTGGCTCTTTCAGTGATAATTTGCAGCATTTTTCCTTGTTTGACGTGGGACCAGATACACATTTCAAAGTATAGGAATGCATGAAGGTTCTGCTCACTACTGCACTTGCTCTGACTTCTCTCCTCTCCACCACCCTAGTGCAGAACGAAGCAGAGGGACAGTGTGGTTTTCAGTCTCGTCTCCCCATATGCAGCTGGATGATCTAATTTTAGGCCTGTCAGCTTTTGCAGTGATAAGTTAACAATATAGATCACATATGAACTGCATCACAATTATTTTAAAATGAGATTTATTCATTTAAAGTGGATGATAAATGATTCTCTTTTATCAGACTCTTGCAAATAAGATTAAAGCAAGATTATTTTCCTGGAATAAGGGAACAGCTGGCGCAAAGCTAATGTCTCTAGGTCATACTGTGCTTGCCTGACCTTGTAGAGATGTATAATGACAACAGGGAACATCCAGGTAGTCTTTCTGCTTTTTAAATCCTGTTTATGTATTACAACCAGATGCTATCTGGAGTACTGAAATCTTATGAATTATATGAGTGCTATGACAAGCATTGACAGGAACAGGCAGTGGCCCAGAGAGCACAGTCTACCCTGATCTTTCAGAGTGTGATACACATATGCTGAGTCTCTTCCAAAACATGTAGGATGATCTGCTCTGTGCTCCTTTAGCATTATAAGAAGACTACAACATCATGCAGAGTACCTTGAGTGTACTTTCTTCATGGTTAGCCCATGGACACTCAGCATTTGTGTCAGATCTCTCCTTTCCATTTCCATGAAGGCTGTGTTTATAACATAAGACAAGGAATATATGTTGCACATCTCAGTATGATGTGAGATGGTGGAGGAGGCCAAATCCACTTGAACCTGTCAGTGTTACATACATAGAGTGGCTCCTAAAGTTGTCTGTTCTCAATTCATTTCAGAGGATGCAAGTTGGTTCAGTCTGAGGAACTGGGAGAGAGCTGATTCCTCCTACTGGTGAGATCAGTGGATATTTCCGTAGACAAATTATCTTAGACAGTAAGATGAAGCTTTTCCTGTTGTTCTTCATTGTATTCAGAAAAAGGTCTTGGCCTTATCACCAGGATGCTCTGGGCAGGAGGTCAGCTGCTTTCAAGAAGGTAGCAAGATTGCAAAGGGCTGCCCTTACTAGATGGGTCAGGGAAGAGCTGGCAATGATGATAGAGTTTTTTTTTGTTTGACTGGCTTTGCCTGCCTTTGATTCTTGCAATTGTGGGAAGTGGAAGGGAGGTTTTACAGGTAGACACCGAGAAGAATCACTTACTTTTCTAATACGTCTACACTTTCCTCTGCTGTTTTTGATCAGGGAAGTTATCCTGTGGTATATGCATTAGTAGCTTTTAGTTTTTCACCCGTATTATCTCGATATAAGAAATAGTCGTACATTTGACTGCTGAATGAGCTCTGACTGGCATGTTTGCTTTAGGGAAAGGATGGGACTTTGTTAAGCAAAGTGCAAGGTCTGTAATCTCTTGCTTGTTTTGCTTGTGCCACTTCAGGGTCTCTGCTGTAACAGAGAAATCCAGTACCCAGTGACTGATTTTTCTGTTGCTTCTCAGTCCTCATTTTTCTAAGAATTCCTGGTTACGAATCTGTCTACAGAGTCTATAGTTGATGACTTTTTGCCATCTGTCGTGACTCTCCATGCTCTAATACATTAACTATATTCAACTGCAGACTTAAATTGGAAAATAATGTGGAGTAGCAAGTAATTTTGTTTTCTTTCTTCTCATCTCCAATTGCTAGTCTATAATCTACTCTGAGCATGGTGATCTGAGCATTATTGGTTGCTAAAAATAGCTGTCTATTTTTGTTCTGGGTCAAGTCCAGCATCAAGATAAATAGTGGACTGAGGAAGAAAAAATAAATTTCCTGCTCTAGTCTGAGGAGCTGCTCTGTAGATCTCCAATTCAATAAGTGCTGTCATACACACTCTGCAAAAGGATGAATAGAAGAATATATGTGTAACTAGATCCTCTAGATCTGTCAGCGGTTTATCAGTTGTCCCTTAGCATTCCCCTGTGTACTCACGTATATTACATACGTCAGCTAGAATGCCTAGCTATTGAAGGTTCATTTCAAACAAACTCTCAAGCAAGACCCTGTTGTCCTCTTGCAGTAAATATTTGAATATTCATAGTAATGTTATTTTCTTTTTGGAGAGGAAGGAAATGTAGTTCCCTGTGAAACATATAGGGTTAATGAAACACTTGAAAACATTAGATATTTTGAAATACATTATACATATATATCTATATAAAATATGTCTCTGAACAGACTGTGAAAACAGAATAAAATATCCTACTGTGCTTCTGTAGACACCAGACACAGAAGAAGTTCAATAGAAATAGTCTATGTTAATCTGTGCTTGGACTCTGAACTCTGATGTTCAGCTCCTCAAAACATTCATGAAACAAAACATATAAACTGAGTGACTCTACTGAGCAGACAAAAATCAAAGCCTGAACAACAGAGGAAAAACCTTTGTCTCTTTTAAAGCTCTCTTCAACTTTTCTAGGAAACATCACTGTAGGACTGGCCTAGAAAGAAAAAAAAAGCAAAAAAGCAAAGGGGATTTCAGGGTATTCAGTGTCCTTGCAGTGCAGGTGAAAGCTGCTGTTAAGAGGATGCTGAAAATAAATTCCTTTTAAAAATGAAAAAAAAAACACCTCATGTTTAGCACTCATAAGAATCTGTAAAGGCAGTATTTTGTAGATTAGAAATTGAGACTAAAACAAGTAAAATATATATCTAATTTGTTCAGCAGGCTTGATAGAATTCAACTGACTTTCAGGTTGAGTAAAATTTATGTAATACTGTTTCATCTTAAAAGTTAAAAGGCATTGTGAACTGGTTTTAAGAAAAAAGTGTGTATGTCTTTATAATTATATCAATATCTATTAATTTCTGAGATGCTTCTTTAGGAACAAGAAAAAAACTGGAATTGAAAGAGCATCTTTGCTAGATGAGCCACATCTGAAAGATGGGCTGCAGAACATTAGAGGGTAGAGAATTTGAGTGTAGGAGAGAAGAGGTGAGACCAAAGGCCTTCAAAAGATATTTTAAAAAGAGCAGTCCTTTCTTAAATGAGTTTTAAGTCTAGTTATATGAACTAGAATATTGGCAATGAGCTACTAACAGTGACAGAAAGGAATGCCAGTTGAGTAAGTAAATCTTTGCTACTTTGCGTGACAGTACAGAAATAACCAACTCTGGGGGTGGGACCAACTGAACAGACTGTAAACAGAATAAATGGTGCAGGTAAATGAACACATTGTGATAATTTCAAGGTATTAATATTATTTTCTTGTCTTGCATGCATGAGTGATGTTATAAGTAGTGAAGAGAAAAAAGGACAGATTAAATGGCCAAGTGATAACAAGAGAGTATAGATTTGCAGTGCAACTAGGAAGAACAAAATGGGGCTGTTCAGAGTGATGGAAGTGCTATAACACTCCAGGCTTGGAAGGTATATGGAAAACCATTAGGAAAAAGCTGAAGGGTTGAGGGTTCATAGAGAACAGCTAGTGGAAAAAAAATCCTGAAGCTACATGTAAGTGCATTAAATTGAAAGAAACTTTAAAAAGTGGTGTAACATGAAGTACGTGATAGGCAGGCAAAGCAACATTTAGGCTGGAAATGAAGTGATGGAATCTTAACCAGTTGTGGGATGGGGCTATGTTCAATAAACTGGTAAGGTATGTTGAGCACATCTTGAGAGCAAAGCTGAGAACTTGCTTCAATAGCACCGGGAGCAGAAAAAAACTTGGCAAAGGCCAAAGTGGAGGGTAGGAAACATTACTATGTGGAAGATGTGGTCTATGGTAGTCATGATTACATGAACCCAAGTTTGTTTCTCATACTGAGCATGTGATTGATAGTAAATATTCTGTTATAAATATAATTCTGTTTATATATAGCTGTGATCTATCTAGAGGAAAATTGGTATATTTTCTGTTTAATACTGTTACTCCTTTCATGTCAGGCAATTCTTTTGTTCAGTTGATTATCAAGTCTCTGTTATGTTGTGTCACCTTGTTTGCCCGGAGGTTATTGCACTATTTTGTCATATAAATGTATAAAATACCTTGGTTTTATGTTCAAAATAATTAAGTCTGTGATCAGGTATATCAGTCACAGCTGAAACAAGTTTTCTGATAGTAAGTTTGGATTGTGTATGTCAGCTATTTCCAGTGAGAGGGCCATTCAGATGGAAGAAAGTGTTAGTTCACACCAAGTAACAGCTATCCAGAATGGATGCTTTCATTGCTAAGCATTCTTCGTGCATCATCTAGTAGTGAAGTAATTAACAAAACATCTTAGCTCTTTAATATCTCTCAAAGCTCATTTCATGGCACAACTAATTTGACAGCTGTCTGAATTACAACAATGTATGCTAATATTATGTTTTCTTAATACTGGAATTAAAGTTTGTCTTCCAGACCAAAATTACTGTTTTGATCTGTACTTCACAGCGCTAACTTTGGCATCAGTAGTCTGATAAATTGCTTAAAACAATTTACAACGAGTCAGAGCAGATAGATAGAATTTTCTTCACTTTGGATGAATATCAAAAGTGTTTAGAACCAAATCCAACTGCTTCATCTTGCCAGATATTACTCGGTAGCACAATGTCATTTTGCAATGACAGACCGTAATTTTGTTCATATTCCAAATGTTGCCCTTTATAGGATATAGAAGTGTCGTTTGAGCATTGAAGATCACTTTGCAACTTAGAATCTAAAACAGTATCATAAACTCATATCACACAGAAAATCCAAGTGAAGGGTTATTTAAGGAATAGTTTCAGAAAATACGGTGTGATTTCATGCTTTTTAAATCCGATTTGTAGCTTATATAAATTCTTATGAAAGAGTCAATCACAGAAGTTGAAGGAACAGGACAAAACTCTCAGATTCCAGATTTTGTTATTGGGTAGTGATAATTCACAAGGAATCAATTTTCTACAAGTACAATTTATGCTAGATTTCTGAAATGAGTCAGCAGAACTCAAAATTATTGAAAATATAAATGTCATCAATAATACAAGAGCTGCTCCTAAAGTAATGCCTCCTGTGTTATTTTGTTGGCCCATGATGCCAGGGGTGGATGTTGGTGGTATGGCAGTAGATGGTGAACCTTCCTACTGGCATTCCATTACACACTGTTGCTGTGTGACAGATGGCAGCAGAGGGGCAGTCTGACAGAATGGTGTCTGATATTGAAGTGCATATGAAGAAAAGATGTGTCACTGATTTCCTTCATGCAGAAAAAATGGCACCCGTTGACATTTATTGATGCTTGCTGAATACTTTTGGAGACCAAATGGTGGATGTGAGCACAGTGAAAGTTGGACTGTGTGGGCAACATTTTCCTAGCAACAATGTCTTTGTAACAGCTATGATTTTTGCAAGTGCAGCATGCAGGCTGTTGTTCATCACTGGTGAAAAAGGATAGCTATTAGGGGATGACTATGTTGACAATTAGTGTTTTGTAGCTGAGAATTTGCTGTACCAAATAGTGTTGTGGTCTTTGTAACTGTTGTAGTTTCCATGGAAATAAATGAATGGCATTACTTTCAGAGCAACCTACATATATGACAGTAAACCATTAGGGCATACTTGAAAAGGTGCCTGTACAATTCAGCATTAGCCTTTCAAAGTTTGGCCATTTTTTCTTTTATGATCATAACACAGCTATCTAGATTATAACAAGTTATTTAAAAAAGCATCAATCTTCTTGAGGTTATTTTCTTTAGAAAGTGAAATTTGCATCCAGAAACAGCTTTTCAACTTGGGGGAAAAAAAAGAAAAAAAAAGAAAACCAGAAAGAACACGAAGTACATTTCCCAGCCACAGCGACAATGCACTTCTGGAATGCAAGAACAGAAATAACAGCTGCACCATGCTGGATCTTTACCCTACATCAACTCTGCCACTGGCCAATACCATTCTGCCTAGAGCAGATCATAAGAACAGACAAAATGATTCACTAACAGTTCTGCCTCAGTAACCCGCAGGAAGCTGGTAACCCGCAAGAGCTTTCTGTTGAGCAGCCCTGAGGTTTTCTTTCATAAATCTGTCAACTATTTCATGAACTCAAAAATTTTCAGTATCTTGTGGTGATAAGTTTTGTGACTGAACTACACTTTAGACACAGGAGTGCCTCTTTTTGCTGTGAAACACTGAGTTTCATTTGAGGTCTCCCATGTTTTACACTAAAAAGAACAGCAAATAGCTTCTCTATCCACCTTCTTTGTCAGGCTTTATGGACTTAAGCATGTTGTCCCATAATCAAGTTTTCCTCAGGCTAAACGGTGGTAGCATACTCTTCTTCATATTCTGGAAGTTGTTCTATCATTGTGATTATCTTTGTTAAGTTATATTTTATTTGAGAAGGAGAAACTATAAACTTTTAAAATATGCAAGAACCAAACCTAATGTGGATTTGTACGGTGGTATAATAATGTTTTCTCAGAATTATGAAGACAGCTTCCTTTCATTATGTAAAAATAGAGGGATAACACATCAGGACTTGTATTTTAGTGTCTGTTAGTGTATTTAGATAAATATCCTTGGTGTCCTAAGGGAAATTTTCACATAACCCAGAGGGCCTAAATATCACTACAACCCAATACCTAGCAAAGATTACCCTGCATTAGAATCTCAGAATGACTGGGATTGGAAGGGGCCTAAAAGATCACCCAGTTCCACCTCTGCCATGGGCAGCATTGTCACCACCAGATCAGGCTGACCGGGGCCCCATTCAAACTGGCCTTGGGTGCCTCCAGGGGTGAGGCATCCATAAGCTCCCTGTGCAGCCTGTGCTGCCTTTACTGTGTGAGTAAAGAATTTACCCCTAACACCTAACCAAATTTCCCCTCTTTTAGTTTAAAGCCATTCTCCCTTGTCCTATCACTATCAGACTGTGTAAAATTCGGTCTCCCTCCTGTGTATAAGCTCCCTTCAAGGACTAGAAGGCTGTAATGAGGTCTCCATGGACAGCTCTCTTCTCCAGACAGAACAAGCCCAAACTCCCTCAACCTTTCATCACAGGAGAGGTGCTCCAGCCCTCCAGTCATCTTCATGGCCCTCCTCTGGACCCACTCCAACAGCTCAACATCTGACATAGAGGAACACTCTGGGTCTGACATGAACAACTGCACCTCTTTTTGAAGAAAAAGGAGTTGCTCTAACTGATCCTGCTTACACCAGTAAATTTCTCTTGGATTGAAGCCCAGCATCACACACATGGCAAAACACATGTAAAGTTGTCTGTTCAGTTCTTTCAGATATTTGCATTACAAAAACAAATGTTATATGACTGTGACAGTTTGTGCTCTGCAGCAGGCTAACAGCAGGGAGGGTTATGCTCCATGCTAAGGTGGAAATTCCTCATGACAACCTGATAAAGGTTCTTATGTCTCCTTTGCCAAGTCTGGTGGCAGAAAACTACATCTTGCTCTTCAAATATTGTGGAAGTGTTATCAGGTTGAGTGGGATATTCCATTTCAGAAGCATAAGATGTGTAAGTGAGGTTATGTACCAAGGCAGACTGTGACTTCTCTTTCTGGATCCCAGCCAAGTGTCTGTTGCGTGTTGACAGGTCTCTTCACACTGAAGCATGGACAAGACAAAATTGTTCTCTCCTCTTTAATATCTTCCTTTCATTATCAAGCCCTCAGCAAATAATCAAGGATCCTTAAGCCTTAAGCTGGAGGAAAAAGACAAGAGAGCTGCACTAACATACAGATACAGAGGGTACACATTTATAACACATCCAAACTTAGTCTGTCAACGGGTCTGCAAGAAATAACACCAGACCGTGGTATTCCAGGTTGCAAGGTCAGCCAACAAATATCTTGAGAACTGCTCCTCAATGCAGAAAACCAAAGAGAAAATTAACTAGTATTTTCTCAGCTCCTGTGAGTTGTTCAAAATTGTTTTATGTGGGACATACATCACTCCTTCTTGTAAGGAAAATGTATGGTGCCAATTTCCTCCCAACACTATACAAACTGAGACAAGAAGCAAGTACCTGGAACTGGATATATATTACTTGGCTGAGCAGACTAAATGCAATAAAACTGAACTGACTCCCAAGAGTATTTTGTATATATTGTATACAGCACCTTTAAGTACTTCTCAGTCTTTCTTCCAAGAATTTAATACAAGTTCAAAGCTTTATGGGATCTAAAAAAAAAGTTAAGGTGGAGATTAGCACTAGGAGAATGTCTTCTAGGGAAAGGAATGTCAAGCTATATTGTAGGATGTTCTCACTCAGATGTCTAACAAATAAGGGCTTATTTGTGGATAAAGCACTGCACTGAAACTGAGGATGCTTATGTTCAATCAGCAGCATTGCCATCAGCTTCCTGCAGGACCTAAAGCTCGTCAATCTTTTATTCAATTCTCGTCAGTGAGGACAATAACAATTAATTTTTCTCTGCTTGTGCTTATTTAGAAAGGAAGCTATTTAAGGCACAGACTCTACACTCATGCATATAAAACACGTATTGGAAAAGAGCTGTGGTCTTGAGTTGGTTTAACAAGAGTAATCCTACATATTTCCTCCAACAACTCCCTGTTGTTTGATGGCAAACTTCAGGACTACAGGGTAGCTACACGATTGCCAAGAGAGGCAGGGTAAAAATGCACGTAAAAGATGCCCTGAGGTAATACCAGTAACAAGATGTAGTCTTTGTCTCCTAGTATTTGCTCTTTTCTGAAGAATAGTCAGCCAATGCTTTTTTTGATATTAAACAAAATTAAAGAAAATTGTATTGCCAGTCAACACAACAGAACAATGAGCAGAATTCAAGATACTGACATATCAGTCTCCCATATGTAGAAAATGAAATAAATCAAATAAAGTGTCTTAGATAAGACTGAAAAAAGTAAGACTGGATTCTTAAAATGTGCCTGTTATTTTAAATATGACTCGGAAGCCTTTACATTTTTTTCCTCTATGGATGGCCACATCTCTTTCAAACTTCTGAATAGAGAGATGGTCAAGTAGTATATAATCCTGTCACCCATATTTGGAGTACTTAAAAAGTTGCCCATACAGACATTTTCTTGTCATCAGCACAAACACACAGGGCTTTGGAACACTCTGAAACATCAATCAAAAGTAAAAGAGAAAATGATGTGCATTAAGAAGAAAAACAGCAATTATTTTAAAACAGTATACTGTATTGTGGGGTACAATAATGTCAATGATTTGCAAGAGTTTTATGAGCTTTTCTACTTTGGTTTCTACAGAAGACTGAATATTTTGGACAGTGTAGAGTGCTGAAATTAAAATGTGTTTAAACAGACATCAGAGAATTCATGTTCATTAAGTATAGGATAAATGTAAGTTACTCTGAAAGTAATGCTTCCTATTTATTTCCACTGAAATTACAACAGAGACAAAGAGAACAATAATGCTATTTGATAGAGCAAATTCTCAGCTACAAAACACTATTTTTCAACAGTCACCACCATTAGCTACGTCTTTTGGCCAGCCGTGAACAAGAGCCTGCATACTGTGCTAGTAACAATCTGCACCAGCGGAGGTGACCCACTGTTGCTGTTGCCACTGCTGAAACACACCACCCACCGCCTCGCTGTGCTCATATCCACTATTTGATCTCCATAAACATTTAGCAAGCATCATCGAATGTCAGTGGGTGCCATTTTTCTGCATGGAGGAATTCAGTTCCACACCTCTTTTCTATACACACTTCCATGTCAGATGCCATTCTGTCAGACTGCCCCTCTGCTGCCATCTGTCACACAGGAGCAACATGTAATGGAATACTGGTGGGAAGGTTCAGCCTCTACTGCTGTACCACCACCATCTGCATCTGATGTCATGGGCCAACATAATAAAATAGGAGACATTACTTTCAGAGCAGCCCTCATACAACTGAAATGTCTGTGCTTAGGGTTGTCTTTGTCCCCAGACTGGATCTTCCAAGGCACCTAGATGAGTTAGGAATCCAGTTCTTCCTGACTTTCAGGAGAATTTGGCGTCTCTTTGTTTGACCTTCTGGAAATCCTTGCCTGAATGTCTGCATGTGTATGGTGCTCTCTTAGCAAATTAGAGTCATATCACTTGGGACACCTGTAAAGGAACTTAACCAGATATCTTAACAAGATAAAGATTTAAGATTCATCTGATGCATGCATCCTGGATTAATGAACATCTCTTCCTCACAGAGATACAGATCTGAATTACAAACACTTTCTTCTTTTGTTTGGGTTTGGCATTCACCTTCACTTTGATTTTATGTTCTGAAAAGATACTCCAGAAACACCTTTCTCTCTAATAATGAGCTAAATATAGAGGAAAGACTAAATCTTAAATCACTCCCCACAAAACCCAAGCTCTCCCACTGAATATGTTTTTGGATTAAATAGCTCTTTTCTACAATCCATTTCCTTCCAGTCCTACTAAGTCTCTTGTAATAATTCTTAGAGATACAGCAGCATGATATGCCTACCCATCCCTAATTTTCTGCATGTCCAAAATTGTCAATGATTTAATTCTGGCAATATCTTTGGAGATCATTTCAGATATAAAATAAAAAGAATCCTGGTTTACAATCGATTTGACTGAAGTAACCATTTTCTTGGCATCATTATTGTATATAGTAGGAAATAGGTATAGCTATTTCCTTAGAATAAAACATTTTGATACCTGTCATAAAAGACTAAGAGAATACCTTCCTTGCTTCACATCACTTTTAACTGCCTCCATAAATGTTAAGGAATTGCAATAAAACTTGGGAAAATGCTTTCGCTGTCTGAGCTTTATTTGACAGTACTAAGGAAATTATCTTGTGCTTAGTGCCAATTGGAATGTTTACACATAAGATATTCTTTAAAACTATATTCTTTTCTTGCGTTTTTTTTTCTTTTTTTTCCCCAAGCTTAACAGATCTCTCTCTCTCTCTCTCTCTCTCTCTCTCTCTCTTTATTTATTTATTTATTTTTATTACAGAAAGATCTTTAAACAGTTCACTGCCTCCTTGGCATTTCTTCATTCTGCTTTTCATTTTATGTGAAGTCTCCTGGGCTCTGACCAGTTCAAAAAGCAACTTTGTAGTTTTCTTTGGTAAATGACTGACAGTATTGGAAACCATGCTCTTTGTCTGACAGACAACTGCATTCACACTGCTAAGCATTTGGACTGAACTTTTACCATACTGACTTCTTTTTCTCCTCCTCTCAGTGTTGTCTTTTGTATTTCCTCCCATGGCAATATATCTTCTGTTTCTGAAGTGGGTGCATTTTGTCTGCGATCCTATATGCAGCTTTGGTGCACGTCTTGGAATCTAATGAAGATTTGCTTTGTGTATGTGCTATTGCATATTATAACCTGAGACACTGATATTGAATGACCAGTGCCTGCAGTAATTGAGCTTATTACTTGTCGATAGTTGATCTGGTGAATGGTATGGTGTCAGTATTTGCTAGTGAAGAAAACGTACTAGTAGCAGTACCAGCTTTGTCTAAATTGCAAGCAAAACAGCTGAAAGATAACTGCAGTTGGAGCTGGAATAGTTCTTTTGTTAGTCTGCATCAAAATCATGTAATGTAGATGAGATGGTTTGGAAATTTTTGATTTGCTCTAAATACCTTTGTAGCATCTCACTAAGAGTGCTGTTACTAGGTCTCGTTACGTTCACATGCTTAAAATTGCCCATGTGCTCTGGTTCTGAGGGTCTAAAAGCAGCATCATTCAGCTGCTGGATCTGATGGCCCACTTCTTCCTTGGAAGAGGTGGGGAACAGCTGTTTGGGCAGCGTGTTTCGCTCTGCTTGTCAGCCATCTGTACCAGCCCAGGGCTAGAATCTGAACTGCTGCATCTATCTCCCTAGGAAAAGAGGGGACACGGTACATGTGTCCTTCATGTATACTTGTCTGGAACTCAGTGCCAGGAGACACCACAGAGATGTCTTGTCATGTGAATAGGTTTCCGAACTCTGATCTAGCCCTAGCGATTGTCATCTTTGGGTCTCCCAGGTCCAAGTAATCAATGTTGATGCTTAATGAAGTAAAGAGGACAGTTCTTGGTCCCATGTGAAAAGTACTGGCAACATTTTGTAAGTTATCGACTCACTTGAATAACTGGGAAATGTGAAAAGGTAGGAATCTTCTAAATTAACAGAAGTGATTAAATACTTTTGTGTATATAAAATAGTATGAATATACATGTAATATTTTCATACCAGTGTGAGAATTTATGGCATTTTAAAGAAATTATCTTCTCCATATGTCTCTTTTCTACAGCACCCACTTTTGTGATATGTAGGCATTAGAATCTTAAGCATTGTATTCTAGCTATGTATGTCTTATCTGTGCATGTTGCAAGTGGGTGTATAAGTGTCTTCTGAAAGTTATAATTTGCAGGTCGTGTCTTGCTTTGAAACAAGAAGTACTCTAATACAGTATTAGATGTTTCAAGTTCAAATACGTAAATCACAGAACAAGATTCCAAGATGCCACAAAGCTATTAAAAACTCAGCTTTACTTTGCTTCTATATATGTTTGCCTAAAAACAGTCTGTGGACCAGAAATTTCATATGTGCTCACATTAGATTAGAAATATTTCTAGTGTAGAGTACAGAATGCCTTCAGAGAGCCCACAATGCCTTCAGAGTGCCCACAATATGTGTAACTCATGAGTGTTAAAAGATGCCATGCTTTGTTTGTGCCCATCCGCAGTGAGCTAGACTTGGCTATCCTCCATTACACCATTGCTTTGCAGTCAAAGCCACTGCACTTGTTCTTGTTTGTACTTGCATAGTATGCAAGATGATTTTGTACTAAGCTATAATTAAACCGAAAGCCCAATTTATTCCAACATTTCTTTTAAATACAAGTGATAACTCCTCTTAGATTGTGGAAAATTGCGGTCTGGTTGAAACGCAAGGACTGGAGAGAGGAGTTGAGATGAAAGGCTTGAGAACTTGAGACTGCAATTTAGAGTAGCCTTAAGAACACCCCCTTCAAGAAAACAGGAACAACTCTGAGGAAATATTGAAATCCAGCATATGCAAGATGTTACCTAATGCATGGATACTTATATAATAGATATAAATTAACTGTATTATCTACTAGTAGTCATATTATCAATTTTCTGCTGTATTAACATGATATATTTGTCTCTTTATACTTAAGCCTAATGAGAGGGACTCACACAAGCAGTGTGTTATTTGGTTAAATATCTTACTGTAATCATGCATGTAATCAAAAATCAAAGTTAGGTTAGGGTTAGTGTTTGGATTATATATATGGATTACGGTTAGGGTAAGGCTAAGTGTAAAAGCTAGTGTTAGGATTAGAGATAGCAACAATTACAGTTAGGGTTTGTGACAGGGCTAGGATCAATTAGAGTTAGGGTTAGGGTTAGAATTATGGTTAAATTTAGGGTTAGAGTTAGGGATACGGTTTTGTTTAGATTAAGGTAAGGTTTAGAATTAGGCTTAGCTTTTGGGTAAGAGTTACGGTAAGATTCAGTGTTAGCTTTAGGGTTAAATAAAATCCAAACCCCGACCTTAACCTAACTTTGATTTTTGATATATGACATGCATAGTTACAGTAAGATATTTAACCAAATAACTCAGAAATTTATTTATTAAACATACAGAACAGGTAGAAGCTAGTTCATTTTTATATGCAACTTATCTTGTGAGCCTTCCAAATGTAGAACAGAATTAATATCATTAAAGGCTCAGAATGCTTAAAATGATATCATCTTGTTACCTACTGTAGAGTTCACACACCTCAGAAAGCATTATTACTAAATTACTTATTGATTCTGAATAAGACACGTCAAGACGTCTGAGTCTGATTTTATTTATGGGATGATTCTGGAAGAATAGTGCCATTTATGTATCTACTTACCAAGTCAGCGGAGAAAACGTATAATTCCATACTCCTTTCTCTAGTGGTTTAAAATTCAAAAATCAGTGTTTTAGGATTTTATTATTATTATTATATTTCTGCATGTACTGTTTTTTAGCCTCAGCAGACCAAATATTAATGCAGAGAAAATCACTATTCACCCAATCTTTCTGATCTCCCAAGTAACATGATGTACTACATTTGTTTTCTAGGCGGTGTACTGCTAAGACTGCAGAAGCTACTGTACTTTTGAGCAGATTCATAGTCATGATAATGGTAACACTTTGTAGAGCAAGCCTATAATTTATTGGCTGGAAAGAGCAGATGTTAGAGGCAGTCTGAACTGAAGAGGATGTTGGGAAGTACATGGATTTTCAGACGGGTATGCTCACCTTCTTTCCTTTAGTCAAACTGTTCTTTGTCATTGGCTTCCCACTTGCCCTTTGTTCTCCGAAGTGCTTGTGCTTAATTTCTTAGCTCAGATTGGATTCTGAAGACTTTAAAAGATTGAAGGGATTGTTAGGAGTAGGAACGGTAAAGGAGAAAGGCTGGGAGAGTATCTCAAATAGGCAAAATTACGTAGGAGAGAGAGAGAAAGGAACTTCTGATTAATGCAATTTCTTCAACTGCTGCCCATTCTCACACCTTCTCATTTTGAAATGTTTTCACTTCTCTTCCATCTAGTCTTCCTGAGATGCAATCTACCTCTTCTATTGCTTCAGTTCTCTTCAGCAGTCATTGATGGCATTGATATTTACCTAACAGCAGAAGAAACATCCCTGTCTTAAATTCTCTCTATTCCGCATGTGCCTACAGTTGGACTTCATATGGTTGTGTATCTGCAGCTTGCCTGACTGTTACAGTAGTTGCACAGAGCCCTTCTTCACCTTTTGTAATAAGCTGTTTTCCCCAAATCCTGCTGCTGCCTACAGTTTCTGGATATTACTTTGGATGTCAAGTTGCAGCATCTCTTTCTGCATACAAAGTAATAGAATGAAACTTCTACTGCGTCCTTTTATGAATGGCATGAACCTTTCTGAGTCCCATGGAGCTTGCTCCTTGCTCTGTTTGTGTGAGAATATATAAAAGAAAATAGAATTTAGAGCCAAATTTGTTTCTCTCTGTTGGCTTCAATAGGTGTTGGCTGTGTAGCTGTAGCTTCTTATTTTTTCTTGCAAAATAGTCAGGCTTTTGATTGACATGATTACACCAGGAAGGCCTCAGTGGTGTCTAACTCTACTGTAAATATGCAGAGCAAGAAAAAAAAAACACAGTTTTTCATTATCTTCATATTCTTCTGTTCTAGGAAAAAAAAGAAAAAAAGCAAATGAAAACCAATGAACTTCCTTTGGAAGTTGTAAGGTGTTCATGTTCTACAATGATAAGGACTTAAAATACCCAGCTAACGTGGAATAATATACCTACAAATGCTTCAAGAGTATTTTCTGAAGTTCCATTTATGACATATTAGTTTGAATGTTAATGAACTGTTGAAGATAATTTATTTTGTCATATCAACTTATATATTGCTACCATTATGCTGATCATAATTGATTCTCTTATAGGAATTACAGTTGCTAGTTCTGTATTCATAGCATGTGAACTTCATTAGCAATTATTTTATGGCTCATTTTAACTATGAAAGGACACTTTCACTGCATTTTCTTCTCCTTTCTGTTTTTTTTTCTTTTTTTCCCCCCAGTAATAGCAATATGGAAATTCATCATATCAGACTTCCGTAGAGCTCTGATTCTTGTCTGTTTCTTACTCCTTACTCTGTTAGCCAAGCAAATGTGATTCGGGGGTCATACTGTTAATCTCCTTTTGCAAAGCTACTCTGCATGGCGCTGCTAAGCTACAGATGTCTAAGCATGAAGGTCTGGAACATACAACAATGATCTTGCTGTCAGAATTACTAGCACTCATTTCTGCAGGAAAAGTTAATGTCAGCAGGACAGAAAGACCAATTGACACACAACCCATGGAATATGGCATGTGTTGTTATACCTGTGCATCTCTTTCTGGACTCTGTGGGTAGAAATTATGTTCTTCCATGTAGACCAAGAGATGAACAGCATTATAAAGCAGATAAAAGTGAGCACAACAAACTACTCACCAGGAGCTTTGTGCATGGGAGGATGTCTGCTATTTCCATCTCCCTGAATCATGCAAAATTCAGCAGTCAAAGCTGAGCCATGGGTTGTAACTTGGAACCATCTATTACAGGTTATTTTTTCGCTGATGTTGGTGGTGGGGAATGCTGTCATGTTTTGCAGTTCATGTAAACAAGTTTGTTGTAATGATATTTGCTAGACATAATACAGAGAGCCATCATTCATCTGTTCTTCCAGGGTGGGTGGAAGAATGCTTTCCCTGCTTTCCTTTGCTTGGGCTGAGTGCGCTTGTTGCCTTAGCCATGCATACAGTACTGAATGGAGAGAGGGCTTGCTGATGAATGATGATGCTTCATGCTGACGAATTTGATATTTTTTCTTCTGCTTATCTTTACGTTTTCATTTATCTTCCCTTATAGCTAGAAAAATACCTGAAGCATTTAGCTGATCGTGATACATATTCTTTAAAGCTGTTTAAAAACCAGGTTCACTAGCACGTATGTGCAAAATATACCACTGGCAAATAGAAATGCATCATCCCTACTTCAGTTAATTTTCTCCAGCAAAGGGATTTTTGAAGACTTTGAGTTGAAAAAAGAGCAGAAGAGACAAAGCAATGGATTGTTTTATCAATCCTTTTCATACTAGGCATGTGACATTTTCCTGAGCAGTAAGAAATTTGTTTTCAAAAGACACTGTCAAGTTCACAGATTCATTGACTCCTGGTAGCAATGTAAGCTCCAGACAGTAGTGACAGGCTTTCTTCCAGGACACTGCATATTGTACAAAATAAGCTTCTTTCAGCTGGAATGATGTTTGAGTTACGGTAGCACCATGAAAATCAGCAGCAATTTAGATCAGCCGAGCAAGAAGTATGTAGGTTTTCTGATCAGTCACGTACAGCTCCTTTCAGCTTTGCTGGTGATGCTTTCTGTGGGCAGAATCTAGGGGGAATACCCTGTAGCTGAGCTTCTCTGGCTTCCTTTCATTCCTGTCCTTCCAGGAACTGCAGAGAGCAGGAGGCTGCAGCAATACTCAAGAGCTGATTATTTTTTCCAGTAGGGGCTCAGCTGGCCTTGGATTTTTGAACTAACAATTAATGGATGGGGCAGTTTCAGAACTGGGTGTGTTTTACAGCACTTGGCAAGTGACTGCCTGACTCACAGGTACAGCTGGCAATTGAAGTGGTATAAAACTGACTATTCTTTTTATTCAGGAAGTATATTCATAGGCACACACACGCACAAAAATTAATACAACGGGTGGTGTGTTGGCATTGACAAGGTGACCTTCATAGGAAGTAATTGGGTAAATGTTATTATCACTGCATTACAGGCAGGAGATGAATTTGCATTTGGTTGTACAAAAAGTATGTCTGCGGGGAGGGGCAGCCAGAGGCAGCCCTGTACATCCTGTAGAGGCAGAGAGTCTGCAGTACAGACAGGGGCAGCTGGAGCATGTAGGGCTTCATTAGTGTGTCTGCACTACAGAAGGGAGTAGGCTGAGGGAATGAGCTTGCAGAGCTGCTGATTGTCTCTCATGGTAAATACCACAGCCTGGCACAGTTTTAGGTTGTCAGGATCAAGTTTGTTTTCCCCACCATCCAACCATATCCAATGACTCTTTGTATCTTCAAGACTTCTGCTGCACCAAAGAGCACGCCACCTATAGCCTCAATTTCATGCTGATAAAATGTTATTTTGATGAGTTGTGACTTATGTATTTTGAGTAATGTGATGGCTTTTATGCTTAGTTCAGATCAAAGATTTAATATTTAGTCATTCAGGCCACAGAGAAAGTACATGGGAGCAAAGGGAAAGCCTGAGCCAAATATTATGTAGAAAGGCTGGACAGCACCCCTCATGGCCTTGAACAGTAATGTAAATCATGTCCAAATCCTCATCTTCGTACATTGGTCACTCTGAAAGTAATGCCTCCCATTTATTTCCATGGAAACTACAACAGATACAGAGGTAGGTTCAACCTCTACTGCCATACCACCAGTATCTGCCTCTGACGCTGTGGGTCACTGTAATAAAACAGAAGGCATTACTTTCAGAGCAGCCCTTGTATTACTAATTGAGCTAGTATAGGACACTGCGTAGCACGTTGGAGTGTGTCATCTGCAGTCACCTTCCAGCAGTTAAACTAAGGTGGGCATGTCAATGAGGGCATGCTGTGCTCACTGCAGCTTCTGAAACTGCTCTTCAAGGATCAAACTGAAATCCCTGAACTGATGTGGGAGTGAGAACTGAAACCTCTTGGGTCCCAGTACTTGTGGTCCACATCTCCAGAAAATGCTTACTGTAATACAGTAAAAGTGGGGAAAAATATCCAAAGGAAGGAAAAATTCAGATTCCTGATGACATACTATTTCTGTCTTCTCATCAGTTCAGTGGATAATTGCAGAAGAGCAGCACTGGCTCTGCTGTCTGGAGCCCCTGGGAGCTCTGACTTTATTTGCAGTAGAAGTTGGACTGAATTATAAAGTAACAGGAAATTTAAGTCAAATGCATTACTAAAATTATGTGTTACAAATGCATGAGGGATTAAAGAGTTCAAAAATAACAATTTACTCAAGTCAGCCTTGAGGATCAAAGCTTTGCCTTCACTGCTGTCTCAAGGTGGACTTAGTACCTCATGGGATAGTTTCATGGCTCAGTGCAATGTTGATAATTTGACATTCAAAACTGTCAACAGCATGGATTAATAAAGCATTACAGTATCTTTAAAGTTATTATTGCAAGTCAACTCTCATTCCCTTTCTGAGTGCAGCTGTAACTGCTTTGTTTTTGAATGCAGAATTTCTGCTTTTATTTATTTATTTATTTATTTTCATAAGGAAAATATCCTTGAAAACATGGGAATAGGCAATTAAAGCCAGTGGGAAATGTATAAGGGAATTGTTGGTGGGCTAATCAGGGATTTAGTTTCCCTGATTAGCAGGGGAGAAGTATTTTATAAATTAAACACGAGGGTAAATAGTATCATCATTTGCAAATCCAGGAACTGATTCAGGTTCATTATTCATAGCCATGGAGTTATTGTGTTTCTGTTCTTAGCTAACTGCATCATGCCTCTATCTCCAACAAGAGGGCAGGAAGATGCGCATGAACTGAATTTAGCTGGGATTATCTCATAAGGCAACCTCAAAATCTGGCAGCAAGTCAAAGGTTTACAGCACATCAGCAAATGAAACATGAGGACAGTTCATGGTGCTGCTATCAACTGTCTCTCTATCAGCTTCCACAAGCAGAGGTCATGGTAATGATCTCCTTGTCACTTTTGGGGTCTTACTTAGAAGCAAATGAGGCGATCAAACTGTGCTATAGAAGCATAATATAACGCTTGGGTAATTTCAGCACAATGTAGTTCCCCTTCAAAGCTCCATGGCCCTGCCACAACAAACTCCTGGCCTTCCCTCCACCCTGCAAACAAAGGGTCTGATGGTTGGCATGCCTGGTTCTTCTCACTGAGCCTTTTCCAAAGTGGGAAATATTGTATAGGCTTCTTGCTGAGTCCCAATCATTCCAAATATAGCCCTAAGAAAATCAGTAACTTCTATATTCAGTAGCTATGCTTTACACAGGTTTGGTGCCTTTAGCAGAAGATGCCATAGACAAACCAGTGGCATAACTGAGTGGTGTGGTATGGATAAAATGTAACTGCTAAACTCAAGCATATGAACATTTAGACAAATTGAGAGAAAGGGCAAAATGACTTCCTAATTGTTATGAAAAGTGATATTCATGTATTGTACGTTTATGACTATATTAAGCCTATTTCAAGCAACTAACATGCAGATCTGATTCAAGAGAGATTAATTGGTGATATGAACACTTAAGCTATATAATTTACTCTGATTGAAGAGGCAATACCAAAATGTAGCATTAGCACATGCTGCATGTAGTTTTGCTCTGAATCTATTCACTGAAAATGGTAGGTAAATCTCCCTTTATTCTAATCACTTACATACTGTAATCCCTGGGATTTAACTTGCATCTGTGTTTTTTGTTTCTTTGAATTATTCTTCAAGTGCTGTTGCTGTAGTGATACTCAGCTCTCTGAGGAAATGAAGCACATTCTGGATTCAGCTGTTAGTCTGTAAGGGGATCCTTTGGCAGAATCAGACAGGGTGCTTATAAAATAATACCTGATCTTTCTGTTTAATACTCAGCAGCACATTTTCTTTCTCCGTGAATTCACTGGTCATCACAGGGCATGTCTCTGGGCACTCCACTTGGTGCTGTGAATTATTCACTGCTACTCTTACCCTAGAACAAAAGAAGTACTCATGCGTCATGCTGCCCTAGCATTTCTCTAAAGACACATTTTCTGAGCCATTTCCTCTATTCCATTGGCAACGAACTAGTTAAAGAAATAGTTATTCACTCAAGCTCATGGATTCTTATCCAGAATTTGATTGCAATGTGGATGGCCCTGAAAATTGAAGTGTGAACTAAGGGAAGAGATAGACGAATTATTAAACCGCAATATCTCAAATATGCACAATAAAAACTGGCTGTGGTCAGAGTTCAGTTGAGGGACAACCTTTTCTGCACAGTATTGTTCTATTTCATTTGCTATAAGCACAGAAATTATGCATGGATGCCAGTTTACATGCTATGCAAATCTGTCTTAACATTGTGAAGTCCTGAAGTATCAGCAGCGAAGGATCTTGTGAAAGCTGTGTCCAAAATGCCTAAATAGGTGCAGTTAACATAGATACTAAATTGAGCAATACTCCCACTATTATAAATGACTGCTTTACTGTCTTTGTCAGCAGAGTTGTGGCATTCATCCTGTCACAAGGAATAAGATGACCATCTGCATTTCTGCAGTGTTGGCTACCAAGAGTGGGTTCAATAAAAGAAAATTATGGCTTTGTGCTTTGCTACAATGAATAACTCATGAACAAGCCTTGCATCAAGGCAAAAAATGAAAAACAAAAACCACCAAAAAGTTCTTTGTGTAAAGACACTTTATAAGGCATTACAGGGTAGCAGTTGAGCCGCCCCTTGAGTGGCAATGCCCCTCAATTACCATGCAAGGGTGATAAGTATGAACTATTCTTCACCATAATTTCCCCTAATGCCCAGTCTGAGCCTCCCCTGGTGCAGCTTTATGCATTCCCACTCAGCCATCAGTACCAGGAGCAGAGCTAGCACCTCCCTCAGCTTCCCCTCCTCGGGGAGCTGCAGAGCAGCAAGGTCATCTCTCAGCCTCCTCTTCTCCAAAATGGGCATCCCAAGTGTCCTCATCTCGTAGAATGTGCCTTCCAGTGCTTTTACCAGCTCGTTGCCCTCCTCTGAACACTCTCAAAGACCTTAATATCCCTTTTGTATTTCGGAGCCCAGAACTTCATGCGGTGTTGAAGGTGAGGCCGCACCAGTGTTAAATATAGCAGGATATTCTGCAGTAGCACATTTCTTTAAAGTACTGTTCCCTATCTCCTGAGAATCAAAAGAAGGCAAAAGTTGGCCTCAGGGACCTCTTGGAAGTGGTACAGACCTTTCTTTCTCAGTTTGGGTATGCTGTATTGGAGACTTGGATTCACTGACCAGCAGACACACTACTGTAGGACCTCCAGTTTCACTATTTTTTCAAGTAATAAAAGCTTTTTCAGTAATGAGGGATCTAAAATCAGCTGAAACCTAAGCAAGAGACTAGGATTTTTGGTATCCTGAATCAGTGTTTCCCTAAAGGTAGTTGATTTTCTGTTTTTTTGTTTCCTCTTTCTGACTGAATCTTTCTGGATCAGTGACTAAAGCTCTGGTGTCTTCTTCCTAGGTTAGTTATTCTTAGCAGGGATGTATCGCATGCATGGCTTTGCAAAGGAACAGAAATATATGCCAAATGGAAATGGAGTAAATGCTGTGGAAAGTGGGTTTCTAATAAAAGTTTTGACTGTCATCTCATAAATTTTCATTGGGGTCTAAAATACAGCTGGATATCTTAAATCTAATAGTAAACTAAATAAGTATAAATCAAAGAATTATTTTCTTGCTTTTAAGTCTATTCCTGCAATTTTCTTATATTAATAGGTAAGTAATGGTTTAAGGCCAGATTTTGATCTGAGTTTAGTGGGAATACCTTTAAGGTCTCTGATAAAATCAGATGTAATATGGATCATGCTCTGGCTCCATACATTCAGAACTAAACTCCTATCCATGTCTTTTTTAATCTTACAGTCTCTGCTTAAGTATTATAATTGCCAGTCAAGAAATGCCTTCAGGTGGATTTTCCCAATGGACTCAGTGTGATGTCAGTGGGAAGAGTGCTTTAGAAAAGCTTGAACAATATTGAAAAGGACAATAATCATTCTGGTTATCTAAAACCACTATTAAGTGCACTGTGGGGAAAATGGAGGAGAGGGAGGGAATACTTGTTCTTTTTTTAAAAAAAATCTGATGTTATTCTTATTAATTAATAAACGTTTGGACAGTATCTATTCTTTAAAGAGCCACTAGATGTCAGCATATATCCAGGCTCGTATAACTGGACCAACAGCCATCTGGTAGCAAAAAAACCCCAACCCTCTACCCTGTAATGATATAGACCAGCATACAGTCATTGGCCAGAAGTATTTTGTTTGACTTCATGAAAGTTTCCAGAACCCAAAATGCAGCAGTGACTGCTCTTGACATCAAAGTTAGAGAACTATTATGTATGTTACTTCTTGCACTTGTTCTTGTCTTGCAAACTATGGTCGTTATTATCTGCATTCCATGCATGGTTCTTCAGGAAGCACTCCTCACATAGAATTCTACCAGGTACAGCTTTCTAGTGAGGGTGGCTGGTGGTCTTGTATCTGAATATTTCATGGCTAAATTCTTTGGAAGTGGGAGAAAACCCCTAGAAGTCTAAGTAAGACTTCAAACATAATAGTAGCATTAAATGATGTGAAAATGTTCTGTGATATCAAGAAAAAAAAAAAAAAAGTAGTATATTCTGAATGTGCTCAACTTACCTGTAGTGCTTATAAGAAATAATGAGAAAAAATTATGTTATTATGCATTCAGCCTACTTAAAATACATAGATGCAGTTCACTGCTTGCATTATTTTCAAGTTAGATAAAAAGCCTTCTTGATCAATTTTGCCACACAGTAGTAAGGATTTCATTTTGGCCACATATGTTCACATGTTATGCATTCATTATTTAATATATATCTAGATCCAATGTCAAATCAAGATGAGATTTGGTAGTTTTGATAGGTAATCAATCTTTTTGCTAGTTATCCATGGCTTCAGGACATTAGTATTTTGTAAAATTAGGCATGTGAACTGAAAACTCTCCTTTAAACAGCTTTTTTCCAAATACAGCGGAATCCAGTATTCTTAGTTATTCTAGCAATTCAAACAGACACTTCAACAACTGCTGCTAACAGGAGTTAGAGGACATCATGTCACCACTGAATCAGGCTGCAGGGAACTGCAGCACAATGCCTGCAGTGCTGTCAGCCCATTAGTCATGAATAACGGGCCCCACACTTACCTGCATCAGAGATGCTCAGCTGAAGCATGTGTGCTAGTGGCAGCCTCCCTCCAGAGACTCTCTGAACTGCCCACCGAAGGGCATTAGATACCTCAGTTGAGCACCTGGGGTTAACTGATGTGAATCCAGGCCTGTAACATGAAGTTATTATGAAATGACTTGTTCCTTGGCCCGTGAGTGCTTTGCTAGTAGTAAGTTTGCCCTTAGTATATTTCATAGAATCATAGAATAATTAAAGTTGGGAAAGACTACTGAAATCATTAAATCCAACCATTTGGCCTTCCCTATCCCATCCTGCCAAGAGTTTGCAGTGTATGTTTTCAGGGGAGAAGTGCAGACCATTCAGCAGGTTGTCAGTCTTATGTGCATGCAGTAATCAACCTCTCCTGTGAGATCTATGTTGGCCAGGGCATTAGCGTGTGTCAGGAAGTGCTTTATCCTTGCAGTATTTCAAAGCTGATAAAAAGCTGAGCAAGTACAGAGAGGAAGATATGCAGAGTAAGGGGAAACTCAGAGTCAAGCAAGATCAAGCTTGTTACCATATTTTGTTCACAGAAAATATATCCCATTGAACTATGAACTTGAGCGGCTCACCTTATTCATACTGTGCTTAAGGCAGGTTGCCTAGCAGCAGAGATCTTAGCAGAATTTAGACACAAACAATTTCTTCTGTCCAGGACTCATCTGGTATTAAAATTTAGGATGCATAGGAATTCCCATGTGAAAGGTGGCAGAAAGTACAGTCCCTCTGGACCTCCTAAAGATAACATAAGTCTAGGTAGATTGGCTTTATTGCTCTCGGAAAAGGAAGACAATTTGGATTGCACACACCACCTCATCTTTTTCTAAGGTGAGGGAAAGGAATTGATCTGTTTGTTTAAACAGATTGCTGTAAATTCTGCCTGTTTGAGCAGGGTAAATAATGGTGAAAGGTGGAAAGGAGTTGAGGGGAAGAAACTGTTTGGTTTAAAAGTAAATTTCATTGTGACTTCTTGCAGTCTTCCTGTCATGTGAATACTTGAGAAATCTGTGAGGAGTCTGCAAGAGTAAATATGATCGTTGGAGTCTGTTAGAAATAGTTTTCCTGACTGAGATAAAATCAATGGCTTTTATAATTAACCTGACTTGGCACCCTGATCTAAATTAGCACAACCATCCATGTACAACTCTGTTCTCTGGCCCAAAGCTGAGCCTTTTTGTCAGCAGTGCTAATGAAGAAATGATGGAATCCATTTAGCCAGTCATTGAGCAAGAAGACATTCAGCAAAAGGAAAGTTTCCAAGGCATTCACTCTTCCCTGTCACTGCAGCATCAGCCCAGAATGAACAAACTAGTTTTTGTTTGGAAGAGCCCTTGATCCTTCTTCTCAAATGTGGTCTTTCTCTGTGGATGTCCTTCACTTCTAAAAAAAGTCTTCAGCTTTTCAGAGTTCAAATCCAGGCACATAATGCTCTCAAATTTTAAGATTGGTAAAAGGTAGGGTGATCATTTTTAGCGTTGATGGGGCACCTGAAAACATTTTCAGTTATATTTGGTTCTAGAAGATAAGCTGGCTTTTAGTGGTGGAAACTTACATATCTTCATCATAGTCTATGCTGTAAATTAAAATAAACAGATAATATGACCAAATAATTCTGTAAACTACTGTGATGTGATACAAAACAAATAAGTACATTATTTCTTATTATATGTTTTAGCTCATAAGATGCCAGCAGTCTCGAAATCTATTTAAATATGCCCCTGTTGCTGATTCAGCCCTTTCCTGTTGAGGGTCTCTGACTTTTTACTTGGTATCACTTCCTTGGTACTCAAATGCTATGTTCAGCTTTGTCCCATTTTAGTGGATAATTGTCGGTTAAAAAAGAAAAACAAAAATGAGTTTTTCCAGCAATTCTCCATTGATGCTTAGGGCAGAAAAATATCTTTCTTCCTTCCTGAGTGAAAAAGATTGTAGCAAATGATTTCACATTCACATCTTTAATGAGATGTAAACCTTTACCGTCCAGTTTGTTCTCTAGACATAAATAAATGGTACAGGCTGTGCCAGTAACTTTTTTGTCCCATTCCTTAGTTGCTTTTCCTGCTGTAGATCTCTGTTTACACTCAGAAGGACACAAAAAGAAAACAAAAGGATATTTTTAGTCAGTTGTCCTTATTGGTGGATGCTGGGATTCAGAAAGTACAGAAAATCATACCAGATGTAAAGAACACATTCCTAACAAAGAAAATAATTCATCATTGGAAACCAATTAGGTACAACGGTGGTGGGTTCTTGACAAATGCTATTTTTTTTGAAATAATGATTTGATATTTTCTTCTGAAATATTTGTTCTGGTTCAGTTGCACAAAATTATTGGATTTGAAGCAGGAACTGATAAAGAGGAATGTTATGGCTTGTTATATTTTGGAGTTAATTAACCATCAGTCTGACTTCATTAGTCCATTGCTAAGAGGAAATAGTCTAATAACAGTGTCAGTGCACAGTTCTCACCTCTCCATGCCAAAACCTTGCCAGGAAACATCGAAGGAATTATTATTTCAGAGCTATATTATATAATATTTTTCTGAACTGAGAAAAATTCTCTATGTAGATCATATTCTCTTTCTATTTATGGTTTTTTGCTGTTGTTTTATGCATCTTTCTAAGATTCTTAGTTGCTCTAAGCAGGACCAGTTGTATCAAGTACCCACCATGGCCATATTTTTTTGGATAAATCTGTCTGAGGAAGCAGCGTGCTGCCTGATGTATCTATAAACCCTAAATCTTTGTGTGTCAGGACAGCCACGGTCTGAGAGTGCTTTCATATACTAAAGTAACATAAGAAGACTGCAAGTTGAATCATGGTACTAGAGAATCCCTAGTTATTATTCCAGAGTAGTAGGTGTAGCTTTAAATGATGAATCAGAAAGAATGAAGCTGGCCCTTAGAGTGCACTTGATGTTAATTGAATCCATGACTCATGTATTTGCATTTTTCCTTTCCACAAAGAATGTTTAAGTAAGACCCTTTGTTCCTTTTAAGATCTTCAAATTGGTGTCTAGCTACATGTCACAGAAGCTGCTGATCACAATGGCCGATTTGAAGGTGCTTTAGTCTGATAATGTTTATTGCAATTTGAACTCCTTCGACTTAAAAACTAACCAGAATTTTTGGCCAGCCTGCCTTTTTGTATCATGGTTGGTAACCAGCCTATGGAATTTGATTATTTAAAAGACTTCTTGTGATAGGGAATGAACGTCTTTGAGATCACAAGAGCAATGCAATTCTTCATTGCTTAGTTGCTGCAAGCCCAGATCACTGGACCATTTTGTTTGGTGGTGGTTGCTCTTTGCTGGGGAAGGCCAAGGTTGGGATGCTGAAGTTGTTCTGGCTCAGCTGTTACACTTCAGGTGAAAAGCGTCTCTTTGCCCAAGGCCTACAGTCTGTTTATTCATCATGCATACACATAACTGAAGTAAAAGGCAACCAAAACCAATATCATTTTCAGTACTTCTCTGGTTTTATTTTTCTTCCTGACAGTTTAATAAGGATCAAGTCACAGTGGGCACACCACAACAGTATAGTGTTTGCTGTAAAAACATGCAATATGTGACAATCCTGGGCTCAGGAAACTTTCAATTTAAATAGTAGATATCTTTACTGTGAGAGTGGCAGCACTGGAAGAGGCTGTCCAGAGAGGCTGTGGAGTCTCCTTCTCTGGATACGTTCAAGATGCACCTGGACACTTTCCTGTGTGACCTGCTGTAGGGAACCTGCTTCAGCAAGGGCATTGGACTGGGTGATCTCCAGAGGTCCCTTCCAGCCTCTATGATTCTGTGATAAATAGGAAGAGAAACAATCACAAAAGAGTAATAGAATTAGTTGTACGTTACCTGTCAGTCAGATCCTGTCTTCATCAAGTAGGAGCAGATTGGCTTGAATTTCAAAAGTGTGAAAGCCTTGCAGCAACTGATTACCTTTTTAAAATGTATCCTTCTTTATTCCCTAGAAAAATAAAATCCTGTAGCTTTCTGGTTTGAAGATAAAATTTTCAGCTGAGTTTTGCAGCTTGCTCAAATGGCCTTTATTAAACTTTTCCCCTGCTTTTCTATTAGCTCCTAAAAGACTAAATAAACTAGGAATTAATTTGGCCCATTAACTATTAGAAGATTAATGCTTTTCTCATTTTTCTCACAACTTAGAAGGTCATTACATTGTTGCATTATAGTCATTCCACTTAATTTTGCTTTTCATGTCAATTCTCTCCCAGCATTAATTTTGCCCATGTTGTAGCCTTCAGCTCGGGACATATCTCACTGCAGTCCATTATCTGACCAGCGAAGCCTGCAGCAACAAGGAATTTGACTTAATTGGAACAATGCACTGACGCAGAAAAAGTACTTGTAACTTCTTGCACTAGCTATACCTTTTAAAAATGCATAATTACAAAGATGACAAACTGTTGTGTATTTTTTGATCTGAAAGATTTCCAGAAGCTGCCAGAGTCAGAAAATAGTAAGGTTGAAGCCCATAATTCCTTCCATGTTGTGTTATGGAATAGATGTGTAAAGAATAACTGTAAGGGAAGCATCAGGTGAGAATTTTTAGAAGCTTTTCAAAACAATCAGTGAAATCTGACTTAAGAGTACCACTTCATTCTGCACTTAATAGTGTTCTCCACATAAACTGTATTGCAATATGCTTCACAAAGTTAAATAATACAGCTACTGAGATAAATAACAGCAGAAGGAGACAGTCATGGCATGTTACAGGCTCGAGGAACAGCTGTTTTCAGCTGAGATTTAAGATGATATGGCAAAATTACAATGCATTTTTCTATACCACAGTGACCAGAGGTTTTCAGCAGACTCCACCATGCCTGAAAGCTGCTAAATAAACAAAGTTAATCAGATAAGAAGAGTGGTTGGAAGAGTTCAATGACCTGAACCCTAGTAATATAACTTCATTTGAATCTGAACCTGAATGACGCAGTCACGCTTAGCAAAAAAACCCAAGTGCAATGTGTCATTATTTCTTCTCTTTCTGACCTTGCTTGCCTAAATGCGCTAGAGCACTTAATTCTTGGCACTCTGATCTGAAGGACCTGATGTGAGAATCCAGCAGTAGCCAGTCCCATCACAGCCTGTCCAGTCGCATAGTGTGAGCTCAGGAAGTCTGTTCTTGGAGTATGGTCCAAAAGTTGACTATCCTTGGAAGCTGACATGGGTGAGCTTTGCCTAGTCTTATTTTCTTGATCCTAATACCACAGCAGCTCTCCATGTCATCACTGAGCAACATTCTAGAAAAAATAAGTAAACCTCAGACTAAAAAATAAAATAAAGTTGCATCAGTTCATGCTTACTGAGAAGCTGGCTAAAGGAGCTGTGGCTGATCAGCATCTATGCTTTTAGCTCAGATTCAGGTCTTAGTCAAACTGAGAGAATTTTAAGGTTTTGAATAGTATGTGGAGAGGAGAATAGAGAGATACACCTCATAAAATTTCATCTGAATCTTCTTGTAGATGCAGTAGTCAGCTGTTTAAATTTCACCATTCGTATGTCTTTTTTAATCATATTCTTTTAAAACAAAAAGACTTACCTATGCCCAGTGTAAATCCAAAGTGCATACAGTTTGGATCTGACACACTTCAGGCAGAGAGGTGATATCATTACAATACTATTTCCCAAGCCTGAAAAAACACAAAGAACACCATAAAAGCAGCATGTATTTTACCACAGTCTCATTTTTTACTGGAGGGATGTTGATTTAGTTAGATCTTTAACTGTCTTTTCCCTGTAGTACCTTCAGCAGCCCAGCAACAAAAAGCCTGCTGCTTTTCCCAGCCTCAGTTTAACACTCGAGCAGGAGTTTTGCTGTGCCCAGCACCCTCAGGGCTCACGAGGAAGTAATGTGAGCCTGTTCAGCCTACTTTTTAGGGTTTGACTAGCTGCTTTGGAAATCATCATCAAGATTCACCTGATGCTAGAAGCCTGTGCATTGTTCATCTGCATGGGGCTTTGAGCAACCTCGTCTAGAGGGAGGTGTCTCTGCCCATAGCAGGGACGTTGGAACTTGGTGATCTTAAAGGTCCCTTCCAACCTAAACCATTCTGTGATTTAAAAGGCAGTTGTTGAGGTGTCACCCATAATTTTCTCCTTTAACCACAACAAAAAAACACAAGATGCACTCTGCAGAAACTTGTGGGAAAAGAGCCCTCTCCAGTTATGATCAGCTCTCAGTTTAGAACCTGAAAAGTACTGAGCAAAGTAACCTAATCTGCCATTATTTTTTGAGACTGATATTGAATTAATGCCAAAGACTGATGGGTGAAGTATATAAACATTACATTTGATGAGGATCAGAGAAGAATGCCTGCTTTTGTTAAACTCAGCTGCTGCCATTAATGTTGATCTGGAAATCAGAATTTGTAAAAAGGAGAATGGCTCTCTGTATTTATTGATCTTTCGTGAATATTCACTCCTGAGCAACACAGTATTTGATATGCTCTGCTTTGTCATTCCCGCAATAGAAACTTACTTATTTAGACCTAATTAATTAATGGCTTAATTTCTCTGTGGTTGAAAAGATCCATGAATGAATTTGGTTCATCATCCCTCTTGCGCCTCTTCTGTCAGGTCTGAATATAAATAAGAAATGGGTGTTGGTCAAAAGGGGTACAGTGTAATGACAAAAAATACAGTGTTGCAGATAATTTTCTTTTAATATTACAGTTCAAAGAATGACCGTGTTCCAGAATCCTGTTCAGAAATGATTATAAAATAAATTCTCTACTTAGGAAAATGATAGAACGCTATTGGAATCAAAAAGATAATTGGAATGGGATAAAAATCACTGCAGTGCTAAATGGAAATGTCTGGTATACTTACAAAGAAACACATTAGCAGTATGCTTTCTGACATTGCTCCTCATTGCCTTGTATCTCAAAGTCTAACTTAGGAAGGATACGAAGAAATCAAATAGATCTGTAATCCATGGTTTTGAGAATCAAATAGATTTATCAGAGGAGAGAAAAAAAAAAGTGATGCATTGCAAGTAAGTGTTCTGCAGAGCATGTAGGTGAAAGTAAGCTTTTAATAAGCATTTGCCAGCAAGCACAATGTTGAAATAAACGTGACGGTAAGCATTTTGGAATCCATAAGTCTTTCTGGCCTTCATTCCTGTAAATTAATGGAAACAATTTTGTCTGTCTGGTGAGCATTTGGCCACCCACAAAGTCATCCGCTCGAATGCAAGGTCTTTGGTACTTTTAGATGCTTGTATTTCTAAATTAGCTCTTATTAGAAATCATTCCAGCATGGAAGTTTTTAGGGGAAGAGAAGTGAAGATGTGGGGTGGAATGTGAACTACATTTTTAAGACTAGCATACAGCCCACAGGTTGTCTGACACTCCTGAAGAGGCAAATTCTTTGCGGTGAGTAATTAAATGTAGGTGAGACTGGCTTTTTCAAGCCTTACAGGAGAATGACTGTGAGGACGGTAAGACCTCTTTTCTATATCTGTGTTGGTGGCAACAGTGGGAGGATATATCTTTGGAGAGCTGTGACGTTTTGGGTAATGGAGCTGAACACAGTGCTCGCTGAAGCCTAGCCAAAAACACCGTTTGTCAAAGATACCCTGTTTGCAAAACAATTAAATGGATATTGAAAGCATAGTTGTGAACAATCTGTATTTTTAGTAACAGGAAAGAAGGATGGAAAACTCTGTTGCCTAGACATAATATATGTAATATACACTTCTTCTGGAAATAATTATTATTTTCTGAAACTACTGCAGAGTTGTATGCTGCTGTGACTGAAAAGAGAGAGCTTTGTGTAATGTTAATATCAGGAGATACAGATTCTAGTTCCAGCCTCTGCAGGAAGTTAAAATCATTCTGGTTCCAGCAAGACTTAGCTTTCCTGTCAACACTAGAACGGTTTTTAGGCTGCTTTGCCCTCTTTTCAAGTGCCAATCTGAAAAGATCACCATTTTTTGGGAGGACTTCAGAAAGTAGGCACCTATATTTATTTCTTCCGCTGTGAAATCTGAGGTAGAAGAGCATGATAGTATGACTTTTCTAAGGACTCCACTCACTTTAATGTGTCTAGTAAGAGGAATGTCAGCATGTGAAGGAAACACAAAGTATATGTATTTTATGACACCAGTAAGCTGTATTTCTGGATTCACAGCAGAATATCAAAGCTTGCTTTCACAGCGTATTTTATTTTTCCCTGTATACCTTCCTCAGCAAGAAGATTGCAATCCTGCAGTACATATATAAACAACTAAAAGAAAGGTCTACAGTGGATCTTTAACAAGTGCCTAGATCTGATTTCACGGTCAAGGTATTGATAATTTTGTGGCCTTTCAAAGGCTGAGTATAGAAAGTATAATGTGAAAAAAATGAGTGCCGTTATGCCACAACATTAATTGGTGAATGTGTAACCAATGCAACCTTGAGTTTTCATTATGTTGTTAAAAACCAGACTCAGGGAAGCACTCTGGAAATCAAAGTGACAGTGTGTGAGGTATCCTACATCACTGAGGAAAGCTGACAGACAAGTGGGCCAGTACGATCCCAGCTTGCTGGTGTCCATTGACGTGTGCCTGGTCACCACAATGATCAGGCACTGGAAAGGACTGCCCAAGGAGGTGGTTGAGTCAATGTCCCTGGAGGTGTTCAAGAAATGTTTAGATGTTGTACTAAGGGACATGGTGTAGTGGAAAAATTTTGGTGGTAGGTGTACGATTGGACTGAATGATCTTGGAGGTCTTTTCCAGCCTTGGTGATTCTATGATTCTAGGATTCTATATGAATAGACTCTAGTGGGATTAATGGCCTTTTACTTGCATATATGTCTTTGTCTTTTATGTCGCCCCTCAGCAATAATATTTGGATTTTTACAGAACACTGTTTGGTTCTTTGGCAACCCTTAGGTATTTTATTGATTTAACATTTCTTCAGAGACTTAGGGAAATATATGACTGTCAGACACTGTGAGTTTTTGAAAGCTGGTGTGGAAGTGAGGGGTATGTTGCCTGGTTCAAGCCCTGCTGTCTCTGGAGTTCATTAGATATTGTAAGATATTGTTTTATATACAGTTTATATTCCATTTATGAGCGACACTTCTTTTTCCACACTTGTTAAGGGTGCTGTTTTACACTGCCTTCAGTGTATATTTCAAACCCACTTGCTGAATTGAGTCATTTCATGGTGAAGTAAGCTGAATACAGGAGAAATATGCCTTCATTGAGACACTGTGGTTTAGTGTATCAAAACAATAAAGAGCGAGGAACAGGTTGGGAGAACTTTGAGAATCCAGTGTGTTTATTACTTAAAAGTAATGAAGCAAAATGTGGTTGTTTGTGTCCTCTGAATGCTAATCTGCCCAGCTGTTGAAAACACAGTAAATGTTGAGAACTGGCCATAAAAGTCTTATGTGCCATTCATCTAACCATACGGCTAGTTGGCGGGCTACTGAATCACAAATTAATGAGCAAGATGGGCTGGAGTTTAGTGCAAGATGGAATTGAGTTCACTATACAAGGATTTCAGAAATAGAAGCACAGACCTGAGCAGCCAAATCTCTGTTAAGGCACAAGCTGGCTACAAAGCTCCTGAGCATGCAGCAGGCTTCACTAACCATTCTGTGCTCGTGTCTAAATGTAGCTCTAACTCTAGCTTCTATTTCTGAAAATTCTGGCCCAAATGGTCAAGGGACAGAATGTGTAGAAGAAGAATAGAGGTATTGTATTCACTTTCCTTTGCTGGATGGTTTATAATACCAGCATGTCAGGCTAAGCATCCTTCAGCTCCTGTTTCTGTATATCTACATCTACCAAAGGAAGATGTAACTGAAAGAGGTCCTACTTTCTCTCTCTTCATACTTGCCTTCTCTCTCCAGGTATCCCCACAGCTATTAGCATTGCAGCAACCACTATTGCTGTGTGATCTCCATTCCACACTCTCTTCTCTCCCATTGTAAAGACATTCCAAGAAGACATTTGATGAGTTTAAATTTGCCTCTTGTCCACTGAGTCAAGAAGCTGGCAGACCATGCAGCATGGTAGAACCCTTCCATATCACTCAGGACATAGTTCAGTGGCATTGAGTAAGCGGGTGAGGGGATTGGGGTCAGCTCTTACTGGATTTGGTGGTGGAGGCAGGAGCTGTTGTTGCTGGAAGTAAGCACATGATTAGCAAGATGTGGAAATAGCTCCATGTAGAAACAGAGGGATTTCCAAAACTGATGGGGCACTTTTGCATTCAAGCCAGCACTAGTGTAATACGAATGGAAAGCAGCTGGCCTTTCTGGGTACTGGCATGAGCTGCAGATCACAAGGTTCCCTTCTTACATAAGCAGACCTACTGTAACACACACGGCTTGTTTCAGAGGAGCTCTAAATAGCTGGGCTTGAATAGCTCCCATGTCACTCTGGGTTTCTGCTGACACATGATAAAGTTACACTGGGATAAAAATGCCATGGTAAATCAGATTGGAGCACCCTAACGACTTCTGCATGTTTGCTTAAAGCCAGATTGTGGCTGGTTCTACAGAAAAGCAGAGCGTAATAAAGTTTTCCTTCATCTTTCTCTGCGTTGTGGCCAACTTCTGTAGCCAGCAAGGACTGCATGCACTGAATAACTGGCCAGTGAGATGAGAACAACTGAATTTCTCAAAAGAGAGTGTTGAAAACAAAGTTGTGGTCTCTACCTACCTCTTCAGTGTCAGCAGCAGAACTGAAACCTGCGAAAGGTGGTGGGTAGTACAGAGCCTCCAAAGTGCCTCAGTACTTATCAGAGGATTTCTACCACAGGCACCATATCCCCCCTTTCTATCAAATTTAGTGTCTTAGAATTGATTCTGATGTTTTATTTTCTGAAGAATAAAGCACAGAGGCAAAAAAATATATTAATCACAGAGTACTCGTTTTAACAAGTAAATGGATAATTATGACATTTGACATTTGTGCAAGACTATTTCTTGAACTTTTGCCTAATGATCTCCCCGCTTAACAAGTTGTGTTCTGTCTAGTTTAACACTTCAGTACGTAATCACTTTCTGCTTTTTGGAAACATTTATTGTTATTGATGTTATTATTTGATAGTGCATTTCCTTGGAAATATCAAGTATGTTATCAAATAAGGTACTAGTTTCCTATGTAACAGCCCTGAACTTTATTGAGAAATTACATACTGTGAGTAGATCATTTCAGTTGAAATGATCCAACCTAAAGGGCGATAGATTCGCTCAGATCAGAGGCTGGAGAGTCACTGTATATTCTGAGACTCATCTTGAAGTCCCTTGTAGCCCTTTTTTTCTAGAATTCCCGAATCAATCATTTATGGCAATGGTACTTTGTCTTCCAAGGCATGTCTTTGGCAATGAATCTGCGTCACCTTACTATAGCTGTCAGAAACCAGGCATTCGTCAGGCTCTTTCCAAAGTTAGTGAGGAACAATCAGGCTTCTCTACAATGCATCTTATCCTACAGATCTATGAAGCTCAATTGAATGAGTTGAATTTCCCTCTGAAAAGACTACTTTCAGTTGGTGAAGTAAACAAAGAAAAATGACTTAAACTAAACATTAAAGATCTAGACAGCAGAAGTTAGGTAAAATTAAGCCTGGCAGAAGGAAGTGTAGTTCTGTACCTGACAGCTTTATCTAGATCCCAGAAGTGGTAGTATAAATTAATGGACTTGGAAATAAATGTACATTGTCAATGGTTCAGGAAACTGTAAATTGCTGATGGCTGTCGTGGTACTTTGAGACAAAACCTCTACAGGTTAATTCTGTTCTTATTTAAACTTCTATTCCTGGCCCTTGTCAGAGAGAGGATTCTGGAAGGAAGGACCTCTGGTCACATCTTCTGTGACTGTTGTCACATTCCTGAATTCCACCTGCATTGATTGTACCTTAGTATTTATTTACTCAGGTGTAGTCACAAGGAATAGATGTGTGTGTTTGGAGGATTAGTACAAGGACTGTGTATCAACTGAGTTTCCTTTCTGCTTCAGATGATCCACAGACAGTGTGCCAGCCCTCTACATGAAGCTGGCATTGATTCGACAGAATGTGAGCTAGCTTTCTGAATGGAAGAGAAGGCAGAAGGCAAGCAGGAAAAAAAAAAAAGGAAAAAATAGAAGGGAGAAGAAGAAAAAGTCTTCAAGTTTTCAAAGCCTGTGACTGGAAAATGAAAGACATAGATATGTAAAGAAGTATCCGAATGATAGATCTAGAGAGGCATTAATAAGCATGTGCCCTAACTATCATATCAAGGTTATAAGTCCCTGCTTATGCACAAGACAAATCTAGTTCATGTAGCTCAAACACTAGCAATTCAAACTCTCTCCTAATTACAAGATTTATGCTGTTGCCTTTTTCCAAAGGGCTGATCTAAAGGAATGAAAGAGTAGTTCAGTCTCTAAGTCTCCTTCTTCTTGTTCTCATTATCATAAGGTACAGGTGCCAGCTAGAGTTGGTCAGATACTTTTATAATTAAAGTTTTGAAATTTAATAGTGAAGTGAATCTCTTACATTTTGGAACATTTGGTCACTCCATCAAATATTGTTTGTGATCTTCATAATGAAATGAATACAGTGGGGTGCCAAGACACTTCTAATAATTTGTCCTTGAGGTTTCCTCCTCTTGATCTCTGTTTCTGTTCTATAAAATTGCTTTCCTATGGTGCAGTGTTTTGTGAAGTTCTGGAAGTGTGACCTGGTGGTTTGGGCATTAGTACTGAGTTTTCTACAGAATGAGTCCAAGTTGTATATTACATGTGTCTGGAGCCCCTTAGAATCTGCCAGCACCTCTGCCACTTGTCCCAGAGCCAGTAAGGAGTAAGGAGCATATTTTGTTTATTTATGACAGAGCACATAGAGCTTTTCATTCATTCAGAACTTGATTTTCTTCCTTTTAGTTTACTGGTCTAATTGAGTGATTTCATGTTGAGGCTGGCCTCCTGGCTTCCAATTTGTTCCATATTATCTTAAAAATGCTCAGGAAATATTTTAGTCCTGCTGTATTTGATAGGAAGAATCTCAAAAATACTCCAAGTGAAGCTACAAATATCTCTTCCACCCATGACCCCACAGATTGCCTCATCCTTTCCTCTCTTCCTTCTCCTGCCCCCTTTTTTAAAAACCTTCATGTTTTCTTGCAGGTTTTTTGTTTTGTTTTGTTTTGTTTTGTTTTTTATCAGTCCCACAAATGCTTTCTGTGCTCTGCACTCTCTTGGTAAGTGCCCAGTGGGTTCTTTGTGCTGGAGCAGCTTGCTCACTGCCCAGCCCATCCTGGCAGGTGGGGTGTCCTCCTTCAGAGAGAGGTGAAGCAGCGTTGCTTGCTTTGCAAGTGGAGATCAGTCATTTCCTTGCCAGTAGGACAGTGGCTTTAGTGCTCCTTCATTGCCTGCCTACTGAGACTGACAGTTTGGATTATTGTGTACATTCAGAGAGATCTAGGAGAACATAACAAGTTCCCTGCGCATCAGAAGTTACTCCTTTTATGACACTGTCTCCACTAGATAGGCATACACTTTTTATATGAAGAAAATAAATCAGTATGTGTTTGTTTTGAGAATACAATATTGTAGAATAGATTTAATTTCATTGCAGCATTACAAACATTGATAACAAATATCTTTAAAGCAGAACAGAAGGGAAATGTATTTCTTCTTTTTCTCATATGTCCCTACTGTTTTGTCTTCTATTTGACCCTGCTGCAATAGACTGAGAGCCTTTGCAAAGCATAGAGGGAACTTCAGCTCTCATCAGATTAGTCAGCGCCTAGCTAAAGACTGGATTTTAATGAGTGTATTAATGGATTGTTGGGTAAACATTACTTTGTGCTGCTCCATTACAACATTATTTTCACATTCAAATCCTTGAAAAAGTATGCTTGCAGGCTGACTGGACAAAAAACTAGATCATGCTTCTAGATCTATGAATCTTTTAAAGTTGCCCTACTGAAGGCAAAGGCAACTTGCTTACCTTTTCAAATTAAAACAAACTAGGAGTCTCTGTTGATTCACAGCTATTTTTTGTAGCAGAGTTAACTATGTGCATAGGATTCTTGTTGGATATTGTGTTTCTTCTCTGTTCCACCTAAACAGACAAATAGAACTGAGAAGAAAGTCCTCTGCAGCAAATATGAAAAAAACACATTGCTTTTATGGCTGTGGCTGTACCTGCATACATTTACCATAAAGAATCCTGTGTGCTCAGGGCTTTTCTGCACATGGGCAATCCTAATAGAAATCTGCAACACCCCTCTGGTTCAATATTTTTATTAAAACAAATGTTATTCTGTTTACCTGCAGCATCTCTGCGGTTTTTTCAGAAGAGTACTCATATTTATCCTAACCTCCTGGGAGCACATTCAGCTGCATTCAAGAGTCAGGAAAGAGGTATAGACAATCATTTATGTCTCACTTAGAGAGCCTTGTTTTGAAGGTTTAAATGCTATTTTCTACATGGAGATGAATTTGATTCTCTGGTAGCTCTAAGTATGCTGTTAAAATTGGCTATATGTCACACAGAAGGGACAGCTCATCTCATGATCCCTGTGATGTTCCTTAACCTGTTCCACATGAACAATACCTGTAAAATGCCTTTAACTGGAACAGAATTGCATCTTTCTTGCTTCCTTCCTCCCTTTAATAATGAATAGACCATATTTGGTTGGTCAGAACAATTCTTGAATGCAAATGAATTCATCAAATGATGTTGGCTGAAGCAAGCAAACAAACCAAAATGAAAAAAAAAAAAAAGGAAATGCTGACAAGAACAGTTTTCCAAACATGAGGATTTCAACGTTAGAGCTTTGATTCAGAAAGGAACTTAGATACCACTTGGAACAACAAAGAAAGAGGCGATGTGTTTTTTTTCTCCGTTAATAGCCCATATTACAGTGGTTTTTGCTTAGGATTTAGATGTGGAAGTTTCAAACCCAATCCAAAACTAAATTACAGTGGTTGTTCTCACACCTTGGAGAAACCTTTGTTGATTATCTCTAGGATGCTGCTCTAGGTGCTGACTTCCTCCTGTTAAAACATTTTTACTGCACAGTAATATAGAAGCATACATTGCAGCAGTGAGGAGAGACCAGACAGCAGCCTTTAAGAGAGACCTGAATCCATCCACAGTGATTCTTACCGTCCTTCTCTTGTCAAACAATTATTGGAAGATATTCCATATTAAAAATAATTTTCAAAGTGAAATTAAAATAGCTATATGTTGAGTCACAGTATTTTTATTTCCATTTCTTGGCTTGGTGGCTGAACCAGAAAAAAAATGAATATTTTTTCTTTTTATTCATGACTCAAGACAAAGAAGAACTTCAGAAGAATATGCTTTTAGCAATATACATATTAATTATAGCGTTCACGATTAAGTTCTAGAGCAGGAAGCTTTGAGCAGGTTAAATAGAAGTTTAAATAAAGTATATTATGCAGACATAGCTATTTCAGCTGCAAAGTTAACCAAAGTTAAAACTGATGTACTATCTAACAGACTTTTAATTAACAAGATGTAACTGAATCACCTTTAAGGTACTGCAGGGATAATGGAACTGGCCAGTAAAATTCTTCTGTGAATCACTTCCAGTTTTCCAGGAACCTCAGCATAGAAGTGGGTCTGTTAAAATAATTAAGGTTACACCAAGTAGTGACAAGCCCTCAGGTTCAGTGAAAGTTCTGTCATTAAAACAACAGGCCGGAGGGAGAAGTGCTAACATCTAAATGGCTGGTCATCCTCTGTGGCAGCTGTAGCCCCTTTAGTGGCAGGGGCAACAAAAAGACAGAATTTAGTGCCTGTAAAATGGAGCTGGTGATGAAGATTATTGAAATCCAGCTGTGCTATTTCCTTTGTTCCACTCCTATTATGTGGTGATTTGTTGCCGGTTCCCAAGAAGTATTCCATTTCATATACACTTTGCTGCAGAATCAATACTTTTCATATTGTGTCTATGCAAATTTGCTGAATTAGGAAAAACTGCATGGTTTTTAGATTTCTTTTTGTATGGGAAAGTATCCTGGAAGATCCCCAGAAATGTGTTCTTTACCACAGGTTAGTTGCCCCTTACCCATCCTCTACCTCCAGAATTTACAACTCTGCTCTGTCTGACAAGTCCATTATAATTAAAATTACACTTCTGTTATCATGCTGAGTAACAATTGTCCTGTAAGACTCTCCATACAATGTATTCTCTTTTTAAGAGTTGTACCTGCCATCTTAGATAGGCTACTATACATCAGCTTCCCCTTCCTTGCCTGTCACCTTCAGGAAAAAACTTTAAGAGCTTCTGCTTGAATTGTTACCATTTAATTGCTTGGGTTGCCAAGCATATTTTAAATGTAGGCTGTCATTTCTTTCTTCGCTTTTTGTCTCCTTCCATTTTTCCTCCCTTCCCCATCAAGTCCGTTTGTGATGTGTTTGTGGAGTTGTTTTTCTGCTTCATTAGTGCATTGTTTTTTTTTAGGTTAATTTATCTAATTTCCAGTCAAATGAGGACATGGTACTTGTAAATCATTTAGTTTCTCATTAATCTCTTCCAGCGTTGGCTCCAGTTTTCAACTGTTTCCCTATTTACTATCTTTAGCGAAAAATATCCAATGTTCCCATCACTTGTCACAAGTAATGTCACGGTTGCTGTGGATCCATTGACCTGCATAATCAACATGATTTTTATATTAGAAATCGAAACATTTGCTGCTGCTGTAGAAAGCTGCATCTTAAGTCCCATGCAAGGAAATTCAGTAAATGAAATGCAATAAACAGAAGATCTAAAGCCTGCACTGTTACCTCATGTGAAAACTTATTCATTAGCTTTTCTTTAACAATAGCTATAGAATTTTAAGATGCTGTTTAGAAGAGAAGAAATCCTGAGAACTGCACCTTATGCCTTGATACCTCTCTGGCAGAGATCTCACTGAGATGAGGGGGGCAAGGACTTCAGCATTCATCTGTGAGATGCAAATATCTGGCTGTAGTCAAACCCACAGACAGAGAATTCCCTGCTGCTATCCTCTACAATAAAGCACTGATATCACATTGTTCTTATGAGCTGCTTACTGATATATTGCCAGGACAGGAAGGGTGTCTGTTCACATGGCAAACTGGCCTGAACATGTTATCCTTAAATGAAGAAGTGCTTTTCAGGGCAATAGGTAGTGTTCTCCATTCTGAGTCAGCACCAAATAGTGCCCTAGTGGGGTAGGAAAGAGAATTAGGATAATTCCCTACTAAAGGCAATGGCTGTTATTGCCCAGAGCCATTACATGCCCTATGTTTATTAGTTTCTTTGTTGAGGTAGAACAGGCCTTACCGTCATGTCCCCTGGCCAAATCTGTCATTCAGATGGATGAGAAAAATTGACTTCTTTGTCCCCTAACATTGCTCTGTACCATATGACAGCTTTTCAAAGCAGTTCTCATTGCATTTCAGAAATGCTTGCAGCTTGTTTCTGTTTAAGTGTATATATGCTTTGTGATCTTTAGATCATTAATCTCAGCTGCTGTTACTATCCTATTTTGAAAGAGACAGATTTTGCCAATAGACAATTGGTTGGTGTCATTCATCCTGTCTTTATCCATAGGCTTTGTGCAGTAGTGACTGAAAACAAGTTCAATGCCATGCTTATTTTAGTTGGCATTCAGTGACTCATCTTGCTCTGACTGTAATGAGATTTAAGGAGCATTTATTATTCTCTGCCATGTAAGAGGCAGTCAGCTGAGAGAATGATAAGCATCTTAGACCTACTCTAGGTAGAGACATTAGGCTGATGGGAGGGATTAAAATGTGTACATGTTTTGTATTTGAAATAGCAAATTATAAATACTGTCTCTTTAAGAACTGAAGTCCTGCTTGGGGAAGATCAGGCCACAATGTTTCTTCGTATAGCAGCAGAGGCAAAAAATATCAGAGGAAATGGAAGGAAATTGGTGAACCTTTGTTTATAAAGTGTGCGCCAGTTAAATTGCTGCCCCTTGCTGTTCAGTCTAATCCTTTTAATGAGGCTAGGTAAGCAAAAAGGAGGCAGTAATGATGCTGATGACTCAGAGATTTCTCTCTGTGAAAGAAAACAAGCAGAAGCTGCTTGTCTAAACAGCACGGCACAGTGACTCTCCAGGAGTCCTTTTCACCCGTAAAATGGTTGCTGGGTGTCAAGCTGGCCAAACTCTGAGGCTCCTAGTGTTCCTGGGTACAAGAGCTAGACTACAAATCAGTACGTTATAAGAGTGTGAGTTTTGTTATCTGTCAGTCATCCTTCAGCTTGCAGTGTGCATTTTTCTTAAGCCTAAATTTATGTTGGTCCTTTTGTCTAAAGAATGATGCAGCAGCATGGCAGTTCAGAGGCTAGGGCCAGTATGCAGAGAAACCGAGGCACAGTGTTCTGCTCTTCCTGATGGGATTTAACCCATCTTTCCTGATGAAACTGCCCTGATACGAGGTTGAAGGACAGTACTTCTACACCTTCTCATTCTCATTCTGGGGTTCTTAAAATTGTTAAAAATCTGGAGGTGAGAATATCCCTTGTAATCAACAATTCCCCCGTGGAGCTTCCCCTGACATTACTCCCATTGTTTACTGTAACTCCTTGTTGCAGAATGTGTAGTCATTTCCGTATACCTGGCAATGGGAGCTCCCTGGAGAGAGTCCTGACCACAAGATGACAGAGTCAGGTTTCTTTCCTTTGCCCAATGCGCTTTTAATTTTTTATACAAAGTGAAGCAGGCTCAGCCAGAGAGATGGTGAAGACATCTGCCTCATAAAATACCCAGACACTTATGGTAAGAGCAGTTTTCTGAAGAGGTGAATTTGCATGCCACAAGGCAGAATGTGGCTTTGAAAATGTGTTTTGTATTGCTTCATTTGCTGAGTTTGCCACTAGATTGTTGTACATAGGGGGAACAGTAGTTCATCTGTTAGTTGTGCTTGAAAAGGCAGAAGTGCCACTCTTCCTTTAGACATGCTGATAGACCAGCACCTGGATCACCCACCAGCTGGAACACCAACTGGTGGGGCCCAGCAGGGATCGGCACTGCGCTGCCAAGTGATGTTAAGATTTAAGCATCTACGTGCAGGGCCACAAGTACTTTAGGTACTTGAGGAACACTCATGTTTACACCTGAGTCCCTTGAGGGAGTTGGGGATTTATGTGCCAACTGGGGAAGGAAGGAAGAAGCCAGCAGAAGTATTATGTATCTGAGCTTCAGGGTTGGGTGGTAAATACAAAGACAAGTGAAATGCAGATGCCCTTGCCTTTTTGTGCATCTGGTACTTAGTAGCTTTATCACTTGAACAACATGGACTTCAGCCATAGCAACCTCATGCCAAGAAAACCACAGCAATGCATGTTTGGTGCCAGCTGCACGAGTTACACAAAGAAAACTATTTGGGAAAAGTTAGAAAATCTGAATGATTCCTGCAGGGGATTTTTTTTTCTCACCTGCAAGGCTTAATTAGTAGGACTCCAGATTGTAACGGCACAGTGCTTGAAAGCATGTTGGATTGCATTGAGGCATCCAGGCATGCTTTTTCTGGGATGCTTTCATATGCAAGTTGTTGAAAAATCCAGAAGTATTTGTTCAGACTGCTCCAGGTGACGCACACTGCTTTTGATATCAGAAGTCAGTTTGTTGTTGGACAGAAAGTTCCATTTTGACTTCTTTTCTGCATGTAGTCCTTGCAACAGTTTTATTTTTGGATTTGTCACTATAGAAATCTACATGACCTTTATGGTAATCTTAGATAGTTGCAGCAGGCACTGTACAATGCACGTTCAAATGTACAAGGTAGGTGAGAATGTCACATGAAGTGCAGAACATCTCTGTGCTTTACCTGGGGAGCTGTTAGCATACGGTGCAAAAGAAAGCAGAACAGAGCCCAGAGCGTTCCACAGCGCAGAGGGCTAACTGAGCACTTGGGTAGTATTTTCACTTTCTATCAATACACTATGAAGTAAAAATGTTATTGTTCCTGTTTGCAGGTAACTGCATTTTTGCACATTGGTAAATACCATAATTCTCTTCTAGTTGTCAAGATGTACTTACCTACGAGTGTGGGCCTTCAAAGGAGGCTATTCAAAATCACAATTTTTCAATCTGGATTGGCATGTACATGCCCCCCTAAATAGGAGTCATTGAGACAGTAGTTTTGAAATCCTTGTAAAAAACCACCTCTCTCTCCTGATGTGTCTGAGCACTTACTGCTGGAAACCAGTTAAACTAAGGGAATATTTATAGCACCAGTGAGAGAATAAAGTTGGTCTCTTAACTGTGACAGAGCCCATTTCAGTTCTGTCAGCTGTCTGCCTTTCTTAGCAGAATATCAGAAAGGAAGTTCTGCTCAATGGTGGCTTCATGCTGCTCTCTGCTGCTAGCTGAAGCTCCTGTCAGTGTCAGCGTAAGCTGGTTATTAGGCCCTTCTGGCAGGACCGGCTGCAGCTCCTGCTTTTGATCCCTGGTTCAGTGCATCTAGCATCCACTTGCCCTCTTGATTGCGTAAAGCTTGTGGAAGTTTGCTAGTCAATGTGTGTGTAGAAGACTTTAAGTGTATGTTAATTTTATTGTAAATTATTAACAGGTGAATACGGAAAGATCTGTTTGTGTGATGCTCTTGATACTAGAGAAATCTGATCAGACGTTTTCCATCCTTGTCCTGTTTTCCCCTCTGTGTGAGTATCTCCTGCTTGGTAAGTGGTCTGTGAAATTGAGAGCTAGCCCCCTCAGTATTCATGTCTGCAAATGCATGAATTGTGCAGTGAGCTTTAGGCAGCTCAGGCTGACTGTTTATGTTGGTGTCTGCATATCTGGCTCTGTGGTCACTGTCACCAGTTCCTTCCCTTCAGGCTGGCACAGGGAGGCCAAGGGAACACTTCCTTAGTCTTGCTGAAGAGGGCCCAAAGGGCAGCACTTACAGTGGTTGTATATCATTAAGTAAAGTCATAAACATTATTAGGCTTATTTTTAGGATGCTATTAGGATGACTGTCATTAGGATTAAGGGCCCCAAGCTCTCTTAATCCTGAAAGAATGACATGTTCCTTTTATTTTATATGAAGGAATTCACAGACCTGTCGAATCTTATGATTTCTCAAGAGGTTCCTGCCATGGAGCCTCATCCTATTTTCCTTGCCTGCCTGTTCTTTGTCTTATCCATCTACTGTGTAACACTCTACCCTAACCTTCCTGGAACCTGGTCATGGAGGATGGGTGTGACCAGTGTGGTCTATAAATTTGTTGTTGCACCTGGTGTGCGAGTGGTGGAGAGTCAAGGCTGCCATGAAGCACAGATAGGCCATCTTGTGAGATACAGTACTTGAAAGAGATTTCCAGAACTTCCTCAGCAGGAGCCAGATCCACTTCGCTAACACACCCTGAAAGCTTTAGGACTTGAATACTGGGGAAGAGGCAGCTTGCAAAGAAAGACTGATATCGGAGAGAAAAACAGAACAAAACAAAACAAAATGATCTCATTCAGTGAAGGCAATGCAAATACCTTCTTTAAGAGACATAAGTGACTCTAAAACAAAATGTTTGCTATTCTGAGGAATCCAAAGGTACCATAACAGACAATAGGTACTTCAGCTGCATAGATCACAGAATTTGAGAAAATAACCAGTGTTTCCTGTGCAGATTCCTGCTATTCTCTGTGGTGTAGAGAATATAGTTATTTCCCCCCTGCAAATTGATCTTGCATATACTTGTCTGACATATGAACTTTAAAAAAAAAATTGATTTATTTTTTTTCAGGTCCAGAAGCTCTACATTTGCTGACACCCCAAGTTCCTCCAATTAGCTGTCAGAACTTAAATCCAGGCTTTTTGATTCATGACCATGTCTTCTTTCCCTTATGCCTCAGCACTGATACCCTACACATGGAATTCTGGAATTTGATTCTGAACTTCACAGTCTTGGCCTCTCCTTCTGTGTGTGCATACCCAGTGGGTACTATGTCCTTATATGCTCTCAATTGCTATCTCTGTTTAGGGATTCTTGAATGATATTTCTGGGACTTGGAATTTGCTCTTTTGGATTCTCTTGGCAGAGAGTCCTGATCTTGGTCCTCTGCCTGCTTCCTTTGGCCTTTAGCCTTTGCAGTGGTATGTTCTTCTTTCCTGAGACCTCTCTTCATCTCAGCTGCCTTGGAGAACTCTGACTTTTCCCATCCTTTGCCCTCTGGTTTTGCAGAGACTGATCTAATTTGAATCTGAATTGATATAACAGGGAATTGGATTTCTGAAAAATCTTGTTCCCGAAGTTCTCTTTTTTGCCATTTCCTTTCCAAGTATGTGTCTTAGCACCTCTGCTTTTCACTACCTCTATTTAGCATCTTCATATTTAGTCCGCTTCACAGCATTTCATCTACCTGATGATATTAAACCAATTAAAAATGTTTTGTGGATTCCTGGCTGAGTTTTAACATTATAGAACTATCAATATAGGGAACATTTCTGAAAAGTAATAAGAAAAAAGTTATATTCTATCCTACTATTGTTTAAAATAAAAACCCTAAAAACATCAGTTGCATTTGAGCATAGACTGCTGGAGCTGCAAATGTCCCTGTTAGAATAAACACGGTGGAAAAATTTGTCCTGAGGTCATTAATGACTTCAAAATACAACAGTTAATTTTCATTTCCCTTCCTCTTGAAAAAAAATAGGGTGTTGTAGGGGCAGTGACTATGTCTCCAATACTAGATAAAATGGGCCAGGGAACTCTTAAGCCAAATAGTGTAGCTTAGATCATATTCACATATTCACATGATATTTCAGTACTTAAAGGGAGCTTACAAAAAAGATGGAGAGCAACCTTTTACAGGCAGATAGTGGTAGGACAAGAGGCAATTGATTTAAACTTAATGAGATTTAAATTAGATATTAGGGGGAAATTATTTAGTCAGAGGGTGGTGAGGCATGGGCACTGGCTGTCCAGAGAAGCTATGGATGCCCCATCCCTGGAAGCATTCAAGGCCAGGTTCGATAGGGCACTGGGCAGCCTGATCCAGTGGATGGCATGGGTTGGAATTGGGTGGGCTTTAAGGTCCCTTCCAACCCAAACCATTCTGTGGTTCTATGAAATACTCTTTCCCTCTGAAAATAAGATAGCAGAGCCCAGATTACTTGGTAAGAACAAGCCATTACTGTTAACATGCTAACATCTACATATCATCAATAATTATGGTCCAGAAATCAGGTCAGTACCCTAGCCCTGCTTAGAGTACAGCATATAATTATCAAGATTGAAGTTCTTGAGTATTTTAAGTTCTACTGTTGCACATTATAATGATGATCACTGTGACAGCAGAATCTTGATATGATAATGGTTATCAACAATGCTGACCAGCAAGGCAAAGAACATTTGCTATTTATAGCTAACAGTTTTCATCGAGAGTAAATAAACTTAGAACAGATGTGAACACACTCCTTCTCTAATTACTCCATCAACTTTGGTTGGATTTCATATTCTATGACTATGAATGTGTAAGTGGGGAAAGAAACCTTTACTACCTCAAGGGGGAAAAAAAGGATGACCTTTGCCTTGGAAGTGTTACCTCAATTTGAATATTAAGTAATTTCTTTTTGGACCAAAGTAGTTTATTGCTATGGAAACTTCGCACTTGCATGCTGCTGCCCTGAGACAAGTATTTTCAGGCTTTTGCCTTGAGGTGTCTGTCTTCAACAATGCTGATCATGTAGCCATAATCCTGTGCTTTGGAACAAGCCTTCCTTTTTGTTCCTAAAAAATGCATGTTTCTCAGCTCAGTTATAAGATGACCTAACATACATATCTCCTGTAACCTCATCTATTCATTTAATGGTCAGCGCAATCCAGCAACATATGTCAGAATTTTCTCTCCTTCAATTTCTGTTGCAGAGAAAAGAATCACAAGTTCAACACGTGGCAGGTCAGAGGCGGACAGAAAAACAGTCACAATTAGCATTCCTGAGGTGATTTTCATCCCGTTCATTTTTACAGCTTGACAGGGCAGTACTGTTTCATAGGTCTCTGATCTGAAAGTCATTAAGTGTCAAAATGGATCACTGCTCTCTTCCTCTGTGTCATGACTATTATTTATTTTTCTGCTTTTAACCCTCTCACTTTGGTTAGAATACAAAGGGATCTGGGAATTCCAGGTGATTTTTTTTCCCTAGAAAATTCCAATTAAATATTTTCTGATAATCAGAGAAGTTAATATATATTTAAGTAGTATTATTTGATCATTTTGAGGTAGGTTTTTTTTTGTTTTGTTTCCTGCACCTTGATCTTTGCAAAGACACTTTTCTGACTGGTGTATAGAAGCATTTAAGATATGGAGGACGTTTCTGCACTATGCAGTGGAACTCATCACATTGACCTCTGTGGTACTGCTAGCCTGCACTCACACGTGCAGATGTGAAGATATTAGCCCAGTGCTCTGTACAACCCTCTGTCAAGCAATGCTGCCTAAGAGCCACAGGTTATTATGTTGTATCAACATTTTCCAGAACGACTCTGGGTGAAAACATTTCTCCACTAGGCATGCCTGGCACCTCCCAGCAGCAAACAGGATCCTCCTTCCCTGTGCTGGCAGATTCCATCTTCCAGTTCTCACTGGTATCACAGAGAGGGGCTTCCCTGGAGCACAGAGATCTCTCCCAGCCCATATAAACCAAATTATTGGTTTAATGTTTCCCTCTGTACTGAATAGGAAAAAATAAGGAAGAAAAGGAAAAGACTGTTGCAGTTCAGCCGAGTGTTGTTTTCTCCCTAGCCCAGCTGCAGATCATTTGTCTGTTTGCATCATGTACTGGGAAGACTGTCCCATGTTTCAGCATGGCTTGTTTGACCACATCCCCATGAGCTTTGCAAAAAGGGCAGTGGTGGGGAGCCAGGCAGCTCTGAGCCTATAATGACACCTGGAAGAAAGGCTTTGCTTAAGGTGATTGTGGTCCTGTAAGTCTCACTCCATTTCTTAGCCTTTCCCAACCTTTTTGGACCCTTTTGTCACCTAACTACTTATTGTCAATAGCATCAAGCTACTGGGGACACAGCTCCACATAGCTGGAAGAGTTTGGCCACTTTACGAATGGGAACATAAGGTAAGAATGCTGATGATTCCCCTGAAATTAAATCTGATCCTTTCCAAGGTAGCTTTGACTGGTCTAAGTGGCTTTTTAATATGTATAGAATATCAAAAATTGGATTGGATTTCTATGTATTTAATATTACGCTTGGATTTTTAATAGGATATAAAATGGAAGCCATTAAAGAGAATAAAAAGTCTCTCTGAAAGAAAATCAGAAACATTCAAATGGCTGCGTATTGAGAAACACCTTCTAAAGCAAGCTGTTCAGAGACAACAAAATGTTTTTTCTACTATTTTTTATTTTTCTTTTCTCTCAGAAGCAGACTGAGAGGTTGATGTTGGCCTCCCAGCCTGCCTGAGACACGATCTGCCCAGCGGTGGGGTGCCATTCTGGTGCTACTACCGGGGCGGCCTCTTGTGGGGTAGGGATGAGTCCTGGGGGCTGCTGTGGGCCTTCCTCTTCTGGGGGCACTGGGGCCCCTGAGGCGAGCAGTTCCTACCCTTAGGCAGAGGGGCCTGCTGCTTCCACCTGCCCCAGCTCCTTGTGCGGCTCCTCCTCTGAGGACACAATGGTGGTGCTGGGGTGCCCAGGACACCCACAAAGGATGCCGGGAATCTCCTCAGTGCCAGGGCCTGCAGGGTTGATGGAGTGGCCTGGCCCAGAGGCAGGGGGCTCCTGACGGGAGGTGACAGGGCTGGGGGTGGCCGTGGGGCTATAATGCCCTCCCTTGGCATGGGTGTCCTGGCCGTCCTGCTGCCTGCGGATCTCTGGGCCATACAGGGCTGTGGCGATGATGATGATCCTCCTCACAAAGGGCACCGTGAGGCCTCTGAGACTCAGCTGCAGCTCCAGCTGCAAGGCTGCCTCGTCGAGTCCGTATTTGCACAGGAAGCCCAGAACGATGCTCTGCCTTGCGTGCACTTCCCACCACCCATCGACGGACATCTTGCTGATTTCTTGTCGGAACCACTGGAGCAGGGGCCTGAGGTCTCGTGGGTGTTCTTGGAAATAAGCAGCACAGACCTCAGGTGGGAAGCTGTGCTCAGGAGGCAGAAGGATCGGCTCTGCAGGCTCCTGCTCACCCTGCAGGCCATAACCTGAGTGTGCTGCAGGCTGTGGGACAGGGCACTCAATATAATCGTCCTCTGACCTCACTGAGTATCGGATGGTCCTGATCTTCTGCCCACATGTGGCACATCTTGGCTTTTTCCTCACTCACCAGAGTGCACAGCCATAGCAAAGCTGGTGGAGGCAGGGGGTTGTGTAGGCAACATCGTCTTGACTGTGCCCACAGATGGGGCAGGTCCAGTCTGACGGCACCTCCATGGCCCGGGGCTGTGTAGTGGGCTAGGGAGAGCTGAGTTTGGAAAGCTGCTCCCCTCACTGGTGCTGCAGTGGGTAGAAGGTGTCACAAACTGCAGAAGAGAGAGGCTGTGGTCACTCGCTGTCCCAGGGGCAGGCAGCAGCTATGTCCCAGTTCCTCAGCAGCAACCCCCCGTACTCCCTGCTGGCCGCCCTGGGTTCATGTCCCCGCACCACTCACCTCCACTTGCTGCAAGTGCACCCCACAGAGCCCCGGCTGCCCGAGTCAGGCAGGGCCAGGGACACACAGGCAATGCTGTGGGATGGGCACCAAGAACTGCTGCCGGCAGCCCCACAGCACAACCAAACCAAGTCCTCATTGAGTGCTCCAAGTCTCGCAGTTGTGCTTGACTGGAGTCCAGGCACGAGTCCACACTGGTCTCTGCCAGCACCCAAATTTGTTCACAAGAGTCAATGAGATCAGAGTCATCTCTTCCTGATGTCACAGCCGCTTGGCTGGTGACCTGACAGTGCGTGGCTGTGTGTATTTGGGCACCAGTCTGGGTCTCCATCACCCTCCATCTTTCAGTGATTTTCTTTTGTAACAGTGATACATCTGGGAAAATAAAAATTACATGTGTATTATCTCCACAAGAATCCATCTTTCATGAACATACTTACATGAACATGTTTACATATTTCAAAACTTAGAGAGACAATTTTTTGCCTGTTCTCATTTGGATACAATAAAAATTGGTGGCAATTTCTACATGAGTTTTGTTTTTTTATACCAAGTGCTCATATCACAGGTTGTTTGCTCACGCTTTTCTGTGCAACTTACTCTGTGGGGCATGGCTTTAGCAGGGGGTTGAACTAGATGATCACCAGAGGTCCCTTCCAATCCTCACAATTCTGTGATTCTGAGTGATTCTGATTCTGTTATGGTCAACAATAAGAGAGTTATTAGTTCACTGAAGTGGAGCATAGACTAAAAATGTTGGGAGTCAGCAATCTGCAATATGTAAGTCTTTAATGCTTTTGATTCCCAGGCCAGTTGTTGACAAGAATGGGCACAGTGTTGTCAAAGATGAGAGGAGAGTCTTGCAGTCCAGTTCTGGATTTGGTTTTGACCTGGGTCTGCTCAGCCAGCAGACAAATACCCCTCCTCTACTCTCCATCCATATACAGAGCCTGTACTGTTTAGTAAGTGGTAATAACTAATATTGAACAGCATTCGTTCTGACAAGAGGGAAGTTCCTGACAGGCTTGTTCAGGAACTGAAGTATCTGTTCAGTCAGCCACTGAAGAGTATGAGAGGATAGGATGAAGCCCCAGTCGGAAGCTTCAGAGCATAGTGGTGAACTTGGGCTGGATGCAGTGAGCAGCATCACTGAAGGAGCAAAGAGAGGCAACCTTGTCCACGAGCCTTCTTCACCTGGAGCTAGGCAGCTAATTTTCTTTCATCACTGGTAGCTCTACTGAGACTATGGCCAAGCAAGGGAATGTGGCAGGTGATAACTTTTCAACTTGGTACAGCTGCCAGAACTGTGTATTTGCTGTTCAGGCTAAGCAGTTGCTAAGAAAACAGCTGCAGTGGTTTAAAATCTTACAGTCCCTTTGCTGTCTGCTACCCTCCATCTGCCAGCAGTTACTATTCCAGTAGGAGACCTGGCAGAAAGAAATGTGTACCCATGCCTCAGCCATTTCCATTCACACAGTCTGGCTTCTTCACGGATTCCCATACTGTTTGGTATTGCAAGCTTTCTGATACATTGGGAGATAATGTGGTTTTGTTTTAAACTTGGTGAGCAGGGCTTAAAGTGCTCACACTTTGTATAAGAATTAAGTTTAAATTAATTTTAATTTTATATGTCTTTAAATGGATTTTAAATCACTTTTGGTTAAATTAACGTTACTTCATTGTGAAGTTAAATCCTCAGATTCATATCTGAATACTCAGAAATGTGAGCTGTTGAGATTTCTTTTCTTTACTGTGGAATTATGATTTTGCTTCAGATGGAAGTAACAGTTGTTGGTACTGCGCCATCATAAATGTATGTTGTTTGAATCTTTATTGCACCAGATCAAATGCTTCTATGCAAACCACGAAAATGAAATCCAACAAAATTGCCTTCATTAAGGTGTAAATAAAACCATTTGCTGTACTTACAAAGGCATTCCCAACCTGCTTTTGGCATAAAATGTGTCTTTTACAGCCTATCTTGGCGCACACATCTCCTGCCTACCAATTATGAATGCCTTAGGGTGATCAAGTAAGCAATAATTCCAGCTGCTCCTGACAGAAGAAGACACTGCTGCACTGCATTATTTTTCTGATGAATGTATGTTCCCAATAAGCTGAAACAGGTTTTGGATCAGCAACATCTGCAACAAGAGGGATTTAGAAAGTGGGTCAGGTATATTGATGGAGGAGAATGGGTGACAGAGACTGTGTGAGTATAAATGTGGATCTACTTATGTCTTCATATTTTCCCCCAAATACCTCAGTAATTGATTCAGGTCCTCTGACTGTAGTCGTAGAGGGAGCTTTCAGTATAAAGTGCTTTACTCAGAGCTTTAGTCACCACAGCAGAAAATTTGACTCTGTTACAGTTAATAGTAATTCATTCACTTGAGTTGTGTAGGGTAGCATTTTTCTCTGTAATTCCTATAGTAGTTCAGGGCAGGATCTAAGTAGCACATCTAGATTGGGCCATTTGCCCTCAGTACCACTCCTTACTATTGTTTGTGGAATTGCACACGTGGCAAGGACAGTGGATTATTTGAAGTTAAAAGTGTTTGAAATGAGAAGGCAAATTTCAGGAGGGAAAGGACTAACATCTGTTGATTAAGGACTAAAATCACCTAGAGAAAGAGGTAGATGGAAAAACCGTGTTGTTTTGAGCCTGTCGTTAATATATCAGTCAGCTGGGCGGGAGGATGTGGTGCGAAAACATCTGCAGTGTGAAGTTTGATTCCCTGGGGTGAGGAAGGAGATGGTGAAAGCAGCAGCAGCTGCAGTCAGCCTGAGAAATCTCTGCTTTTATAGTTTATTTAATAGCAGCATTGTGCTTATGTTGTGTTGATGGCTCTGGAGACTTTCTAGTTTTCTTTTCAGTGTCCAGGCAGGACAGATTTGGAGCATGCTTCCTGGGAGCTGTCCTTGAAGTTGGCTTGTGCATACACTGGAAGGGCTGTCTAGAGGGAACAGGGATCTGGAAGGAAGCACCTGGGCCATCAGATGTACTCCTTTGCAGTAGCAAGCAGCCCTGTGATAAATGTTTAGTACAGGCAAGCCAACAGAAATGCTACTCAGTGTATATCCCTGGGGCCACAGAACACTGCTCTCAAACCTGTAGTAACAAAAGTCCATAATACAAAAGCTAGAGCAATAAAAGCATGCCATGCCACAGTAAGAGAGCAGAAGAAATTTGGGGCATTACCAGTGTGTTCAGACTTTAAACCATTGGGGGAATTTGACTCCTAAAGAAATTTGGAATGTCCCACAGAGTAAACAATCCCTCATGCTATTGATGCAGATCAAAACCTTCCAAGCCTGCTCTGCCAGTCCACCCTGAAAGAAGTATTTGGCTCCAAATCTGAAGATGAGCTTAACTTGATGCCTGAGCAAGATGCATCGTCATTTGGATTTATCTTCCATGCCTATTCAGTTTTCTCACTGGCCTCTGTCTTCTCAGACAGCTAATGAAGTTCCCTGGTACTATCTGTTACGGACACAGAGATATTGAGACAAACAAAGAGCTGACTAGACACAAACTCTTATGTTGACCCTTTGCCCACCAGTGCAGAGGTCTTTTAAATACTGTCAGATTGGAAAAACAACAGCAACAAACAAGATTCTGAAAATAAAATAAGCTAACTTCCTTTTTATGTTTTTTTTTTTTTTTTTCCAGTTAGTCCTTGGCGCAAGGGGAAGGAGAAAGGGCTCATTAGAGAGTAGCACAGGAGTCTAGTCTGTTGGCTGTCCTCTGTTGCCACCATATGTGTCTAGCTTCTTTTTCGTTGTTGTCTATAGCAGCAACGATCAGATAGAAAATCTGGTCTCCCCAATGCATTTTTACAAATTCAAGACCTTGAGGTGGGACTGCTGTCAAACTAGGCTAACTTTTAGACTCTATATTATAAACAATGATGTTAAATTACCCCATGGGGTTTAAGACCACTCAAGACCATATGGTTCTGGCCTTTAAATAAAGTAGAAGCAAACAGATGGAGAGGCGCTATAAAAGAGGATTCAAGTGAAAGATTCAGTCCATTCTTTACACTGAGAGGTTGTATATGGCATTCTGGAGTGGGGCACAGCAAAGAGGGATCAATTCTTCAGTGGTTATGTTGTACTGGGGCAGAAAGTAAGGCATTTTAGCACAATAGGGAAGCTGAACTCCAAGATGCAGACCTTAGAATTCTCGTGTGTAAACGGACCACTTGTTCCTAATGGGTGCTAAATACTTGATATAAAATACTTTAATGTAACAAAACTTCCATATTTTTTTTAGTGCTGAATAGTTTCTGGAAAACCTCTGAATGAAGCCCTGTTTTTACCATTTTGCTGTAACCTTTTTACTGAATTGAATTTTTGGATTGGTAAGGGAGGAAATACTGATTAGCTCTCTTTTTTGATTGCCTATCTTATAATAAAACTAATTAGTGCCTAACTTTTATTGTTGTGAGAATTAGGATACTGAAAAAAGCCTCAGAGTAGCAAAATTAAAAAGGTGAGGTTTTTCTAATGATTCTGTGCTGGTCAGACACTCATGTATTTCTTCCAACAAATTTAATTTTAATTTTAAAATTTTAATTTTAATTTGGAAAACAAAAAGAGAGTTCTCTTTGGGATATTTAAGTTCCATTATTGCACCAATTCTTACTAGCCTCTGAGAAAATGGAAGCAGTAAACTGTAAAAGAGATCCAAGGCTAGACTTGTTAGGCAAAAATTCCTGTTTGCTATTAATAGAGATTTCTGTCTGAAAACTAATGGTGCAGTTAGTGCCATTGATTCATTGACATCTGAAATGAAATTAAAGTATCTAGAGTGGAACAAAAGCCCTCATTGCCACTTTGTCACTGTAAATGAACCGAGTAACAAGGGACTGGGATTAAAAAATGTGTTAATGGATATACAGAGAAGGGTAAAAAATAATAGCAGTTGTGTCCATTGTTCAAATACTGTAATAAAAAGCCTTAGTGGGTCATCTTGTACAATTGGAAGTAATCTGAGATACTTGGCGTTTCTGCAGTGGGTAAATTTATATTAGTGGACTAAAACTATTAATTGAAAAGTTCTGAACTGTAGGGATTGACCTTTGAAGAGGAATCTAATAGCTACATGATTAAGAAGAATTATCTATATCAGTATAAGTAACTCTATTTTAAAAGTCAATTAAGAATGGTGATTTGAGCTACTGATTTAGCGCTTCTAAATAGCAGTGGTAACAGAGTATGTTCCAGTGATTTTCTTAGTTTTTCTATACGTCTCAACTTCTACACTGACACTAAAACCACTAGAAATAGATTACATACATGAAAGATGCAAATATATAAAATTGCATATTTTGATCTCATGTTGCTTTTGACATTAAAAGTTTGAAGTCATTTATGATTCAGGAGGGAACTAACTGATTTCAATGGAACAGTTTTGGAGTATATAACTTTATGGCATCTTTATGACTAAGTGTGTTATTTACCACTCTGTATTGCTTTACATAAGAAGACACAAAAAGAATGTGTTAAAATGATGCATTTGCTCTTTGTTTAATTTTTACCAATATTTACATATGTTTATACATTTTAAGATTATATACTTGTCAGATATTCTCTGCTGTTCGTTTATTTGAAAATGGTACTGGCATCTTTCCTAAAACAAAGGCAGAAGGTCATTTTGATTTCTTTCAATCGCACTGCTGGTGGGCTTTGTACTTAGTGACTCATCCAGTTCTGTTCTTTCTGATATGGCTGTAGAGTAGGTTTTTTTTTTATCTGTATCCTTCTGTGTTGTCAAGCACAGAAGACTACACAGTGTTGTCATCTCTACTATTTTGAGTACAACTGGTTGAGTGAGCAATTACAGTTTGCATTTCTCTACCTGTGAAATCCAAAGAGATCTCAAGATAGAAGATGTTTTAGGAAAGAATTCCTAAAAAATTGAATGGAGTGTGACTTTGGAGAAAGTCAGTTCTGAATGATGAAGTAAAAATAGTTATTGGAAATGATCTCTCTTCCTGCTTGGGTAGCCTGAGACCAACACGCTCTACAAAAAAGGGCCTACATAACTGCCAGATCCAGGACTCGGAAACATTTCTTCAAGCTGCAGCTTTTGTTTTGCAAATGACTATGCATTTTTCTTAAATTTTCTCTCTACAAGGAGAGAATTGCTGTTTGCAAGAGGACAGTTCACAAAATCCTAGTATCCCCGTTTTTTCCAGTGTTTGATGGTGAAAGTAAGAGCAACAACAGGCTCCAGTTAAGCTATTCAGTTATGAATATCTTTGCCAAAGTGAAAATGTGGCTGAAAACTGTTAAAAGCCCCTCTTGGTTCAAAGTTCTCCCATTTGGCCATTTATTTGCACGCTACCATTTCTACACTGGAGACTCTAGTTTCTTTTTTCATAAGTGTATTAATCATACTGCACAAGTTCTGTAAGTACACAGCTCACATCTCTACTCCACAAAAAGTTGGTGCTGTACTCATTAAGTACCACATCTTATGTTGCATCAAAAACTTTCCCAAGAAGACCTGTCCTAGCTTTGCACTTATCAGCAGAAACAGCTTGTGCTTTTAATAAGTGCTTTTGGAGGAGGTGTTGTTTCTAGTCCTTTTCTTCTATTCACCTGGACTTAGGACTTCTTTTTCTTACTTTCTGATTTTTTTTTCCCCTTCTGTGTAGCAATTCTAAATCACTGACTCATTCTCAGCCTCAAAACATTAAATATACTCCAGGCGCAGGATATGGAAATTCAGATGCAAGCTCTCTCAGGAGTACACTAGCTAACTTACTTTCAGAAAGCTGTTGGAAGTATCTTGATCTTTCTGTATTGTCTGGATGCAAGCTGTTTTCTTTAATCTAACAATAGGGACTTATGAAAACTTATTTAAGAGCTGAATATACCAAGAGGAGTGAGCTGCTTAGTATAATTCTTGTCCTGAGAGGTGCTTATATTTCTCATTTATCTCCTTTGATCTTAGAAAAGATGCTTTGTCACAAATTAACCTTTCTATCCTCACAAGAAAAGATTTACTGGGGAAATAACTGAAAAGAAATAAAAAAGACATTACAGACATTCCAGATATACACTGTATTGTGCCCAACTTCCAGATGTCTCTGTTTCTTGGTCTTTAGCTTGAATTTGCAAGGTCAGCTTGATGCGTAGTTCAGAACTCTGAATGCTACATGAAAACCAGGTGGATCAGGACAGATTCTCATTGCATTTGAATGTGTGCCCATTGGTAACACAGTAATAGGTCACTTCATGTTCTGCCTAGAGCTCTCATATTAAAACTCCTTCCAGTTATTTTAACGCTCTTTGGCATAGCTGTGCTTTTTAACCAACAGTGTACAGAGAGATGAAAGAGCCATTGAACTCCTTCACTTCTGCCTCTGCTGCTATAAGAAATCTGGGAAACATTTAGATGTTGTACTAAGGGACGTGGTTTAGTGGTGAAATACTGGTGGTAAGCGGATGGTTGGACTGGATGATCTTGGGGGTCTTTTCCAACCTTGGTGATTCAGTGATTCTATGACATAGGCCAGAAATGCTTGCTGGTTTCATCTAGCTAATATCGTCCTGATTAAAATAGTCCCCTCCTTATTGCTGCATTATTTCTCCTGAAAGGCAGAGAAGTACTAGGCCACCTGACTGAAATTGTCTCTCTAATCTACATGTGGTATTTGCATTATTTAAAACATATCATTGTCAAAAAAAAGAAAATTGTTCTGGGTGTGGGCTGATGACATCTGTTACTTTCATCCCTGCGCCTAGTCTTTATATCCCAGTCGTTCGCATCAATTATTGTTATGCCTGCATACAGCAGATTTCCTTTCATCTCAGACTTCTTCGGCCATAACAGGTCTTAGCACGCTTAGAAGAAACAGTGCCAGGTAATATCAGATCTTAAGAGGGTTCAAAAAAAGCATTTTTTTTCTCCTGAATGCAGTTTTGTGATGCTTGATGTACACTGCTTGTTCAAAGAATTCTACATTTGCCATGCACAAGTGACTGTTGGAGTCATTTCATTTGCAGAACCCACAGGCTCCTTTTTTTGCTAAATAACACTGCTCAGCATGGTTCTGAAATTGCCTGCTGCTTTGCATCCTTCTGAGTGTTATGTGTTCCTTGACTCTGGTTTTGCAACCAAAAAGAATTCATATAAAATCTGTCTTGAATTGATATAACCTTCATTCTTTTCCTGAAGTTTACAGAGACAGGAATGTTATGCATTAACCCTTTTTACTAGAGCTGGTTACATGTTCTGGAGGGCAATACAGTTGTGTTCTACTTACTCTGCAGTATCTGTATGTACTTCTAAGTGTTTCCACACAGTGCCTTGCACTGGATGGTGTGTTAGACCTGTTTGAGTGCATTTCTTGAGCTTATGCTATCTTTTAGTGACTGCATGTTACAAAGGACACAGATCTTGGTTTTAGAAACAATATTCATGCCTCTCATTTTATGGCTTACTAATGTGAAAATTATAGCTTTTTGCCATACAAGTATTTCAGGATGGCATATACTTAGCCTGCTCAAAATTTCCTAGTTGTTCTTTTTCTGGAAAACACTATATATATGTATATATATATATACATATATATATAATTTTTGCAAAGTACCAAACATGAAAGCTACTTTATGTGGAGAACCAAGAGTATAGGGTGTTTTTTTTTAAGACTTGTGATACTTTGAAATGCAAGGGTGGAGAGTTTGCCCTTTCTCTACCTCATCTCTGCTACTGTTGTGCTCTGCAGATTTCATTCTCTCAAAAGTACCTAGTGAATGAGGCTTGATTCTACAAAATATTTTTGAGAAGAGCCATCGTGGGAGAGTCTAACTAATGCAGCTTACTCTGATGGGTGAAATCTTGTTGTTTTACTAATTGCATCTTCAACTTTCATTATCTTAATTCATGGATTTTGTCTGCTGACATCCAATATAAACCAAGGATCTGTTCTGCCAGCATGTATGCTCATCTATGATAGATAGCCTTGTGCACAGTAGCGCTCTGGCTACAGCAGTGTGTAGCTCCATTTGGGCCACATGCCAAATACCCAGCCTTGAGGAAGAGTTTGCAGCTTGCACTGAGCATTGTGCTACTTCTGCTATGTCTTTAGCAATATCCAGGCTTTCTAGCTTAAAGATAGTGCATACATGCCCACACTAGCTGCAGTGACTACAGCAGAACAGTGTCTGTTTCTCTAATTTATTTCTGTCCCTTCTTTGTGATCCTGTTTCTCTTCCTATGCTTAAAGAGGCATGTTAACAGATCTGTGTAAAAAAAAAAGCACCTCTGTATATAAAAAACACCCTGTACAAATGAAAGCACCCTTTTTTAATCAGTTATTTTTCCCTAGGCTTTTCTGTCTAAAACACAATGAATGTATGAATTATGCTGCTATTGAAGATTCAAAGATTTTGGTAATGCTGTAAACCATAAGAATGAAGGTTGCGCAATCTTTTCCTTTGTCATCAACGAACTCTTGAGATGAAATTAGAGTCTGGAAGTTGAAATAGCCTCATTTATTCATTGCAATACTTGAACATGATTTCCTTATTGCTTCTGCTTACTCTTTTGTCTGCTTCATTCAAACAGCACTGATCGGTTGATAGTCCTATTTTTAATTTGTGGGAGTGATTTAATTCCTCTGAATTACAGAAGGGGCAAGTGACTTCATAAACTTGAGTAATGAGATTTGTTAAACATTATTTATAAGGATATAAACATTATATGAGGATATATATGAGGATCTTTCCTAGAGAACATATCCACCCTAAGAAAATATCTAATTAAAACATAATAGGTGAAGCAGCTTGCTGATTCCCAAATCCTTCAAGGTTCCTCCTCCTATGAGGTTTTGTATTCTTTTGCCTTCCACCAGAGTCAGTGATAGAGACGTGGGATATGGGATGACCTGGTTTGCCAGTGCTAATTAAAGGAGAATGTACAAGATGCACCTGTCCTTCAAAAATAGCATTACAATTTTAAAATCAGGCACCTTAGGTAGTCTATTCTTTAATAACATACGTTGAGAGGCTTCTTTTATTAAACATGAGAATAACAGTCAGATCTGTAATTATCATTATTGTTTTGAATCAGCAAAAGTCAGTTTTGAAAGGTTACATGTTAAAGGATTATAAATAGCCTTATTTAGACTTTCCTACATTTTTGCAAGAAGATATAGGTGTGATTTTCTAAATTTAAATACACAACATTGGTATATAAACTGGGTCTATGAAACCACAACAGACTTGCCAGAAATTTGAGAGAGCTTCCATTTGAGCAGCCAGTGAGGATAAAGCTGGTGACATGCAATTGCCGCAGTCCAGCCCAGGCCTGTGGTGGAATGGTGGGACATCCTTCCAGGTTCCCTGTGCTTTCTCCCACCTGGACTCTTCATGGCATGTATGATCTTTGGATCACTGAAGATGCTACGTCCAGAAGAAGATGTGTGTGTCTCAAGAGAATTACATTTGATCACCTCTGATACGCTGAATAGTAATTCCTAAAATCTCTGGAAAGTGTCCTGTAGCCATATTTTGCTGCTTGAATTCAGTATTCCTACTGCTGACTTTGTTGTCTTTGCTGATGCCTTCAGGGTCTGAGATTCACCTCCTGATGTTTTGTTTTTTCAAGCCTTGATGTTCCAAACAATGTGCTTTGCCAGCCAGCTAATGTAATATTGTTCCTTTGAAGGCATCACATGCTGAAACTTGAGAGTCTAACTAGTTCTTCACTTCACTGTATAGAATGATCAGCCTTCACCTTTGGTTGGCCTCCAGTAGCACAGCAACATCATGCCTCTGAGCATCAAAAAGGTAATGAATGCCCTTCAACCTCTTAATGCTTTTTCTTTCCTGTCTCAGTTACCTGCACCAGACTACTAATGTTTGAGTTCCATAGGTGATACTGATACCAACAGAGGTAACCATGACACTTCAATTTTTAATGCCCTAGGATCTGATTTTCGGAACAGCAGCAATCCTGTGGGTTTTGTTTACCCCATTTAGAGTTGGGAATATTATGTATTTCTAAAAATGGAGTCCACAGTCTTTTCTGGGGAAAATACAAGGAGAAAAGATGCTTCTTTATGGAGCTTCCAGGTTAGATTTGCAAAAGTGAAATTTGAAAGCTTCTATCTGTAATAAATTTATCTAAATAAATCCAGAAGTCAGAACCATCGATATAGTATTAAGATTTGCATACGAAATTAGGCAAATACATTTGAGTTCTTTTTGGTTAATGTTGTTTTCTTGTTTGGAAAACTTGTTTGAGGCCATTGGTTTTCTGTAGTTTAGAGGAGGTTGTATACTTGATGAAAAAGTTGTGTCTTCATGTAACAAACTTCAAGGAGGGGGTCAAATGATGAGAATAGAAAGGGCTTTAAGGTTAATGCTGCCATATCAACTTTGTGAGTAGAAGATAGAAGATGCAAGTTCCTAGCAAATACAACAATTTAATTCATTAATGTTTAAATGTAGTTCTCAATAGTTTATGTGCAACACAATTCAGTTGTATGGTCCTGTCTGCTTTCAGAGAGCTAGGTATTACTTGTCGGTGTCAAACCTTTTAGTCTTCATTGCATTCCACAGCTCATTATGCTTCAGGTGAGGTAACTTGATTCATTTACGCACAAGGTGGGCAAGAAACATAAATTTTTAAAACTGATGTATATTTACTAGTGTAATATTGCATATAGAATTAGGCGTCTGGTTTGTCTGCCAGAGTTTCAAAGCTTGCTGTTTAATTGCACATCACTTAAGTCTGATGGCCTGTTTTTCAGTAGATTCATGCTTCTGTACCTCTGTTCAGCTTCTCCTTAAACTCCTCTGAGCTCCTCTGTGACCCACATAAATTGAAAAATAGTCAGCTTAGTGCACTGACAAATGAAAATAGGTGACTAATGTCAGTTGTCTTTTGATACCTCATACTCTGCTTGCCAAGAATGCCTCATGTTCTGTGATCATTTAAAATCCTACACACTCAGAAAAGTCATGTTTTTCACAGAGACTGATTGCAGTCAGTTGTTAAAAGAATATAATCTTGAGCAAATGCTCACCAATAGCTACCCTTTTTTATATTTACTTAGTATAAGAAGAAATAATGAAGTAAGACTGCAAAGAACCTCTTAATCATATGGCCTGATCTCCCCTTTCTCCTGTGTCATTAAATTTCATACATGTACAAGCACTGAGGGCAGTAATCTGCACTTGGCTAAAACCTGACTTTCAGAAAGGTAATTTTCCTGGTTGGAAGATATAAAAACATTAAAAATTTCTTATTGCCCTCATGAGCTTGTTCCAGTTGACATACTGTCAATTTAAGAAGAGAAATAGAGTGCTTCATTTGAATTTGTCTGACTTCAGCTTCTATCACAGCTTCTTGTTATGCTATTCTCTGCTAGATTAAAGAGCTCTTCAGAATTTCGTATTTTTTTCTCCATAGATATACTTATACGCTGTAATCAAGTCAATCTTTTTGATAGGATAAACAGATTGAGCCGTTTAAGTCTCACTTAGCAGCATTTTTCTTCAATTCTTAGATCACATTTTCAGTTCTTAATCTGCCCCCTCACCAATTTTTCAGTAATTTTTCAAAACATGGACAAGAACGCAGTACACAAGACTGGTCTCATCAGTGATATACCCAGAGATAAAACTATATCTCCCTACTTCCCACTCCCCTGATGCAGATTAATCCTTCTTGTAACACCGTCAGTGAGGATTTACAATGAGTTGGTGACTGCAACTTCTAAATCATTTTCAGTAAGTGTAGTCTCCCTTCAGAACACAGCACCTACAATCCCTCACACTCATTATAGGGATTTGCTTAGCACAAATGTATTTTGTTGGATAAGACCCAGTTTGCCGTCTATTAACCTTGCCATTTCTGTCATCTTCGTGCCATTTTCTGATGTGATCGCCTTTTCACAGAAACAGAGCTGTTTGAAGAAGGTTCTATACTGTCAGCTACATTTTGTAATCAGTCATTTAGACAAATCTTAGTCAAGCATGTGCTTTAATGATATTGTGGGGTACTACATTTTTCTTTCAGACTATCATTAAAGTCTAAAAACATCAATATGCACTTAGCCAAATTAGCAGTCTCACCAAATAATAAATTTAGAGAAGTTCGATGACATCCAGTCTTCATGAAAAAGACTGGAATTATTTCTATTCCTTTCTTGGTGATCTTTTTGAATTAAATCTGTTATTCACATCAACTATTGATGTTGGTCTACATTTTGCTGTCAATGCATTAGTCGTTTTCTGACATTAGCACCCATTTGCAATTTCAAAAGTACTCTAAAGTCTATTAAAACACCAGCAGATGAAAGAGCCCAAGCACCTGTCCTGGAAGGGGGACCAAAAGCTATCTAAGGCTGGAGGTAAGGCAATGGTCATGGTTCCTATCTTTCTAAATTACTAGCAGGCTAGTGCAGTTCACAGTCCCTTCATAGTCCCCATGAGACTGACTACTTGCTTTTGTTGTAGTAGTGAAGTACTTACTAAACATATTTACAATTCCTTCATCGGCACGAAACCATTCTGGAACTACATTTACTGACAGGACAATATCACATTGGGCTCTCTGTTATTTCTAACACACTTAAAATGTTTCATTTGTCCTTAGCTGTTACAACTACAGATTCACCCTACCTAATAACTTCCCTTATCAATTTTTGATATAGTAACTTGTAGTTTATATCAAGTGCTATTTATATCATTTCTCTTTGTTTTCCATTTTATTACTAAATGCCACCTTTGAATTTTTAAGGGAAAGTTACTACCTTCTGTGATTGAAGAATCATAGTCTTTTGGCCATTTATTAGAGACTTTAAGAGAGCCCCTCTTTCGGTGTTCTCTTTTTTTCTTTTTCTTTTTTTCCTGTCTTTCCTGTTTCCCTCAACTTTTTCCTCAGCTTGAGGAAATTAGCTCTTCCGAAGCAGAAGAAATGCGTAGTTTTGATTGGGGCTGTTCTTCATTTCCCCACAGTGAATACAATCAGGCCATGAACACTTGTTCCCAGGCAACTACTAATTTTTAATTTAGTGATATCTACCATTTTTATCTATCACAGTAAAGTCTGAATACTTATCTCTTGCAGTGAAGGATATCTATAGGACTACAAAATTACCTTGTTGAAGTTATTAATGACTTAGTACATGCTGCAGTTGAAGCTAGACAATTTGTATCCTCACAAACAAGGAAAATGAGGATACTATATGTGAATAAATGTTTAATTCACACCTGAATATTTCAGTAGCTTTCAAAAATCTTTGCCAAACATCCAAAAATCTTTAATCAGGCCTGAATTTTAATGGAAAATGAGCTGTGGGGGGGCTCCAGTAGTTAATTTTGGGACATTTTCAGACTTTGCTGCAGCAACAGCACTAACACATGTTGTAAAAAAGATTTTTTTTTTTCTTAAGGCAGCAGTTATGAGAAAATAAAGGGACTAGAATTAGGAACACGTGTGTAGCATTGAATGGCATTGGTGTCCTGGAATAAACTGGGATAATGAGGTCAGGCACAGTTCACTCAGAGGCCTGGAAGTAGCCTTTGACAGCTGGTGATGCCGCACCAGGGCTCTATAAGCTGAGGCACACTAGCACAATTGTGTGGGTTTGGCAGAAAAGCCAGGAGCCTGGCAGGACCTTACTGTTTGCACCAATGCTCACCTGCCAGAAGGCTGCTTCTTTTGGAGTCAGACTTTTGAGAATTTGGTCACAAGCAGCAGCAGTCTCCTTCCTTCAGGAAGAAGGAGAGCTCATGGATGTTAACAACTCCTTCCTTTAACCTTCTGCAGCCTCTCTGATGTGAGCTGCCACATGACAATCATCTCACCAAGGCCTAAGCCTGATCTTAATGTTTTAATTGCATTGTGATTCCTAAAATTGAATCAAAGTGTTTCTTGCGTTGATTCTAGTAGAGCTAGATGTGGATGCTTCAGAAGAGCCTTTCTACCTTGGGTGGAAAGGTCCAACCACCAAAATGGAGGAGCAGTGAAGCTGTGAGGGGTCTGGAGCACAAGTTTTGTAGGAGCAGCTGAAGGAGCTGGGATTGTTTAGTCTGTGGAAGAGGAGGCTAAGGGGAGACCTGACTGCTCTCTACAGCTGCCTGAAATTAGGCTGTGGTGATGTGGGGGTTTGCCTCTTCTCCCAGGTAACAGTGATAGGATGAGAGGAAATGGCCGTAATTTGTGCCAGGGGAGGTTCAGGTTGGGTATTAGGAAATATTTCTTCTTCAAAAGAGCGGTGAGGCAGTGGCATAGACTGCCCAGGGAGGTGGTGGAGTCACCGTCCCTGGAGGTGTTCAAGAACCGTGTGGATGTGCCACCGAGGGACATGGTTAGCAGGTGGGTTGATGGTTGGACTCAGTGATCTTTTCCAACCTCAATGATTCTATGGTCTAGCTCCATATTTAATTTAAAAAAGAATAAATGAATATAGTGAAGCTCCCTGTGAGCACCAGGGCAGGCTCTGCTACTGCTCAGCTCCCAAGTGGGAAACAGGTGCCTGGCGCCAAAACCACCCCCGTGGGCTTTTGCCCCGCCGCCATTTTGCCCCCACCCGGAGGAGGCGGCGGCTGGCGGCGGGCCTGCGGCACGGAGGGTATTAATAGGCGGCCGGGGGGAGCCGCGAGGTCTGACGGGCAGGGCTGGGCGTCTGAGGGCGTGCGGGGCGAAGGCTCGGTCTCGATCGCAACGCGGCACAGGACAGCTCGACGGGGGAGCGGCTGTAGTCGGTAGTGCCTTCCCTCATCTCCGGTCCGCGCGAGCAGAGGCGGCGGCTCCAACACGAAGGCGAGATGGAGGGTAAACGCTGCGGTGCCAGAGCCGCCCTCTCTCTCCTCTTTCTCCCCTGCTCCAGTGGGGCTGCGGGCGTGGGCACAGTGCCTGCCGAGGCAAGCCGAGCAGCGCCTCGCTCGCTCCGTGCCCCCATCGGGGCTTTAACCCTTTCCCCCAGCTTGAAGGGGCCTCGGGGCAGGGTGGGCCACTGGGCCGGCTGCAGCCCAGCGGGCAGTGGGTTTGGACTCTGGCGGGGCAGCAGCTTCGTGCAGATGGGCAGGGAGTGCCTGTTGCATCTCTCTCCTTCCTCTGAGTGCGGCTGAGATGTATCTAAATGTTTGAATAAGGTGTAGTGCTTGCAACAATTACTGTAAAAGCATTACGTTACAGGATGTTTGTTGAAATAAATTATCTTTGAAGAGTGGCGCTTCTTTTTCTTTCCAGGCACTGGAATAAGGTAGGCAGGGCAGTACAATGATATGCTGTGACAATACTGTTGATCCCCGTGGTCCTGTGAAGGGAGGAGTTGATTCCACTTCATAAATGTATCAGCAGCCTGTGTACTTGCATCGGCAGGAAGATCATTATGTAATGAAAAACAAAAGTTTTCTATATTTTTATGGAAATTGGGAATATGAGAGACCTATGGCTAATACAGTAGTGAGATATGTGGGGGAGCTAGGAAAGTAATTGACTGAGTTGTGGCACACTTAAGCTCCAGATATGCCACTATTTGCAAGGTTAAGAAGTGAGGAATGCCTTGGACTTGTGAGTAGAAACTGGTTGCTAAGTCAGAAAAGAAGTGTTTGCAGTGCTGTGCTCTCCCCCATAAGATTAGTATTCCCAAGAGCTTCTCCACTTATCGCAAGTTGGGAATCTCTTAGGAAAACGGTCAGAAAGGCTTGGGGTTTCATGTGTTTCAGTTTCACACTGAATGTGAATGAGACTTTAAAACAGAAGAAGAACTTTAACTCCCACGTTGAGAAAGTCTTCTGACTTGTCTACCAGAAGTTCAGTGTCCTGCATTCGTGGGTGAAGTAAGTCAATGGCAATCTATCAGTGGAAAGATCTCCGAATAAAATAATATATTTGAAAGAAAACTCCAGGGGGGGGAAAAAAAAAAAGATATTTAAGAAATATAATTTGCTTTTGCTTAAATGAATGAGCTTTGTAAAGTAATATGATGATTCTCTTATGTGGTACGATACGTGCGGTTGTGCACAGAATATGATCCTGTGCATATAGCAGTAATGCTGCATGAATGGCAGCAACTCCAAAAGTGCTTCCCTTCAAATGTCATTCATATTAATGTCATCTGCCAAGATGACACCAAAGATAGGCTGCCACTGGACACTGAGACAGGGATCCCAGGGTTCCCTTAAGGTTAGCAACAGTGTTCTTGTTCAAATGTTGCCCAAAGCAGGCTACCAGAAACCTAATTTCCTTCCAAAACCATTGGCTTGTGCTGTTATGAGAGATAAGTAATAATACAATCCCCATGTACTCTGCTGCTACAGGTTTTTCAGTCTCTTTCAGTCCCTTGCTCATGAGCAGCATGTGTAACTTCTGCGTCCTTTTCCTCTCACCAGGAATTCTTCAGTCTTCCTGTCCTCTCTTCCTGTTACCTTTGGTGACTTGCTGTTTTTTTCTGCCGCAATCTGTCTGGTGAAAGAAATTCACGTAGGTGGGGCTGTATTGTGGCTGAGGGTGCTGACTGTAGCCTTGTTTGAGTGTTCAGGCAACCTGCTTCTGTTTTCCTGAGCTGTTGGAGAAATGAAGGGCACGTGGCTGTTGCAGCAGTAGCACTGGGTTTGCTTTGTGCCACTGGTGCAACTAGAAAAGTATGTACAGTTGCAGTGAGAAAATAGGTGCGCTTCCTCATGCACTGAATTATTCTTGTCTGCTGCAGTTTTGGATGCATTGGGAGCACTCTTGGGGAGTGACAGTGATTTCTAACACCCTTAATGTACCTGAAATTGTGTGTTTGTGAGGTTTGTCTTGCTTGTTGCTGACTGAGCCAGGTTTCTCTGTGACACTGCTATCCGTGAGAGCAGCTTTACTGACTGTGCAGAGATGAGTAAGAATCTATGCTTCCTCTAACACCAGAGATGGCAAAGCCCTGTGTTTCAATAGGGACCAATCTGCAGAATCCCACTCTTAGCTGCAGAAGCAGATTCTGACTGCATGTATCCTTCAGTCATTTGGCATCAGTGAAGCTTTCTGAGTATGTTCTGTCATGGAGAAATCCTGGAGCATTCTATGTTTACTTATTTATTTGGGGGATGGGGTGGGAAGATGGGATATTCCCTTCTATTAAGGAGATCTCAAGTGAGTTACTGCTCATCAAGTACAGTAAATAGAGCTGGAAACTGCATAAGGAAGGGAAAAGGCAGCTGCCACCATTTATGGCACATGCTGCCTTTTAACATCAGAATCACTGGCTTCTGCTCTGTGTATCGTATGTTGTGTTGTGTGATTTAAATCTGCCAGCAGAGCAGGGAGATGAGTCAGCAAACATTTTTCATGTAGTATGTTGCCATCTGAGGCTGGTGTAATGTGAAACATGGTAGAAATGGTGGCTTTAAGGCTCCAGTAATATGACACCGAGGTTGGTATTTTGGTCAGGGCAGAGGGATAGGATCTCTTCTATATCTTAAGATCTGCTTTGGTGGAAAGGATACTGGGATCTTTACATGCTGCTTCATAAGATGTAGGAATACGCAGCCTTGCAAGAAATGAAGTTTGCGTCAAATAAAGCAATTCTGCATGAGTATATTCATTGTGCTTTAAACTTAGTACAAATTTTCTTGGCAGTTAATGAACATCTAGCAAAGAAGCTTAACTTGACTCTTGAGAAATTCATTAAATGCTTGCATCTTTTAAGTATCGCTTATACAACCAAAAATTGTCACTTCCAAGCATTAGAGGAACCTCATAGCTTACTGATTCAACTATTACTGCCTACTGGACAGTTTAGATTTCACATGCTTTAATTTCCCTTGCTTTAATTATTTCAAGCTGCCTGCTTCTGTAGAGACTGTTTGTATTTCCTTAAGAGTTTATTAAATGCGCAAAACATGAAAAATGGACACATTGATATACATACCTTTTGTATTACTGTTTTCTCTGCCCATGGTCAGATTCAACAAACTTCCTCTTCAGGCTTTAGAAAAACCAGAAGTTCATTTTCTTCCCTTTCTTTTTGCTTTGTCTTGTCACTAACTAGAGAGATTGTTGGAGGTACCTGTAAAGCATTGATGGCTAAGGAATCCCATCAGCATGTAATTAAATTGTGGCCATTTCCCTCCTTCTTATTCTTCCATCTGTGTGCACAAATTATCTTATTTTAACATCGATGGGGTTTATGAGGGAATAATAGAGGCAAATAGTTGTTTTGTGCATTGTCAGTGGAGATTTGTGTTGATGATATTGTTGAAAGCGATAGGGTAAGTCAAAGGGTGGTAAGTGATGATTTTCACCTGGCTCAGATGTTTCTGTGTCCATCATTATTACAGCTTCTTGAGTATATATAAACTTGATTCTTCTTAATGAAAAAATGTGTTGAGCATTGACAAATAGAGTATATTAAAGAAAAAGTCACAGGACCAGAGTTTCTTTTTTTTTTTTTTCATTGCCACAACTGATGAAGAAAAGTGGTTTGTCATGACCAAGGTCTTTTGTCCAGAGCTCTACAAAGGAACGGGTTAAATCTAGAGGTTTTGGAACAACTTCTGGCTGTAAGACTTGGGTGTCCCAGCCCTTCATCACATTTCACTTTATGCAAACTGAAAAGCCTTACAAATATGATCATATCCATTGGCAAATGTCAGGGTCTCAAAAAGAAAGGTTGATTTTAAACTGCTTGGCATCCCTCCCTTAGTTACGCTGTAAGACAGCTTGTGTCTCATTGAGCTGCTTAAATTTCTTCAGCAGACCTAGTGTGGAGAGACAAGACATCCTGTGGCTGTAGAGCTGCCAGAGGTTTGACCGTGTTGTAACTATAGTCAATGTTTAGTTGGTATTGTGACGTATGTGGTGAAAACTGCCTTCACTTTTGCACAAGATGTGGTTTTAGAAGATATAAAACTGTGAACGTAATGCTGTAAAGCACTTGGCTGAAGACAGCAGGCACTGGGTATGAGCAGGCTGATACACTGAGCCACTTGGAGCGCTCCTGCCATAGGCTTCTGGGCTGTGAGGTGCTGAACCCTGAGCTCAGAATGCCTGCTAGGGAAGCTTCCCTGGCACTGAGTGACTCTTTAGCACTTGGAAGGTAAGCCAAGGATGTAATTAACATTACTATGGAATAATGATTCACCTTTGCAGATGACTACTGTGTAATACATGTTGCTAAACAATTGAATTAACACCTTAATAGACTACTCTAATAAAGTTGTTGTACTGAACTGACCTGACTGGTGTAAGTTGTTACCCAGAAAGATCCTGTCATGCTATCACAACACCTGCTGCATTGTTTGGGGACCACTGAGCCCATGCCAGTGTATAATGTGACAAAAAACTGTTCCACTTGTCAAAGTGGAAAAAAGCAAGCGACCAATGCTCTAAATACCAGATGTTTGGATACAGTGATGATGCTGATCTGAAATGTCTGGTTAAAATATTGGCATGGTCAAAAACCTCCCAACATTCATTACCCATTTTCTACCTTCCTTATGGGTGTGATGACTCTGTTTTACCTATACAGGGAGCGCACTGTTCCACTGGTGAGCCTTAGCATGCATAACGTGGTCACTTCTGTGCGTCTACCAAACATTGTATGGACTGCTTACTTCCTAACAGACTGCCAGTGGCTTTTCAGAGGCTGGCCACTGTGTGTTGCCTCCCCACAGCCTGACTTTCTGTACCTCTAAAGTGGCTAATTTAAAACCACATAGGAGAAGCAGGGCAAGCTTGATGGACAGTGATGTTTCCAGAGTCCTGCAGTGTCCCTCTTCCATATGATTGATTTCTGCTGACCCAACCAACTATATTACAATGCTGCGTGGGTCTGTGAAGCTCCAGAATGTATAGAGAGCCACATTTGACAGTACCAATTGCTCAACTTGTATTCACTTAGTTTCTTCTTCTGCTGTGAAAATTTCTGAGGACTTTGAGCAACTCATACTATCTTTCTGTGCCTTTACTTTTCCAGGGGAAAGTCAGAAAATACTATTATGCTGTTGCTGTATGTTTTTCTTTTGTACTCAGCAACCCACTGGTAGACGTTGGATTTGCCTTTAGGGAATTGTCAGTGTATATACATACATGCATATCTATGTATAGGTAGAACTGAAAGTAATACCTCCTATTTATTTCCATGGAAACTGCAACAGATACGGAGAGCACAATAACACTATTAAATAGAGCAAATTCTAAGCTATGGAACAGTGTTTTTCAGCATAGTTACCACCATTAGCTGTGCATTTTTGCCAGTGATGAACAAGAGCGTGCATGCCATACTTATAAAAAGCTGCACCAGTGGAGTTGACGCACTGTCACCACTGCTGAAACATACCACTCATCACTTCACTGTGTCAACATCCACTATTCCATCTGCATAAACATTTACAAGCATTGATGAATGCCAATGGGTGCTATTTCTTCCTCATGGAGGATTCACTTCTCCACCTTTGCTTCAGATGCGCTTCCATGTCAGTTGCCATTCTGTCACACTGCCCCTCTCTGCTGCCATCTATCATACAGCAGCAACTTATAATGGAATATTGGTGGGAAGGTTCAACCTCTACTGCCATAGAGGAACCAGTGAGCAGAACTAGTATGTCTGTGATCTGGAGAACTTTGGGCTGATCTGAACAGGGGCATTTTCAGTTAACTGAAATGTCTAATATACTGAATTTACAGTCTAATATATGCACCACTGAAAGATCAAGTCTGCACAAGGCAGCTTGCTCCATTTGGAAATAGCGTTGAACTACTTTGCTGTACGTAAGTAACTAATAAATTATGAAGGCCTATATAGGAGCTGGTTAAGGGACCTAATGTGCTGGAAAGTCGCATCCTGATTTTCAATGCACTGGCTTCTCCATCTTAGTAAATAAGGGCGTATGTCAGTGCAGTGTTGTAGACATGAATTAGTGAACAGTAATTGGAAATACTCTACAGGAAACAGTGTGGAAGTGTTTATGATACCAAGAAAAAGCGAGACGAAAAAAGTTGTTTTTAAGTGCAAATTGAATGTAGAGAGAAAATTTCCTGAAGTGAATTCAGACTCTTTTCCATTTTTGCATTCTGACTTCTGTTGAATCCCCGTAAACTGATGTAGTAAAATACTTTTTTTTAGTTGAATTTTCAATGACTGGCATTAAAATTGTTTTTATATTATGACTAAAAATATAGTTCTTGCAGACTGTCATGCACTCTTTTAAATCAAGTTGCAGGACTTCTGTTTGGAAAAAAACACTTGTGTTTTCACTTGGATTTTTTTTCTTTTTCCCCCAGTGGGAAGCAGAGAAATCTCACGGATTCTTGACATTCAGTGTGGATCACTCACATGTTGGTCACTTGCATTCAAACTCAATCCCCTACAGTTTCTAACCTTGCTGTTGATGTGTAGTGCCCTCTCTGACATGGATGCTGCAAAAATGTCCACTTCCCAACAGGAAAAGGAGAAGACATAAAATGTTCATTATTAATAACCAACATCTAATTGAAATAAAAGCCATTGTATGTGTCATATGCTCTCTACTCTGTTGGCAGGTGTTAAAGCTGAAAATGTGAGCTGAGAGAATCTTGCTTTGGTCAGGAAGTTAGGATTTCCATTTTGTTGTTGGCATCTGCTATTCCTTAGTTTTATATCAAAGTGAATTCCAATTAGCCACAGCCTTTTTTCCTGAATGGAAATATTATAGCGTTAATCTTTCCTTCATTTATTTGGTTGAGGCACCAAAATGCTGCTATTTAATATTAATGTGTGTCCCTGAGGTTTGGCTACATAAAGATTCCTGGTTCTTGCCTCTTTTATCTGCTTCTTTTAGTTTTTGTGTGTGTGTCCTCGTGGTACTATTGTGTATGCAAGCACTTGGCGTGCAGTGACTAGTCACAGTGTTGGGAGCATTCAGTTAATGACAGTGCCCACTTGGGACCCTGGAAACATCTCTGAAAGCAGAACCTGGCTCCTAACGTGGATCTACATTCCCAGTCAGATATTCATTGCTGGGGCCTCTCTCCAGGATTCCCTCCATTCTTCTGGCCTTTCCTTTCGGAATGGGAAATCCAAATGTGGGAAAAGAATAGGACCCGTTTGTTGTGGTGATGCCATGCAGCGCTAGCAGCATGCTCAATGACTCCGTTGAGCAGCCTTTGAGTCCAGACACAGTGCTTTTGTCTTCCTCAGATCCTGTCCCATAAAGGTCACTTCTGCATGTATGCAGTTGAAGCATTTCTGTGTGCAGGTGCCTGTTGCAAACCTTCAGTGGGAAGTGCCCAACTTGTTCCCTGTCCTCAGGTCTTGTCCATGAGCCTGCAAAACAGGGGGACAGAGTGTAGGAGACTTACCATGCCTGTGCATACTCTTAGTGTCTGGGTAGCCTTCCTACGTTTAACATGGTACTGTGGAATTGTTTTCTTTTTCTTGACACGTAGAAAGAAAAGACAGGTCTTTTGAAAGAACAGTGACTAGATCACGCAGGATGAGAAATTTAAGATCTGTTTCTGATTGATACTGGCAGTGATTACTGCATTTGTTACAAAGCAGAAGCCAGTATTTGGTCAAAGCCAGCTTTTTTCCCTTGCTTGAATAGTCCGTGGTACTAGTACAGTATAAACTGAATAGGATTTGGCTCTGGCATTCAGGCACAAGCCGCTCTTTCACAACCACCCCTTCTGTTTCTGTCTTCCTTGTGAGCGATAAAGCCTTCTGGGCCTTTTACATTACTCCCCCGAATGTTGCCAGAATACGCCAAGTACGAGGCTACAGTTTCTTTTTGTAGCACAAGAATTTAACAGAGAAAGTTTCTATATGTTTATGGAAACATAGATTCAGCTTTTAAAATGCACAATGGTTCCTAGTACTGATGGAACAACATCTGAAAAATGTTTTTTTTTCTTTTTTTCTGTGTGTTATTTCAGCTGCAATTGTTTTGTTTTCTGCTGGGAAAATAATATTGATCATAAAAATGACACGTTAGTTAGAAACTCTTAAGTTTCTATAATACAATATCTCATTCAGAATGAAATGTCAGAATTATGAGCTTCATTCTACTCCTGCTGAAGCCAGGGGATAAATCCCCAATTACTTTCAATCGGAGCAGGATCAAGTCTTCTCTTTTGCAGGAGGGTATCTTGAACAGTCAGTAATCCTTAATCTCTGATTTAAGACATTTTCATTTGTTAAAGTTTTTGTTCTGTTTCAAGCCTGGTGCCAGTTGGCAGAAATGGCATTTGATACGCTTTCTGGGAGTCTGATTTCTGAGTCTGCTTAGGAGTCTGTTTCTGTAATCTTAAATGAAAAAGACTATATTTACTGCTGCTACACTTCTAAATTGTTTGCATACCATGTTGTTAGAAAACCAAAAAAAGAGGAGCATATGGGCTCCATGTGGAACATTAATGCAATCAGGTGTGTTTGAGACAAAGAGATGCAAAAGGCCTAAAATATTTGGAAAATGCTTTTAAGCATTTGAAATTTATTTATTTATTTACCTTAATAGAAGGGCCACATAAATTATTGGCTAGTGAAGGTAGTGGGAGTGTTTCTAAGCTGTGCTCTGGGAAGACATCTTTTAATTTGAGAGCTGTAACATGAAAACTGAAACTAGAATGTTTCTCAAGGTTCACCCATCCAAAGCAGTAAACTGGTCATAGGTTCTTTTTTAAAAAATGTGTAGAAAGAAAAGCTATTTTAACAGTAAGTTCTATTTTGAAAATTTTGGCATTTTATCATCCACCTATCTTTCTTCTCAATACTTTTGCTGCAACCAAGAGGAGAAAAGTTTATTTTTAAGTGGAGTTTAGGATTCTCGTAAGAGTTCCAGAGTTCAGTTACAAGTAGAAGTATCACAGGAGTCAAATCATGAGAGGTGGGAACAGTATTTGTATCCAATAGTTGCTTACAAAAGCTGAAGTCCTTTAGTTCGTAATATGATTATGTTTTCATTCATTTTAGCTGTTGATTGAGAAATAGTTGTTTCTATTACGTCAGTCACTATGAAAGTAATACCTTCTATTTATTTACATTGGAACTACAACAGATACAGAGGACGCAATAATTCTGTTTGATAGAGCAATTTCTCAGCTACAAACTTTGTTTTTCAACACAGTCACCACCATTAGCTGTGCATTTTTGCCAGTGATGAACAAGAGCCTGCATGCCACGCTAGTAAAAGTCTGCATGAGTGGAGGTGACCCACTGTCACCACTGCTGAAATGCTCCACTCATCACCTCACTGTGCCCACATCCACTGTTTGGTCTGCATCAACATTCACAAGCACTGATGAATGTCAGTCGGTGCCATTTTTTCCTCCTGGAGGAATTCAGTTCCACCCATTTGCTTCAGACGCACTTTCATGTCAGACGCCATTTTGTCTGACTGCCCCTCTGCTGCCATCTGTCACAAGGCAACAACATGTAATGGAATATTGGTGAGAAGGTTCAGCCTCTACTGCTGTACCACCACCATCCTCCTCTGATGTCGTGGGCCAACACAATAAAATAGGAGACATTACTTTCGGAGCAGCCCTCATATTTTCCATTAATTGCACAAAGCTGTGTTGCAGGGCAAAATTCAGCTCAGCAAGTTCAGATTGAATTGGCAAGTGGTAATGGAAAGTTACTTAGAAAATGGTGAATAAGTCCAAGGTGTATTATTTAAGGACTATAATGTGGGTTAAGTCCTGAACTCTTTAGCAGAGGTTTACACAGGTAAATTGCTGTTGAAACGAAGGCTCTTTTCCCTCCCTTTTTCCTGACCCCTCTGCTTTGCCTTTCTTTCATAGACTGTGCCTGAGGCCCAACGCAGATGTGTTGACAGTAGGGGTGGGCTAGCACCCATTTTCCAGAAAAGTCTTTCTCCTCAGGCTTCACAAAGTGTCCTTTGGAGACTCTAAAACTGTCTGTAAAGGTTAATAGACTTGCTTCAGATACAAGGCTGTTGTTGGACCCATCACGCAGCCCCTAGAGACCTGGCAGAAAATGTAACATAAGGTTCTGCACTTTCTTTACAATGACCTCTTCAAGAAATTCTGTGAGTAGTCATGGAAGTGCTTGTATTGCATCTCTGTGTGAATGTATCAAAAGTAGGGCAGACGGAGTTACCAACAAAAGCTTTTACACAGCTCTGATGCTAGCAGAGAGAGAGTGCAGCAGAGGAAGAAAAGGAGTTACAGTTCTCTTGCTCCACCGTTTTGTTTTTTGGATATTTCTGCAATCAGAGGGAATATCAACAGATACTTGTTCAGATCTTGTCCTCTTTTCCATAGCAACAAAACGCCACTGATATAGACATAGAGATGGTAGCATCTGAACAAGAGCTGGCAGTATGACCAGATGGCCAACAAGGCCAATGGGAGCCTGGCCTGCATCAGAAGTAGTGTGGCCAGCAGAGCAGGGGAAGTGACTGTCCCCTTTTATGCATTGCTGGTGAGACTACGCCTCTAATGCTGTGGTCAGTTTTGGGCCTCTCATTACAGGAAGGACATTGACTTGTTTGAATGTATGCAGAGAGTATAGTGAAGCTGGTGAAGGGACTAGAAAACAAGAGACATGAGGAGAGATTGAGGGAGCTGGGGCTATTTAGTCTGGAGGAGACAGAGACCTCATCGCTATCTACAGCTACCTGAAAGGAGGCTGTGTTGAGGAGGTTGTCGTCCTCTTTTCTCAGGTGACAGGTGGTAGAACATGAGGAAATCATCTCAAGTTGCACCAAGGAAGATTTAAATTGGACATTGGGAAGGATTTCTTCATGAAAGAAGTGGTCAAGCATTGGAACAGTCTGTCTGGGGAAGTGGTGAAGTCCCCAGCCCTGGTTATTTTTAAGAGATGTGTGGGTATGACACTAAGGGGCATGTTTAGTGATAAAACTTGGTACGTCAGGTTGACAGTTTAACTTGATGATCCTGATGGTCTTTTCTAATGTAGATGATTCTATGATCTTGAGGAGATGGCAAGGTTGAGCTTTTCTGTGTTTATTCTAAGTGCTGGTTAGTACTTAAGGGATTCACTTATACAGAAAAGAACTGACACTTAATCCAAAAATAGTCCCTGTTCTATCCATTCAAAGACTTGTTGCCTTCCCATTCATTGCTAATACCTGCTGTTTTAGGTCTTGAAAAGTTAACCTACTAGCTTGTGTTTTCAGAGAGAAACCTCTAAAGCTTCTTTAAAGCTGCAATTTCTGTCTAGTGCTCCAGCTGTGGTGTACTGGGAAGCTTGATGAGAGTTTAGCTTTCTAATGTAAGGGATTTTCCCTCTTTGCTTGTTGAAAATTGAATAGTGTTTACATGCTAGCTCTGTATCTGTCCCATGAGAACATTCACCTCTCCTGTAACAATGTGCAAAATGTTCTGCTCAGCAAAATGTTGTTTTGGATTAAAAACAGAAGTAATTTCAGAAATGCAGAAGCTTGGTGTCTTGTTTATGGGAAGCCTGAGGTTCCATCTCGTCCTAGAATTTGATCTCATTTGTAATACCTATCCTAATAAGTGAAAGTGAAGAGCTGCTCTGAGTTATGGGATTGACAGGGTTTCTTTTCAGTCAAACCCTGGACCTGGACCCTGAAGGTCGCCACCTTTGTAGACACATTATATATTTATATAATACTGTATATATTATATATATATATATGTATATATCATCCTGCACAAGCACAGTGAATGTGCCAGACTGTCTGCAGTCTTCTGGAAATTCAACTATTTGTGTACACCTGTTAGAGAGCTACCTTACTTCTGCAGACGGTAAAGTTATTTCAAGCATAAGATTTTCTCCTTCATATGTTCTTACCCTTCCAATATCTTCACTGTAGCACTGACTGAAGAAGACCCTCCAAGGCAATGCTGCCTGACCTCATAGACTGTAGCTATTCTAGGGCTAGATCTGTGTACTGATGCTGTGTGTAACGCAGATGATTTGGATATGGTAGTTACCGCTTCTGCTTTCAGTGCTGTTCTGTTTCAAATGTCTGTTCCCTGATATGTCCTAATGTCTCACTTTCGTCTTTATCCTCATGTTGATTAAAACTGGCATTCTAATCTTGCTGTAAGAAATCAATACATGAAATGGATACGAGATTGTCACTGATGTCCAGTCTCTAATAAGCATTTTGGATGTGCTTTTGGAAGCAATGTAAAGGGAGTAGTGCTGTGCTTATGCAACACATCAGGAGAGTGTGTGACGGATAAAGGTGAGGGAGAAGAAACAGGTCACCAATGGAGAACTGAATAAAAAATATAACATATGTAGCAAAATGCTCCAGTAGGTGAGTGAAGTCACTTAAGATAAGGATGGAAAAGAGAATTCAGGTGTATGATATTAGTAGCAATCTCAGAATGTGTTATATTCATGGAGGTGGAATCAGTGAAACTTTGCAGAGGACACAGAGAACTCTGTGACTGAGTGGTGAGAAGGGATAGAATGAAAATATGGGAAGTGAAGCTGGGAATTATATAATGAAAAAAAAGAGAATAGGAAAGAAATATTTTCAACTGAGGAGACTGTCTATTATCTCACACTTCATTTCTGTTTATCCAGCTGTATCATGCTGAGGGCCACACTTGTGTTTTCCTCTAAGTTTGGAAAGTGCTTTGCATGCTTTTGTATGCTACAGAAAACAGTAAATACTATGCAGTTGGCTGTTATTATTTATGTAATATCAGTCTGGGTCTAAAGTAACACAAGGTGGTTGTTTTTGTCTGTAAAGAGGTTTCCAACAAAATCTAGGATTTTTGTACACATGAAAAGAATGTGAATTTTATTTCCTTATGTTCACTAAATCTTCAGCAATGAAAGAATATTTTATAGCTTAGGATGACCGGGCCTTGTCTAATGCAGAAGTTTTTTTTCTATTTTCCAGCCAGCACTTGCAAACAGGATGCACTCCAGAAGAAGAAGAATGCTGTCTTGGTGGATGGAGTCATCCTGAATGGTCCAATAACTGACTCAAAAGCAGGAGAGAAATTTGTGGAAGAGGCTTGTAAGATCATAATGGAAGAAATAATCCAGAAAGCTGATGACGTTACAGAAAAGGTAAAGCCATACAGATTTGTTGAAAAGTTGCAGCAGAGATAATGAGCAATGAATGTTTTTTTCAGCTGTATTTTACTGCACTTGAAGTATATCAAAATTGCTTCTAGTCTGTGCCGATTCAAGTTTTAGAAACCTTCCAGTAACATGGTTAGCATACCTATTTGCCAGAAAATAATATTTTATTTATTTATTTATGTCTTGTCTCAGAATGCAGTGGTGACTTTCTCTGAGCTGACAAATGGGTGTAGTGCACCTCCTGTTTTGGTTGTGGGGAACTGTTTACTCCTCAGAGGCACTGGTATTAGAGAGGGAGGGACAGTGGATGTGGTGCTACTGTGGAAGGGAATATAATGAGATTCCCCTCAGTTTCACAGAAACCATGCTAAAGAGGATGTATTGGAAGGGAACTGGAAAATAAAACATGATTGCCTTTGGGCATGCACAGATTGCTCCCACCCCTGGGCAGAACAGCATCTGAAAGTGTTGGGACTACAAAGCCTTAGCTAAGGGCAAAATTTGACCAGTAGGCCTCTTTCTCCTGACTAGCATATATGAGCCATGAGCAAGATAGCTGGGTGACCCGAGGCTGACTCTTTACATCCCTGCGTTCCAACAGGCACACCTTCTCCTCCCAATCTTTTGCATCTTTCTGCCTTCCGTATTCTAATTTTTATGGTCAAGGAATGTCTGAGGTGCAATAAAACCAAGACCACATGAGACAAGTTTAGCAGACATATTATTGATGGCCTGCTGCACTCCATTGGCAGTTCTGGAGGGCAGTCCTGAATGTCGTACTTACCTGGCACTTTTCTAACAGTCTTCCTTTTAGCTAACCTCTTCACTGTTGGTGTGTCCTATCTACCCACCATTAGGTTTGTGAATGGCGGGCCCCTGAAACACTGAAGAAGATTCTTGATCTGGAAATGAGAGACACTGGAGAATCTCATCAGAAACTCTTGCAACTCTGCCAGGATGTGATACAGTACAGCGTCAAAACCAGTAGGAATGCAATTTCTAATGAAGTTGTTTTGTTGTGTACTAACCTTGGAAGATAGGGTAATGCTTATAAAGCTCTATTGTCTTCCAGGAAACTAGGGGTTTGAATGCTTGCTTTCTACTTGACTACACAAATATGCAAATATTTGGTTGTGTTTCAGTTGTTTGACAGCATGCTGGTCACTGTAGGTGTCTGTGATTGCCCAGAAGGTGTAATCAAAAAAAACTAATCAAAACCTAATTCTCATAATGCCATTGATGTTAACAGTAGATTCTATCCTCTTGAGGTCTTGTGCAAGTTGCCTAGACAGGTATTATATATCAGACAAACAAACTAGAAAGATCTTTGTATGTAATTTTGTGCTGAGTGGTGAGGAGCCCTTGGACAACTAAGAATGCATTCTTAGTGGTGATTATCCTGCGTTTACTATTGCTTTCTATTGAGCAATAGTCTTATAGGGTGTTAATTTGCCAACAGGCAGTAATTCCCATTCCAGATGCTGTGAGAAGAGATCCCACAGTGTTTCAGGGATGGTACACGACATCTCTGCAAGAATGGTTCTCTATGGGTAACCTTTCTGCAGCGCGTGAAGTATAATTTAATCTTAACAAAAAGGGATGCATAAGAAATAGTGTTGTTTTCAGAAGCTCACGATTTCAGATGTGGCATAGATTGGGCTGTATTTTGGAAAGTGAGAAGGTTATGTAATATAATTCCCGTGCATTTCCAGGGCATGTTCCTTCCTGCTGTCTCTATTGCTACAGTAAGGAAAGCCATAAAATGATTTTGAGGATGAACCTATCTTTGAAAACCACGGAAAGGCAGTAATACCAATCTAAAGGGGCAGTGTATTAATAATACACAGATATAATCACTGAGCTAGTGGAAGGCATTCTGATTATCTCTCTTCTGCAAATTGCCTTCAAATTTTCATTTGTTATGCTTAGAAAGAAAATTAAATAAGGAAAATGTGCTGTGTAAATAGTTCTTAATCAAAGTATAAACATGTATTGAAGCCTCAGGTGTAATGGGCATGGAGCCATACAGCTTACCTGGTTTTACATGTTTTACTGCTTAGCAAAACTTGCCTGAATGTCCATTGCATCTCTGAACATCACTGTTAAAGGCCACTGTACATACTCAGTTGTCACTTCTTTTTGATCTTTAAAGCTTGTGAATAAACCATATTTGTTCTGTGCACTACTTACATCAACCTTATTTTGGGACCTAAAAATGCCTGTAACTTTTACTTTCAAAGGATTGTCTAACTTAAAAAGGACAGTCCGTAAAATACTGAGAGAATGGTGGTGTGAATCATGGTTAGCAGTGATCAGCATTCAGCTGAGGGAGCCTGTGATGCATTCTCTTCTGACATGCATTCTGTCACTGCTTGCTTTTCATCTATATTTTCAGATCATCCAAGATTTTTCAATCAGCTGTACGCTGGAATAGATTATTACTCATTAGTGGCTCGTTTCATTACTGAAGCATTGAACCCAAGTGTGTAAGTGCAGTTCCTTGTACTCATAATTATGAATCTCGCATGCTTTTTGAAGTAACATCTTCCTGACCACTATCTCCTCTTCTCCCCCTTGTGATTTTGTTTTCCTGTTTTCAGTGTTACAGAGGAAGTAGGAATTGTGCAGGAATTTGGGAAAGAATATGATCTGGTTTGTCTGAATAGTTCACCAGAATCTTGGCTAAGCTGATGATTTTCCTAGTTTATGAGTTGGGGCTTAAGAGAAGAGATCTTTTTTTAAACACTTTTAAACCTAAACTTTTCTTTCCCTTACTTTGAGAAAAAAAATATCAAAATGAATGAATCCAACTTAGTTGTTTATTTCCTTTAACGTGCTCTGCACAGAGTTGAGTGCAAATGATTACCTGTCTACTATTTACTTGCAGATGTAAAGCCTAAACAAAAATGTGATTGCTGCTTGCAATAAATTATTATTGCTGAAGTTTAAGCATTGTGACCTTCATTAAAATCATACTCTGCGGTATTACTTTGAGAGTGGAATTGTCATTGTAATGCTATCAGGAACTAAGCAATTGCTCTGCTGGGTCACATCTATAGTCTTTTCAGTTTGGAGGTTTACTTTTGATGGCAATCAGCTTCTGATAAGTCAGAGAAAGATACAAAAAACCTCTATCAAATTTTAACAAGATGCTGTAGCATGAGTTCTGTAATCTTAATACCAAACATGTTCCTTTTATTTTTGTTCAGATACACATATGAAGTATCCCCTGTGTTTCTGTTAGTGGAAGAAGCAGTCATCAAGAAAATGATTGAGTTCATAGGCTGGGAAGAAGGTGATGGCATATTTAATCCAGGTAATAACGGTTCAGATTTTCAAAAGAAGTCATGATAAACCATCTGATACAGTAATTCCATGAACATTTGATTTGTGTAGAATACTTGGAAATGCATGCAAAATCCAGTGATGCCCAGAGGAAACTATTGTGTCCAGGCTCCTTTTTTGTATTCTACTAATAATTCTATGAATCTGATCAGCAGCTGGATGAAAGAAGTTCTACATGAAATATGATTGTAGGAAAATGAATTGTTTGTAACTGAAGTCCTTCCTGACCTTACTAACAACAATGCCAACAGCTTTATTGCACCGAGTCATTCGATGACAGATAGAGAGCTGATGTAGTTTCTAGACACCAACCAGTTGCTCCTAGAGGCACTGATGTATTTATTCTGCCTATCACGTGTGGGAGCCAGAGTCTGTTACAGTGGGTTTGTCATGAGCTTAATTCCTCTGAACTTTGACAGTTTTTTGAAATATTATGAATAGGCCAATCAAACAAAGATTTCTTAAGCTTCTTGATAGGTCACGTTTTTCAAATGTTCTGTAAAGCAGCATTCCAGCCCCATGTACAGAAATAATGAAGTGTAGTATTATTCCACAGATTGTTCAAATTCCAAGTTACCGTACTGGATGTGAAGCATTTGTGGCTAGGTTAGGGGTGGGAAAAGATGTTAAATGAGGAAATGGATTCAGCGCTCCACTTTCTAAACCAAGACAAGGCTAGGAATTCTACCCTACGTATGAATTGTAGAAAAATAAAAAAATACATAAACTAAAACTCTCTGGAAAACTTGTGAAAAAATGTATTAGAAATATTGATTTCTTCATTTCAGACTTGATGTGTACTTTCAGCAGAATCCTTGTCTTTACTGTAGAATTGTTTAATTCTAACTTACCGAAGTACTGTCAATAGATAAATGAATTATGCCTTTTAATGCTAGTTTTAGATAAGTCATTCCTTCTTCTTTTTATTATTTTTTAAGTAAATAAATCTAGATCACACCTTGCAGATTGCACTCACCATGGATTTTTATTTTTATTTTCTCCTTGCAATGCTCTGACTGCCCAAGAGATCTCCTAGGCTTCGTAAGATACAGCCACAGTTGAACTGGTTCTGCTTTGGTGTGTATCAGAAGGTGTTGTTGCAGTGTGTTCTCCATCAGGGAGGACTGTTTAAGCATAATTCTTACTTCTTTGGGAAATATCTCCAAAGAGCATTCAAACCAGTTCTGTTTCCATTCATGATACAGTTCATTTTATATCTGCAGGTTTTTGAGGGAGGAACTAAGTTACAGTAAATGCATCTATAGGCTAACCCTGTAGTTTTTTTTTTTTTTTGTAATAGATTAATCACTCAGAGATAGAAAAGCTGCTAGGACTGTGGTTAATATGATACTTGTATGTCTTTTATTTCAGGTGGCTCTGTTTCTAATATGTATGCTATGAACTTAGCAAGATACAAATTTTGCCCAGAGATAAAAGAAAAAGGGCTCTCAGGTTTGCCAAGACTAGTCCTGTTCACTTCGGAAGAGGTAAAAACAATAAAAAGCTTCTTAAAGCATCTAACGATGAACTTTATTTTTCGATGGCTGCAAAATTATAACATTTGCATGTCTGACTGGGGTCCTGGTACAGTGAATTTGCCATCAGTGAATGATGCGAAATATCAGAGCTATCTGGACAAGTCTGATGATAAATTTCCCTACAGAAGCTCTCTTGTTGTCCAAATAACTGTGGATGTTCTTGTTCATGGGAGCAGCTGATAGATGAAAAGATTGTGCACGGGGTAAACCTGAAGACAAATGCATGTGGGATGTTGTGGAGATCTGCAGTTTAAAATCTAGCAGGGTCCATGTGTAGGTTTCAAAAGTTTTTCTTGCAAGATGTCAAAGTTTATACTGAGCTGAATGCCTCTGGATCCCACTATTACCTGTATCTGAATACAGATTCGCTGTGGTAGAGAACAAAACCTACCATAAAATATTTGGGCAAATCCTGCTGGATCTTTAGACAGTTCTTCTTTAAATAATTGAAAAAAATGTGGTTATTTCTAAAGTTTTTGAGTAATATCTCTTCAAACTGCCTGTGAAAAAGGAGATATGTTCATACATTTATTCTGAAGCTAATTTCTTTTTTTTAGATGCTCTTTTCTCTCACTTCTCCAGTTTTGATTTTCTCACTGAATTAGTGTGGAAGTGTTATTACAAACTCTACTGTATAAAATATCCTGTGGTGGTGAGGACCTTGTTGTAATAGGATGTATGTAGCTCCTGACATAATTTTAGCTCACAAGCTTGTGCTCCTAACATTTTGCTGGGTAAATAGACAAAAGAGACTTATTTTGAAGAGATCTGAGAGACACGGGCATTGTATAAGTTGTGCAAGACATTTAATTAATCCAAATGTCTTAAATAAAGTAGTATTTTTTTCAAGCCAAATATATTTATTTTTTTCCTTCTGAAAGATAGATGTATGTATGAAAATAAAATGCCAATTCATGCTTAATTCATCACATTTCATCTTTAAAATAGCTGAAGAGGAAAAAAGGATGTTGAAACATTTTATTTCAATGCTTCGGAAATGAAGCACATCAATTTTTCATCATGAAGTAATGCATTATTTCAATGCAAGATTTAAATAAAAGTGCACTCTGAAGGCAAAACAAATTTCATTTACCTTGGTATCTTTGCTTCACCAAGAAGACCCAAACACAGAATCAACCAGTAAAAAAAAAAAGAAGTTAAATTACTCTTAAGGCAGTTTTCTTGATCTGTAATACTTCGCATGATTCACAAAACCATGTTGTACTTAGTGATTGCTTGCTGTAAAACTGGCACTTTTAGCAGCTAGATATTGTGACTGGTCAAAGACCTCTAGTATTTATTCTTCATTTTGAGGGAGCAAGGTACATACTGATATATATTTTTGATCCATCTGTACTGAGTCCAAGTTTTGCTACCTTTTGGAGCTAGTTTAATTCAGGTATGTCCTGTTATTAAGAGTGTATTTAATAAATACCCAACAGTGAAAAGAGGTACATAAGTGCTCATGTCACTCTTCATTTTTTATTATATGTTTTTATTTTGATGCTGCTTTTGTATAGAATTTTACTGTTGTTTTTGTTCTGAAGAGTAACCAGAAGGCATAGACCTGTTTTGTGTTGTGGAAGCAAATGATTGAAAGCTAAACCTGCGTTTAGCTTTAAAGTGAGTAAGGCAAGTAGCATTGGCATTGAGAAGTCATGAGGCTTTAATGAACTGAGAGCATTGATAAGGAGTTAAAAGGCACCGCCAGCTCAAGGCACTCTAGTTTTAGGGCTTGGCTTCAACGCTATTGAAATAAAATGATTTTTGCTTTGAGTGCCAAGTCCCACAGTTTCTGCCTGGCGCTTGGCAGGCTGAAAGAGCAGGGGAATGCATGGAGTTGTCAGTGACTTAATTTTATGTGACCTGGGGGCTATGTATTCTTTGCATGTTTGTGGATAATATGAAGTTCTATGTTTAATGTGTGGCCTACTGAAGGTCCTCACATGCTGTGTTTGGCCTTCAGCAACAAAAATGCTCCTTGTTCCTGCAAGTAAAATACTAAACTACTTTAAATTACGGTGATATTCCATGAACACGGTACTTTTCTATAGCTCTCTTGCTGGACAATTACAGAGTGATTCCTCTTGAGACCATTTCAGTAGTAGAGAAGTTATTAAATCTCACTTTCCTGAGGCACGATTAGTGTTTCTGTAGAATCTGGATACAGCTATAGCTGTAGACCATGACCCACCTGCTTATCATTTTTCTCCATTTGAGCTTTATTCTGACCCAAGAATGTATCGCATTGATCTGAAAGGTAGGAATTTGCTAAATGTGATGTAACTGAGGGTAGAAGAGTGTATCTGTAAATGGTTGAAATGTACGTGCTGATACAAGCAGTTTTTAGTTGCAGTGAAACTAAATTCCTCCCCAAAGCAACTTGATCATGAAAGTAATAAAGTGGAAGAACACAACTTTAACTCACAGTGTTGCCCCCTGTTGAAATTACATCAGACAAAAATGAGTAAGAAACCAATCTCATAATAATGTAATTGCTTTATGCAATCATGTTTCTAGGAAACTCTTCAAAATCAAGAGAACTAATTTATCTTCTGTTTTAATGAGCGCACAGGGAAAGTATCTTTGCAAATCTTATTAGAAAAAGAAAACTGTCTAGCTATAGTTAAAACAGTACAGCAGCACATCTTAAATGTACTGTTTTGGTTTGATCTTGTGCTTAATGGCATTCTTTTCTCACTCCTAGTGGTTACAGAGTTAATATGTCCAATCAAAACTACAAAAGACATGGCAAAAGTAATCTCAACTCTTAGTATTAAAAATTATTACTTGATATTGTGTATGTAGGATAGATACAAATAATATATTTTATCTGAGTATTTATCTGAGTATCTGTCCTTATTGAAAGGGCACTATGAACAAATGAACTATTTGATATTGTTGTGAGTGGAGCTGCTAAATGTTCTCTGTTTTCTTCTTAAAACGATGTGGTGTGATTTAGGTTTATGGTAATGATGGTGAAAAAAATGAAGTTCTTGTATGTTTTCTATCAATATAACTGAGAGATTACTTTGATGAAAAAAAGAAAGCACATTTCAAGTCAGTGTTGCAATATACAGTCCCTTTTCTGTCCTACTGTAGACTTACCAAATTTTATCAGGTCTTCAGTAGGACAGAAGGAGGAACAGAAGTTCTTGTAAAGGTGAGAAATAATACACCTGGCAGCCTGTTATGTTTTAGTGCTCTCTCTACTCTTCCCTCTCCTTCTGCTCTTTAGTATAATCTCTCAACTGCTCAAGTCTCTTATATATCTCTCATTCTCGTATACAATTTTTAATAATAATGTAAGTTATTTAGTGAATACTTCTTTACTAATACAGTGATTTTGCAGTTCTACAGCTGTCCGAATTTGAGACTATATTATTATTCCTAGTGGTTCATACCTTTCATTTGACCCTAATGGACAGAAATCAGTGACAGAGACTACCTTTATTTTCAACAATTTGCTAAATAGTTGAAAGCATCTCCAAATTTCAACACATAGCCACTCTACAATCATTATTACCATTATTGATGCCATGTAAGACTAGTTATCTGCCTATGTATCTTGTTATTTTTGTAGCAGTTGAAATGAATGTGTCCTAAAGGCTTTGTGAATGTGTCACGTTACAAAAGTAAGCATTCTTAGAACTAACTGATAGTATCAGGTAGTATTTTTGTATGCCTTTAAAAAGTGTGCAATGGTGAGGAGAAAAGCTTTTTGTCAAAATGAAAAAGAGCCCTTTGAGATGATCCATCTCATCAAAATAAGCGTGACAGGCTTTAATATCCTTAATATATTCATACCCACACATTAAAATGTTGTACATTTTTCATAATTATGTTCTGCAGAAACTCCATTTGAGTGAACTCTCTGGAAGAAAATGGAATTAATTATCCACCTGGTTTCACCTCCTATCTGCAAAGTAACAATTCTAGACATTGTCACGGTTGCTGGAAGAAGGGTTGTTTTAACTCTTCAGTAATAATGTGTAAAAAAATCAAATTTTACTTTTTTAGAAGTAATAATCCCAGACTTGGTTAGTCTTGATTCTGAGAACTGCGTAGTCCTATGAGATGCTGAATGCTCTCAAAACTTGCTCCATTGATTTGAGTGGGAAGACATTTGTCATGTTGCAGGTTGTTGAGAGTTTGACATCTCAGAATGAGTTCAGATTAAGAAGGTTATTGTGTCTTGAATTCCCAGGCTACTCTTGGAAATGGGTTAAGCTGTGTGATATGAGCGTGCTCTTATTTTTGAACGATACAAAAAGCTGTTACACTGAAGAATGACATCCATATAGAGCTGGTCCTAATTTATAAAGTTGAATGTTGGAAATACCGGAAGCTAAAAGATCTTGAATGTGTAACAGAAAAATAAAGTGGGCAGTCTACAGAATGGACTGTGAGCTCAAATGTCCTTCTCATCTGAGTAATTTTATCATTCACTGATCAACTTTCTGACATGCCATTCCTGACATCCTTCAAGCAGGTGAAGGGACATCTTTTACAGTCACTTCATAGGTTTCATACACAAATGCCCTTTATTCGGTTCAAAGTGAGAAGCACACTATGTGTATTGGTATTCATTTGCATTTGTTCATAGATGTCTTTTTGACAAGACGTAGCTAAAATTCTTTGATAAAATACTAAAATATAGGCTGGTCCAAACTGGAACTTTTTCCATAATCCATACTGATTTAAAGACGTCTGATGATGTACGAAGTGCTATTTAAAGTCTGCTTGCTTTAATAATGACTTCTGAGATCCAAATTCATGTGGACAATCTTGGTCTAACCACCAAGATTTTCAAGGATTTGAAAGCCTTGAAAGTCCTGATCGTACGAACTCTAATAACTTTGGTAAGTCTTGGGACTTAAACTCTGTGATCTTATGAACAGAATTGCTGAGTCAGACCAAAAGTTGCTTTAACATAGGTATCCTGTCTCTGACAGTGTCCAACAGCTGCTGTTTAGAGAAAGCATATAGAAAAATTGGAATTATGAAGTGGTAGAGAGAGACATTTTTATATGCATCCTGATTAAAAGTCCAGTTTCCAACGGGCAGTGCTTTTGGATATTCAGACCTATAAGCTGCCTCTCTGCTGCTGAGTTCAATAGCCTTCAGACCCTTCTTCTTGTGAATTTGCCTTTTACTCTTATTAATAGTTTTGTTTCAGTTCTATTTAAACATTTTGAAACAGTTAATCATTCTTTCCTAATGATACTTTAAATTTTCTTATTTTTATTCTAATGCAGAATCGGCTTAAACTATTCATATGTAATAGAGCTTTTTATTTTTAAGCCAACATTTTAAACACGATGCACATCTGTTTTGTTTGTTTTCCCTGCTCTTCAGTGTGTCATAAATTGTTAAGTACAATATGTCTTTCTACTGGGTAGCTTTGTCAATTTGCTTTATGTGTTAGGATATACTGTTATTATGACTGTTAGCTGGTATTAAATTGATTTCAGTGTCACTGTTTCCTATGCAAAGGAATTTTTCTTTTTAATTGTGTGCTCTCTTTTTTTTTTTTCGTGCCTCTTTCATTTACAGTGTCATTACTCCATGAAGAAGGCAGCCTCTTTCCTGGGTATTGGTACAGAGAATGTTTACTTCATCAAAACAGATGAAATGTAAGCAAGTAAAAGTCACTGCTGTGGTCTCTGAGCTTTTTGAAATGCAGTAGTGCTGTACTAACCAACTTATTTGAATGTAACTGAAAAAGTTTTAAATCTGTGTCCCTTAGAGGTAAGATGATACCTGAGGAACTGGAGAAACAAGTCCAGCGGGCCAGGAAAGAGGTGAGAGGGGGAGAGAAAGCATGAAAGAGAGAGGAGGAGCTTATGCAGACTGTGTGCTTGTGTCTGAGTGAAAGGAAGGAAAACTATGAGTGAGTGAAATCTTAAAAAAAGAGCAGTTAATGTACCAGTGTTTTTCTTACAGGTGTAATCCATTTGCCCCAAACTTGTGGAGCAAGCCAAGGCTCTTAGGTGTTATACTGTTCTGGGGAGTAAAATTCTACAGGGCTTTCACAATTAATGAAAACCCGCAGTACAACACTACTCTGAAGTATTTAGCACGTTTCTTCTAAGTGTAGGGTTTCTTTTGCCCTTAATCTTTATTAAATGAAATGGATGCAGTATCTTAAAAGGCAAATGAAAATTGAAGGTTTTTCATTATTATAGCAGCTATTGTGCTAGCCTTTGCAGTGTACAAGAGTTATTAGATATGGCGTGGTCTCCAAAACTATCATACATGCTGCAAATTCTAAGTTTTGTCCTTCTTAGTCCATCGGAAGAGTGCAGAGGTTCTATTGTGCCTCTTTTCCCACAGGGACTTTGCCAAGCAGAAAGTGAAAGGGCAGTGTTTGGAAATGTATGGATGTTTTGTTTGGACAACATTAATATACACCTCCACAATCTGTAAGATAACGCTTACTATAGTCAATGTAATTTATTTTAGAGAGTTTGGAGGACCGAATATGGCTTCTAAGGCACAGAACATCTTTTTTTGGCTTGCTTATGCCACCTCATTTCCTGCTTTAGAGCAGGAGGATTCGGACCTCAGCCCTTAGTTCATGATCTGAGAGTACTAACAAGCTAGTGTATTGTCCCTGGTGTGGATGTTGCCTACCATGAGATCCTACTTTGGGAGTTATTGTGTCTGATAGAAATGGCACAGCACTGCTGTCCTGTCGTGCAGTGGTGTTGCCACAATTGCATTAATTGAAATCTTCCTTAGATACATCTTCTGCCAAATAACCATCTCCCCTTTGGGTTTGACACTAGAAAGAATAACTAGTGATACATGGTGTCCTTAATTAGCTAGGAAACTCTTCCTTTCATTATCCATGGAAGACAATCTGTACTTTGCTCATTTGAGCAATCTAGGGGGGGAAAAAGAACTGAAGTGTGGAGCAAGAGAAGGCAAGCAGACAGGAAAATGAGCTCTGTGCTCTGGAAAATCTTTTTTTGTGTGTGTGTGTGTGTGTGTCTGTGTGATTTGGTTATTTAAAAAGATCATCTGGCATTTATTTGTTAAACAAAGAAGTCAGCCTCAATTCAGTGCTGTGCAATTTGAAAACGATGTTCTATATTAAAATGCTCTGCTCGTAGGCGTGCTATCTTTGAGAAGCACTTACTATTTTGCTTGTCTTGTGATGGAAATTACAGGCATTTTGGAAATTTTTCATTTCACCTGAGCTTCCATAACTGTATCTGTCCTTGATGAAGTACTATTTTACAACTTTTTACAGAAGGACACTTCAGTGAATTACAGTGAATATTCTAATGACTCTTAAACAACAGAGGGTGTATTCACTAGTGACAAGAGCACAGAATGTTCACTGTCTGTGAATAGAAAGAGTCTTAGTCCTGTTTTTAGAGGATTTAGTCAAGAATATCTATTTAACTTTATTGGCAAGAAGAATAAAAGTGTGATTCTCTTCTACATAGAAAATTGCAATGGTAACTATAATTTTCTGAATTTGTAATGGTCCTAAATTTGTCCCCATATTCTGTCAGGCTACCTGCTGGCGGCTAGGGAGGCTGTGTCATTGTGATGTAGCTGTGGGAGGAAATTGGTAAGAACACTGAGGGAAACTGTTAAGTGCAGCGAATAAGTCTTTGCCTCACTTGAAAGTGTTTTGTATTTGAGCTTCAGGCTCTTTTGTAAGTTTGTGATTGACTTATGTTGTAGGCTGTAGTAAGAATGAATGACCAAGAAGTGAATTACAGGCTGGTAATTCCTTGTGAGTGTGTGGGATTAATTTTAATTTATTCCAAGGCTACTTTTCATTGCTTTAGCAAATTGTAAGGAAATTTTAAAATACAAATACATCATAATTATGTGCTATTCTAAGAGTTCTCTACACTGTTAAAGAATTATGATGGCTGGAGCACATCTCCTGTGATGAAAGGTTGAGGGAGTTGAGATTGCTTAGCTTAGAGAAGGCTCTGGGGAGACCTCATTGCGATCTTCCAGTACTTGAAAGGAGTTTATGAGCAGGAGGGTGACTGGTGTTTTATACAGGTAGATAGTGATAGGGCAAGGGAGAATGGATTTAAACTGAAAGAGGGAAGGTTTAGATTAGATGTTAAGAATAAATTCTACACTCAGGGGGTGGTAAGGCACTGGCGCAGGCTGCTCAGAGAAGTTGTGAATGCCCCATCCCTGGAGATGTTCAAGGCCAGGTTGGATGGGTTCCTGGGCAGTCTAATCTTGTGGTTGGCAACCCTGCCCTAGGCAGGGGGTTTGGAACTAGATGATCTTTGAGGTCCCTTCCAATCCAAGCCATTCTATTATTCTATGAATTATAAAACTATCAGAATGTAAATGTGAATCAAGCCTGCCTGTCTGTGTTGTAGATGTTTAAAAGTGCTTAAAATAAGAGGAAAACAAAGATCAGATTTCAGTTAAAGTGAAGCTACATGAAAGACTTGCACTTAGAGTTGGATTTCTATCTGATGTCTGATTTCAGTGAAGCTACTCTGAGTTACATCAGCACAGAGACTTACATCATCTGTGAGATTTAACTCACTGCAAAGGGACTTCAGGGATCCAAGATTATGCAATTTAGTAACAAATTCTGTGCTTCTTCAGTAGCTGCACTGTTATGCTGTGGGCCAGATACTGGAATGAGCAGAGAAGTTGCTTCAGCATGAACTTACAGCACATGAGAATGGACAGACATTGCTAGGATTTATACCCTCAATTTCATGAAGTTGCTACAAACCCCACCAATTCTTTTCATTGCTTCAGTTTCTACTCCTAAGTAAGCACAGGCACATATATTTGCAAGGGTAGGTGCAAGATGAAGTATTTACCTTCACCTGCTGTTGTTGTTGTACCTCTGGTATTAGTTGAATGGGACAGCACTGAGCAAAGCCACTGAAATGAAAATGGTTGTCTTATGATGCTTTTCTGAGGCTACAACCTGACAAAAGCTTTTCTTATTCCACCCTTCTAATCTTTAACTTGTCAGATTTCCAGTGGTCTCTCTACTGTGTTTCATTTGCCATCAACATCCCTTCCTGTTTCATATATAGTAAGGAGCAAGAGGACTTGGCTGTACACGGGGCATTGGGGTCAGATAGCAACTGTCAAGTTGTGGTATATGCCAGTGCTGCCTAAGGCAAATCATGTTTCCTAACTAAAGGTTCCCCTTCCCTTGGCAAAGAATGTAGGCATTGTAGAGGGAGCACAAGTGAGTCCCTGGAGGGGTGAGTCATTTGCTACCATGGGTAACATGCTGGCTGTTACTAATAGCTTGATTTGTGTTTGGCATAATGGTAGGAAATTGGGTGGTAAAATGTGGAAGATCAAGAAATGAAAATCAGTGTATAAAAAGAGATGTTAAATATCCAGAGTGCTTTCATCTTGATAAAACTGGCATCTGTCAAAACAGTCTGAAGCTGTCTGAACCAGAGCAGTCTGCCCTGTGATGGTGTTAGCTGGAAATGCCTTTTTTTGTTGTTTTTTTTCCTAAGAGTCAGCATTTTTATATGCAGTACCTTCTGTATGAGGCTCTCAGTGCTGGGAAACTAAAATGTAGACTGTCACATCTTTGTCCTACTTTACATGACCTTGTTATACTTCAGCTCTCCATATATACTGAGGGAAACGAATGGTGTGAATGACAATTCTTTGTTTTGAATCCTATTGCAGGGGTCAGCACCATTTCTTGTCTGTGCTACTGCAGGCACAACAGTACTGGGAGCATTTGATCCTCTGGATAAAATTGCCGATATCTGTGAAAAGCATGACCTCTGGCTTCATGTTGACGTGAGTTTGTACACTGTGTGCTTTTCTTGAGCATTGCTTTTTCTTTTATAATTCATATTTTTCTTTGACTGTTGGTGTTTCTGTGTTGTAGTAAGTTGGACTTAATTGACTTTTTTTTCCCATAGAAAACAGATATATATATCCTTATTTGTCTCTGTTGCTGAAGGCCAGCAAATGATTTGGTTGTGTGAAGCAGTCAAAACTTTCTCATCATTATCATGCTATATTTCAGATGATTTCAAGATCAATTTCTTTTTCCTTCTTGCTACCACCCAAAATGCTTCAAGGATGATTATGTACTAATAGAACCACATTCTTTTGGGGATTGGACACATTAGAAATGTAGTGTATCGTTCATACAGGCTGAAATAAAGGTATTTTGGCTTCAACCAACCAGAAGTTATTCTGTTTCATAGTTACAGATTTGAGTTTCCTGTACATCCCCTTAAGTTTTCCTAAATTGTTCAGTATTTTTTCTTGTCTCATTTCTTTTTAATTCTAGATTTTGGATTTTAAAATCCATTTGTGAACCCTTATGGAATAACCACTGACCCTTTTTATTACTTGCATTTTAAAATCAGTTCATGAACCTCTTTGGAATAATCATTGAGGCTATTCATTACCCGAAAGAGCTCGCTGCAAGTGTATTTTTCTAAAACTAGGTCTCCTCATATATTCTAAAACTGGATTCTTTTTATAGTGACAATGCCATGAACTCAGAATGTCTATACCAAAATCCATGGAATGATGAGAGAATCTGGAGCAACATAAGAAGAGATTTTTAGATCTGCTTTAAATTTTTGAAATGTTTAATGTTAATCCTTCAAAGAAAAATCACGCGGACAATGATATGCAGTTCATATAAAACTGTCTCAGACTTTAATGAATTAAGTCTTTGTATGTGAGAGTCAAAAGAGTTTTCTTATTGACTTGAAGATGCAGAATTTAGTCCTAATATTTAAAGTGTCTGCAGGGCCTCCTCCTGGTTTTATGCTGGTGTACTACCCAGCAGGTTTACAGCAGAAGTGAAGAATTCATGTTAGGTGCTAGTCTGCTGTGTATCTGTTCGTAGTCACTGAAGAGATGGGTGTATTCCAAGTCTCTGTTGGAATACTTACCTAAGAGGTGACACTGCTGGAGCCATCTCCAGTGGCCATGGGAGAACCATGAGCATTTTCCTAATCTACTCCCTGTAGCTGAATAACTAGAGCTGGGTGTATGTACTGGGGCAATATTCTGAACTATACTACATAGGCAGTTGCAGGTGTTTTGTAAAAAATTTTCCTTCAACTTTACCTCTTGTTAAGCTAAAGGGAAAACGTCAGCGAATATCTTAGTTAATTTTCTGTTTTAACAGTGACTGTCAGGTGTTAACTGATTACCCACAGAATAACAAATGTACAACTATAAACTGGGTAGTTTATGGTTTTGAAGACTCATTTTTCTCTTAGGATGCGATTCATATTATTAACCTTTCAATGAATTCTCAGCCTTTGTTGGTTCTTGGGAATTCTGTCAGTATTTTGTCCATCTTTTAATTCGCCCTCAGTTGAACTGTCAAGAACTGAGTGCATCATTGTTTCTTTATTTCTGTTTAAAGTTTGTAACTATTTATATGCAAATGGAATAAGGGGAAGAGACTGACAGCTTTGTATGTAAGTGACGTAAGGCATAGGTATATATACAAACATGCTTCGATAAAATGATCAGACTGTAATTTGTAATGTGACCTTTTCTTCACTCACAGCACTATTTGAAATAGATTTACTGGAATAATATAGAAAAAGTAGGGATCAGGCATCTGCCATTCAGAAATAGTGTGTAAGAAACATAATGAAAGATTTTATTTTGTTTTTTTCTTTACTTTTGAGCAAGCCAGCCTCCTTCTAGCCTTATAGTCGATAAAATTATATTAGAAATCTTTGAAGATCTGCTTTCCTCTGGAAGATCTATCTTCCAGTTGAATGTTTTACACATTGTGAAGTCTCATTTTTATAGCAAGTACTGCTTCTTTGGCAGTGAGTTAATGCCATAACTTTGGAGGAAAAAAAGATACAGTGCCACTAAAGCAATCATTTAAAAACAAAGAAAGCTCTAATTTAGGACTCCTATCACTGATGAGAATCAGGATTATCTACTGCAAATGATCTCAAGAACTGTCTATGCAGTTTTATTCCATGAAATGTCAGTGGTGTTATTTCCGGATTTACACTGTTTTATCTCATTTCAGAATATTTTCTGATACAAAAAAAAAATTGATATTTTTGCCTTAGGGAAACTCTTCTCATTAAGCATGAAATGATAAAGCTCATGATCCTTAGAAAGGGCAAAAGGAGAAAATCAACATAAAATCAGCAGGCTTCAGGAAGATAAGTTTTAGTAAAGTCAAAAATAGTAGATAAGTTCTCTCGTGGATACAGACCTGAAAAGGAAGTTAGGAAGAAGTTTTTTGAAAATAATACCAGTAAGCCCAAACTATCTCAGCAGTCAATCAACAGCCAGTGCAGTGACAATATTTTGTGCGCATCGCAGCATTCATACAATGGTCATGGCAATTATCTATCGTACATCGATGAGGTCATTCTTAATTAGTTGTTTGACGTCATCAATATGCACTCAAGCTTGAGCACTTTTGTATTGTGTACTTACAACTTTAAAACATGGGTGTTACCTCCCTGCTGGTCTTTTACAGTTTTTCCCATGGCTGAGTAGAGCAGAAAAGCTGTTTTAACCTATTATCTCATGCTTAGGTAGTTAGTTTAATCACATTGCAAACACCCAGTGACTTGCATTGTTTGCTGTAAGTGATTTCTTGCGTATGAAAGAATCATTTTCTCATACCTAGTTACCAATTTTATTGCATGGGATGCAGCTGATTTTCACATGTTTTGAGCTACTCTGTATTGTTCTCTTCTGGTTTTACCAGAAACAAATGTGCCCATCTAGATTGGTCAATCTACATTTCTTTTCTAGTCTCATGCATGGAGAGGAAGCAGCTAACTTTACTGTGTATTGGCAATAACTCATGGGAAATTCTCATTAGAAAGCCAGAGAAATGCTGCTGAGCTGCAACTGTGGTAATAAATGAAAACCTGGCTGGAAAATCACGCTCAGAGAGCAGCTATCAGTGGTTCACTGCTGAAGTGGAAGGATATTTTGAGTAGACTTCAGGAAATATATATCCTAGGTTATGTTATCCAGATTTTTATTAATAACTTGGATGAAAAAGAATCCACTAGCTAAAAATGAAGATAACATAAAACTACAAGAGACAGTGGGAGGACAGGATTAGAAATTTGAGATCTTGGCAGCTTGGAGAAGAAAGTGGAAAAACTAGGTTACAGTTTGGTAACAATAGTGCTCTAGGTTTAAGATCTAATAATCAGCTGCACATAGAGCTTGGGAATGTTGGCTAGGTAGCAGATCTCCAGAAAAAGATATGATGTTTGCAGTGCATCACAGATTAGCAGCTTTAAGCTTTTGTAGATAGGGATAAACATCTTGACAGCTTCTTTGAATAAAAATACATAAAATAATTCTTTCTGCTTGGTGCTCCACCTGCTATATCCACTGAGTCTAAATCAAAAGCTACATTTCAAGAAGGGCTTGTTTTGAGCTACTGGTCATATGTTCTTTTACAAATAGCTTATTCTTCAAGCAGTACTATGCACACAATTATTTGCCATAACAGCACTGCACTGCACCTTCCCCGTGTCCCAGCTTAAGCCCAGACAGTACTAATTGCACACTGCTGTGTGGTTGTTGTGAGTGACGGGCGTGCGCCTGGGGCTGGGCTGGGCCACTCAGCGGGGCGGAGCCACCACCATGATGGCACGGGGCAGGAGATGGCCATAGGGCGGGCTGGGCCAGGCCTCTTGCAACCTTCAGGTTGCGGGTTAGACATGGCTGAGCTGCTGCAAAGTGGAAAAGAATAGTGTGTTTCCTGTGGTCACTATAGATAAGAGGAGGTAACAGTGTTTAGGACTGATGTTTCATTCTGTAGGTTTTTGGTGGTTAAACACAGGTGGCTAAGTCATGCAACCTCCATCACTAGAACTCCTTAAAAACAGACAAAGCCAGTGATTCTCAGTCTTCATAGGTGCTTTCTTGTTTATTTTTGGTTGTTTCTGGCCTTGTATCCCTAAGCACTTCATCTGTGAACTGGGCAAATAAACATGAAGCACAAATTCACCTCATGGTACTGTTGCTCCAGGACACATTGGAAGGTGATGGAGATGCACAGCCCTGCAATGCTATTGTACCTCTCATCCAGCTCTCTAGAAGTGGTTTTTAAAATGAGGGTAGATAGAAGTGCCAACAGTGTTGCTTAGGCAGCAGTTGTTATTGTCTCTCAGCACTTTATCTTTCATTTTGGTACAGATCACAAGCTGGGTGTGTTCATTGCTTATTAATCTATACAAATGACAAATGTTTGGCAGAAATGAGATGGCTGATCCTGCCTTTGGAGGTAGCACACAGCGGGATGAGCTCTTGTGAGCTTTTCTAGCTCTGTTTTATAGGGACACCGTGAAATTGTAAACTTTTTCAAATACTTTGGTTGCAAATTTTTAAAAGAATTATTGTATGTCAGTCTGTTGCTTATGAATTGTGAAAATCGGGGAATAATTTCATGATTTTTTTGACTGAGTTATTGAACAAGAAGAGCAAAATTTGTCAGTGAATAGGAAGATCATTTTGTCTGGGGTAACCCAATTTTAAGTCATGGTTCTGCCACAGGCTTAATGTGGAGTTTGAGGCAAACCATTTCCTCTCTTATGTTGCAAATATAGGCTGAGCAGCAGCCCTTTTCTCAGCAAGAATGTTGTGAGCATGACAACATAAAATATGATGTGGTGTTTGTGTACTGCATTAATGAGAACTAATGAACTGCATGCATTAGGACAAGTTATTAACCATTCATTTCCCTTGTGAACCTTTACTGTGCTTGTTTCCCAGAGACGGCAGATCTTACTCCTAATGCATAGCATGTGAACCTAACACTGATTCATAGATCAGCTGTCACAGCTGTTTTTTCAAGCAATAAAGAAAAACCCAAGCAAAGATACAAAAAATACATGCACCCCAAAAATACCCAAAGCCAAGCAAGCATGAGTTCACCTTACTTAAATCAAGAATCTTCACAGCAGTGATTTTTTCTTCATTAACCTAAAATATATGAATCTTTTTTTACAATAAGCTGAATCTGGGTGTTTTGTGGACTGATGCCTCCTCTGCATCTCTGAGGAGTGTTGCTTACTTCACAGGAAACGATATGTGGATCCTTTCTTCATAAATGCTGATAGTCCTTTTTTTCAAATTTAGCATAATTTCTCAAATACCCCCTGGATAAATGTTGTTTGAGAACTGGAGATGTGCTGCAGCTGGTGGGTGATACCTGGTCCTTTCTGAATTCACAGATGAGAGTCACCTTCCTTAACTTGAAGTGTTCAGAAGTTAAGTGTGTGTAATATACACTTGTTGTCTAAGCTCCTTCTGGAGTGCATGGAGAGAGACATTTGCAAAAGGTGTCACTCAAAGATAGGCATCTGCAATAGATAAGAGGCTAGAAGAGTTTCAGTGGAGAGCTACTCACTTCAGAGTATGCCTCCCTGATGCTTAGACCACACTCTTAGTTCTTAGATGACCTGAGATAGATGTGGTGGGTGCTGCACCATTTTAACATCAGTTAGGTTGCTGGTCACAGAAATGCTGCTCTCGCAGACTTCACTTTTCATATCAAAACTCCAGGGAGTATCTGAGCCTGGGCTTTGCAGTTGGCAGAGGTTGTTATTCTCTCGTTTGTTAGAGTTTCTCACAAACAAGATACTAGGAGGATGAAGATGTACAAAACGGGGCTTTCTTCTCTCATTGCTTAGGTTTAGGCTGGAGGGTTGGAAACATCTCTGATTCTGGAACGGACATGGTTATGCAGAAGCCCTTGCTTATACAGAAAGGGCAATGTAGCTTGTGCTTCCCGTTCTAGAAAAAAACATCAGCTCCTCTATTTTAGGCATAACTCCAAGCAGTTATCTTTCTTCTCAGTTGGTGAGGCTTAAGACAAAATTTAGCCCACTGACCATGTAGTAAACTAAATTTAAAATGAGATAAAACGTGGCAAGTAATCATTAAATGAAGCATTATCAGAGAGCACTAAGTACTTTATAAAAATAACATTGCCTTGGCTCTGTAAATTTTCCAACAGGCTTCTTGGGGTGGCTCAGCTTTGATATCGAGGAAGCATCGCAGACTTCTTCATGGTATCCAAAGGTAAGGTGGTTTTAGTTCATGGTCACTCTTATCAGGGACTGAGATGGACGAATGTGGCCTAATGGCCTCCATGAAAGCTGTGTTTTCTGAAATATGTCTTATTATTACTTTGAGAGATTGCTGAACCTGTGGGTGTGTGGGGGAAAAAAAAAAAAGGGAAAATCTGAAAATCTGATTTATCTACTTGGAATGCATTTAGGCATTATTTACTCTAGTACCAATGATTTCAGGTGCAATTTCTGTGCCTTCTCCCCTTTCTCCTTTTATAAATTTATAGGGCAGATTCTGTTGCCTGGAATCCCCACAAAATGCTGTTGGCAGGAATTCAGTGCTGTGCTCTTCTGGTGAAAGACAACTCTGTAAGTCCTTCTGTCTTCTTTTTTTCTCCTTCTCCTTTTTAAATGTGGTAGAATGTCATTGCTTTAATGCAGAAGTGGAGAGAAAAAGAAAACAATTGTGAGCCAATTTTACTACACTGCAGTGCAAAGGCTAAATAATGCTAATAGATACTATTTTCAATTTCACCAAGAAATTAATGAATATTGATTAAGAGAGCAGGACCAAACTGATACAAGTCACTGTACACATCACTGGTCAAACTTTGCAGCTGGTGCCCTTCCTAGTTAGATTATGTATATGATTTACATTCAGAATTGAGTATTTTGTCAGCTGGGTCTGCAGCACTTAAACACCAAGCTTGTCAAGATCTTTAGAATAGCCATAGCCATTGGGACTGCAGTAGTACTGTGTCATTGTTTAAAGAGTGCCATCTAGGCAGAACTACTCTTTGCATCTCCTTGCATGGGTTCACCAGAGTGAGAAAGGAGAGGGATAGTCGGAGTACATGCAGTTGAAGATGCTGAGCCTTCTTTTCTCAAATCTACTAGTTTTCTCTTCAGCACTAGGGTAATTTAAGCTTTCCAAAAACCATGAATAGTTAAAAGATCTAGCAGGCAAACAAAACTCTAATGTCAAGTGTTGCAAAAGTGACTTGAGTCTGCGACGTGATGTATCTTCTGTATCTTTATGGAATTCTTCTGTCTTAATAAAGAAAACAGTAAATGATTATTTAAAGTACCACTGCAAATTCAGCCCTGAAAAAGCTTGTGTACATTGTCTACCATGAAAGTTTTAGCTTGTGCTTGGCTTTATCAGTGACTGAACATCATGAGGATATGAAGTGCCTGAGGTTTGCATCACTGTTTTGTGGTCATGGTTTGTAGATTAGTTTTAAAAGTCTCTGTCAAAACAGCTGATGGTTTCTTTTCAGCTGCGAGTTATCTGTCCATGTAACTGATTACTAACTCCTGGTAGTAAGAACAGGTGAGGTCTAAAGAGCATAGATACTAATCACTCTTGGAGCAGTTAATTCCAAGTTGTAGACGAGACATGACAGAAGAACAAGACATGTGACTGCTCATTTCCTTAGGCTGGAGTGTGTGGGATTAAAGAGGATTACAGGTTCCAGGACTACCTGTCCATCATTTTATCTTTATTCCAGACTGAAAAAGAAACATAATAGAGTTATTGACTAAGGTTAATGCAGTCTCTAAGTTGCAGGCTTGGGAAGAACTCAGCACTGTATTTTTAACTATTTAGGCCCAATACATAGATAGATGTAGCCTCAGGTAATGATTACACTACTTAGGCTGCATACTGGAAACTTCTCTGGAAGAGAGAGTAAAGAAATGGAGAGGAATGAAATATTTTATCAGCCTTGGCATTTAGAGTCACTTCACAAACACTGTTCCAACTCCAGGACTTTGGTAGCCTTTGTATTCTTCCATAGAGTGTAGTATCTGCTAGAGCACTCCTATTCCACTTCTAAATCACAGCTATGCAGTGTTGTGTCAGAAGTACTTGTAGAGATCAATCCTAGGCAGTTGAGAGGTGAAACCACAAAAGCGTTACTGATCATACAATCAGATTCTATTGTACAGTGTGACATGGTCCGGAAAGTGGAAGAGAGGGTTTTACTCTGTGTTTAACTCCTTGAAAACTGGCATTTAAACATTTTGTGTATGAAGCAGTGCAAACTTTGTATGTGAACATGAGTGTGTGCTAATTTGGGGTACTTTCTTGTCAGTCACTAAGAAAAATAAAATGAGATGCATATTTAAGACACTTTACCAGAAGGGCCTTGCTTCACTTTGATCCCCTCTGTACCAGATCCAGAGCAGGGAGTTGGATCCAGTCTCTTATTTACCATTAAAAATGCTATTTGCGCACCAGTAAGAATAGGGAAGGATATGTTTCCACTTCTTATTTTGAATCCTTTTCTACTGCTCTTAAATTTCTTATATGTCTATTGTCACAGATGAAGCCCACATATAAATATGAACATAATCCTTTCACTCTGTGAGTAGGATGCTGAGGTGGGAGCTGGAAGAGTTCAGCACAAACTGCTCTGCTAGTAAATGTTCAAGTAGCCTTGAGAAGTTAGTTTCTGAAATGATGAATTCTTCGAGAAATCAGACCAGCAAAAAGTTGAGCACTGACATTAAGTCCCGCTTTTGTATCAAGCCTTAGCTCCCTTTGAAGGTCTCATTAAGGAAGTTTTGTTGGCTTGACCGCCCATCTGATTAAAGGTCTATTTGGAAACTGAAGATAATACTAGTATTGGAGTTGGGTGATTTTAAGCGGACAAATAAAAGCCCTTCTGGTCTTTTTTTTTTCCCTACCTAAAGACCAGGCTTTGTATTTTACTTTGTTTCAACAGATGATCTTGATGATCTCGAGAAAGAAAACTGTGTCTGATAAAGTAGTAACATCCTATTTTCCTACTAGCAACAGTAATAGTGACTGGTTTGGTTGTAGTTTATTATTATTAGCATCATCACTATCATTATGTTTTTTTCTTTTTGCTCCATAGCATCAGTGAAGCTCTGTGCTTTAGCAGTGCTAATAATCTGAAGACACTGCAGCTAGATTATTAGAATGAAATGCTGTATTTACGTTCCTATACAGATTTTTTTTTTTTTTTAATGATAAACTACAGGGAAATGTTGCATAAGGAAATCTTCCAACCTTCATGAAGCAAAACTGGAGTGGTTTCCAAAGAAGGCAGAGATAAAAAAAAGAAATATGTGTTTGACTTGATTAGAAGAAAGAAGTGTTTTCACCAAAGGGAAAGAGAGATTGGTTAATCCTCTGAGAAAGATCAGATCAATAACAATAATTTTTCAGTGCTTAAATCGCTCAAGAAATGCACAGCTATCAGTTCTTCACTGCGTAACTTCACTGAGTAACTTTCATCACTTTAGTGACAAGATATACTTTCTCAGAACACGCTTGTATTGCTCTGGTATGAATTGCAATGGTTGTTTAAACACAGAACTAGAAGGGCTGATACTCTGAAAAATTTAGTGAGTGTACTTTGTTCTTCTGTGCTCTTAAAATGCTCTGAATCAGCCTTAGGTTGTGCATAATCCCTTAAAACCTCACAGTTACTCCAAATAAAGCCCTTCAGGTCTTTGGGTCTTTGCTGTGATCTATATGAATGTGATTATTATCATTGTGTATATAGAAAACTAATATTTATTACAAATGCCGACGTTCTGTGACTCTTCAGATCTAGGTTAGATAATTAGTAATCCATTCTGGGGAATGAACAGAATTTTCACTTATTACTTAAAAATAAAATCTGAAAGAATGTAGCTAATGAAGTCCCAGTTTAACACAGAATGTTACTGATTGATTCTGCTAGACATACCTACAGTGTAATCTCTTCCTCATCGTTAGCAGTGTCACAAAGATATCTAATTCACTGATTTTTTTTCTGGAGCAGCTGCAGGAAGCACTCTGTTTCCCTTGATTTCTATTTGGGGTTGATACCACTGAGAGCTCATTCTCACCTCTTGAAGTGAATTACAGGGATGGCCTTTTGTAGTGCACTGCTTTTGATAATTTTCAAGTGTGCCATTCAAAAGATTGTCCTTCTTGCTTTAGATGAATGAAATCAGGAAGATATTTGTCTTGGGAGAAAAAGCTATTCATGTTGTGTTAGCAAAATTCAAATTTACTTATTACTGGCAAGGAAATGGAAAGAGATCAGAAGACGTGCAGTAGATAAGTGTGTTCAATGAGAAAAAGGTGTTTTGAATTATGTACTGTAAGGAAGTGGAGCTTGTATGTAACTATTTATTTATTTGCCATTAATTATAACATGTAACAACCATCTATAGACTTAATAAAAACTGAAAGCTCTTAGAAACTTATTGCAGACTAGGGCCTTTATGAAAGTACATTTCCATTTTCTGAAACTTTTAGCAGCCTCTGTATAAGACAGAGCACTATAATTAGTTCCGATCAAAGGGCAGAAACAGCTGAAAGATGCCGAAGGAAGGAAGAATCTCAAACTTGCAAATAAGACAGTTCTAATGAAATGTTTGAGATTCTTCTGAGCTGATGTAGCAGCTCAGTTACTGTGTGGACAATCACAGATGTCGTCTTGGGAATGACAGTGTTGAGTTAGAAAGCATACCTTGTCTTTCAATTCTTCTGTACTTTTCCTTCATTTGACTGGGAAAACACAGATGACATTTAATGTGCTCAGCATGCTTGAGCTTTTTACTTTTGCATCAGCAGCGATTGCAGAGTAACTGCTTTCTTGAACAGAAAATTTGGCTTGGATTCTTTTTTCTTTTCGCTTCCTTCAGTCCCACACCCTATCCTGCAGCTTTTCCCTTGCTCCTCCACCTTGCTTCTTGCATTGGTCTGGCATATTCCCTTTCCCTCACACAAGACATTAATTTTTGTTTTTTTCTCCTATCTGGTCCAGTGATATTCCAGGTATGTTACTGTACTTGCCTCTGGAGAGAGCAGCAGGATTTCTTGAGTGTGTTTTATTAGTAGTAGGATAAATAGATAGAAAGTGACCATCATACCAGCATGTCCTGTCAGTTTTGGAAGCACTAGGAGAGGTTTTTGAATTTTTTTAAATGTATTGACAGAGGGAATTGAAAAAGCTAGGACAGGAGGAGACTATCCTGTATATGCCAATCGAATATTTCCCATTTTCATGTATTTTTGGGATTCTTTGTCTTGGATCTTTTTTTCTCTATTTTTTTTTTTTTTACTAGTTCTAAAGTTACCAGCAGTGTATTGCAACATAGATTAAAAACTGTTCCTCTGTTACAAGAATATCATACTTTCTTTAAAAGTGATGTCAGCTACCACCATTTGAAATTCAGACTTGCAGCCAATGCAGAGAAATGGCTGGAGTTGGTTCAGTTGGTTCAAACTGAGATGCTCAATTAAAAAATGAATTATGGTGTTTGCTAAGTGGTGTAGCATCTTTTGCCATGTTGTGCACTTCTGTTTATGGTTCTCTATTGTATGAAGGATTTCTGGTTCCCTTACATAGACATCTGATTTCAGTCAGATGCTGTAGCCATGTTTTTAACCTCATCTAAATTTCTATTCTAGTATTATCTTAGAGATGTTTTTATTCACCCACATGTAATATCCCTGACAGATCTATGACTCTGCCTGTCTCCTGGGCTTCTTGCCGGGCCATCATCATCTCTGTTCTTCTAACTTCCCTTCTGCTAGCTCTTCTCTGTACTTTTCTTTCTTCAGTTAATGGCCACTCCTTTGCCTCTTTTCCTCCCCTGCACCTTTAAACCTCCCCTGCACCTTTAAACAGCCTCTTTGCTTTCTGTTTTGCAGCTTTGTTCTTTGCTGGAACACTTTACTCATTTATTTTTGTCTGTTTTCTGCTGGTCATCTCTGCCTAGACAGCCTCTTACAAGTTGGAGGCTGGATACTGCTGACTAAAAATTATTTCATTAACAATCCTTAATTAAGGTACACTAAAGTACTTTCTATTTTCAAGTTGTCTGTGAATGGAGACAGAAATTGGCATTACACTAATCTGTCACTGGTATTTCCACTGAATCAGTCAGATAACAAATGCTAAATCCTTAGAGGCCATCCACTGCTAAAAGCTAAACCTTTAGGTTTGGGGCTAAAACATTCTTCACGCACAGCTAACTGTGCCATGTGTGAAGTTCTTTGGCCTTTGAGGAAAGAAGAAATATATTGAGCCATTTGTGAAAGTGTAAGAAACTCCTCAGTCTGTTCTTTTGACCTAATGGTTATAGTAGCGGACGCAGGCTCCTCTTTCTCTGTCTTCCCAGTATGTTTATGTCTTTGGGCAGCTGTTTCTATGGTACCCACACCTGCCATTTCTTTAGATTTGAGACAGAATTGCTCTTCAACCTGCAATATTTTCTTGTGGTCAGCACTGACTTCAGTGGATTCAGGCTCATCCAACATTCTTAAACAGCGGTGAATGGTGTCCTGCACATGCACTTCTTTTTTACTGAATGATTGGTTCAGACAGGGAAAAAGGATTTGGCTTGTGAGGATAAAAAGTTTTAATACTTTCTTATCGGCAATCGAAACCTCTGTTGTGTTTCCCATAGGGCCTCCTGAAGAACTGTTACTCTGCCAAGGCTGCATACCTGTTCCAGCAGGACAAGTTCTATGATGTCAGCTATGACACTGGCGACAAGTCCATTCAGTGCAGCAGACGTCCGGATGCATTCAAATTCTGGCTCATGTGGAAAGCATTGGGAACCACAGGCCTTGAGGAGAGAGTGAACAGAGCGGTGGCTTTGGCTAGGTACCTCTTCACAATTTTGAATAGTCTGTTTCATTGACTGTCTGAAATGCTGAGAGTGCTGACACTTCTTAACTTGGAACAGACCAAACCTTTTTCCTCCTTTTGTTTCTACATAACACGAAGAAGGAACAAGTAGCAATAGCAATAATAGTTAGTGTGATTAAATTTGCTAAAATATTTAATAGTAATTATTCCTTGTAACAATAGGGATAGATGTTGTTAAAAAAGAAAAAGTGAATTCATGTATCAATCTACTTCGTTTAACATTTATGATATACGATCTAGGCATAGGACAGTGCTTACCAGCATTCCCTCCCTCTTCTAACTCGTAACTGTATGTTCTGTTATTAATGTTAAAGGAGCTCTGTGTGCCAAGTTCTGAGCCGTGTCTAGCAAGAAGTAAATTTGCCATTCTTTTGTCCACTTAATTCCTCATGACTGAGGAAACAGAATTCCAGTGTTGTTTGTAGGACTCTGCTAACATTAGGAAGTAGAGCTATAAGAAGACAGAGGCAGATTGCTTTGAGGTAACGTATGTTTACTTTTTTTTCATAGGTTTACTGAAATTCTTAATGCTTCTAGTATGTTCATTTAGGAGCTGAAACATATCTTTCTTTTGTGGTGGTTGGTTAATGGTTTTTTTGTTTGTTTGTTTGTTTCAATTTTACTACTTTTTTTGGTCTTACAGAACTGGATTTCACACGTGAATTCCATGAAATTCTTGCTAGAAGGTGTTTCTCAAGTGGTGGTGATGTCTCAGTTTCTGGGAATAAACTCCTGTACACCAGTTGTTTTGTCTTCTAATAGAAGAGATAATATTGAAATAACATAATGGCCCATTAAAAACTATTCACTTGAAGTACTGTGATTATTCAGAATGTGCACAGGATTGAACTGTATTGAAATCTTCACCCACTCCTGGGCTACCTATGCACTACTGTTATGCAAATCATTAGTATTTAAAGGCAGTCATCCATATCATATTGCCATTTCATTTTTAATATAAGCCACCAAGTTTAATATAACTTAATGTTTACTGAAAATTAGAGGAATAGTGTCACTTTAACAAAGTCACTTAAAGGAGAAGCTGAAACATCCATGACTTAAACCCAGAGTGGATTAGGAAGGAGTAAAGAGAGAATCAAAACCAGAAAAGCCCAGTTGAGCTCTGGCCTTATTCTCTCTGATTTCTTCAAAGCCACTAATTATTTTACTGATTATATGTCCTTAAAATGTTCTGATTAGATTGCACCTTGTATTTGTTCTGAAGCATTGTACTGGTCTACATTTGTACAGAGTCTGTAATTCATTCCACTATCAGTAGGAGAATTCAGCCTTATGAAGGTCACTGGGCAAAGTCATCTGACTGAGTGTAGAGTGATTAATGACTTCTCTGGGATCAATATTTTCTTTAAATGTTAGGATTCAGCTTCTAAGCTGAATTCACTTCCCAAGGAGTGACTGGGATTTGTTTTGTTTCTTATTTTTCTGTTGCTTGAAGAAAATTAATTCTTAGTCATTATCTGATGAAGTATATTCTTTATAGTAACTGCATTGCTATCTTGAGTTTGCATGTACATGGGCACTTTGCAGCTGAGACATCAGGTTTACTGGGCACAATGCCAGATTTCTTAACTAGTGAACAGCTGTGCAGTCTTTCTCCTGATTTGTTACAGTAGATTTTACTTTGATATTACTAAGATAGCATTTCAGTGTTCAAGAACACAGACCTGGATTAATTCTGGAATTGGTACATTGGCTGCACAACTTGAGAGCAAGATTTGTTTTCTGTGGATAGCTAGAACTGCAAAGATTTTAAGGTAATTGCAGTAATGTATTTCTGTTGCATCAAACTTTACTTATTGGCTATTCCATTAATTTCTTCTTGGTTTAGAGGTGAATCATGTTTTCAATATAATCGATAACCTTAATATATTAGATATAACTTTACCCAGCTCTGCACTTTATGCTTCAGCATATTGCAGTTTTTCAGCCTTTTTCTTCTTTTAATGACACCTACTTTTAACAGACATATGTCTACTTTCGTTGCAGATTCCCACCCCTCACTTTCTGTAAGGTTTAATCATAGCAAATAGCACTTCTCTGTGCATGCCAGTCCTCAGATTCAAGCCCTTCCTAACATTCTGCAAACATGATGTGATAATAAAATTCCACTGTCAGCCATGGAAAGATGCAGAGTAAATTGCTCCACTGCCATCAAATGAATTACAGACTCTGTATAGACTCAGACCAGCAGGGCTCATTGCCAGGGCTTTAAACTAGGTTTAAAGGGGAGGGCAGTAATAGCAAGCCTGCCTATGATAAGATGTAGGATGACATAACTAGGCTAGAGGGACAGGGTGCTAGTGGGGGCCCTCAGCCTGCTGCCCTGAGATGTGCTGGCAACACTGCAGCACACCTGAAATGTTATGACAATGAGCCAGGTATAACTGAGGCAACAGGAGAAGACAATGACAAGACTCAAGGGAAATACTTCAAAGGAATTAAGGAGTTATCTACCAACAAGGTGACAAGGCTGGTTACCCAGCTGAAGTGCCTTTACACCAATGCACGTAGCCTGGATTTGGAAGCCACCATACTACTAGAAAACCATGATACAGTTGCTATCATTGAAACCTGATAGGATGATTCCCGTGACTGGACTGTGGCTATCAATGGCTACAAGCTGTTCAGAAGGGGCAGGTGAGGAAGACGAGGAGGAGACATTGCCCTCTACATCAAAAAAGAAATAGAGTGGGAAGAGATGTCTCTGAAAAATGACAGCAAGCAAGTCAAAAGCCTATGGGTGAGAGAGACAGGCAACAAAGGGAGCCTTGTGGTTGATGTCTACTACAGGCTGCCTGATCAAGCAAAGCCTGTTGATGAAACCTTTTTCTTCCAGATACAGGAGTCACTTATCCTTCTGGAAGACATCAACCACCCTGATGTCTGTTGGAAAAGTAATTCTGTGAGCTGTAGGCAATCCAGAAGGCTCCTGAAATGCATCAGGGATTAATTATTGAGCCAAGTAATAGACAGCCCCACTGAGGGGATGCAGTGTGGGATGTGTTGCTCACCAATGCAAGTGAACTGATTGCTGGCATTAGGATCAAAGGCTGCCTGGTCTGTAGTGATCATGCAGTGGTGGAGTTCACACTCATGAGGGATATGGGACGAAGAGTAAAATCAGGGTGCTAAACTGTGGGAAAGCCAATTTCCAGGTCTTCAGGGAGTCAACCAGTAAAACCCCCTGTCCTCAAGGATGAGGGAATAGAGTGGAGCAGAGCTGGCAGATCTGCTTTCCTTAGTGCATAAGAGCTCTTCATCTCCAGGTGCAGGATGTCAGGAAAGGAAGGCAAGAGACCACATGGCTGAACTGGGACCTGCTGGTCAAACTGGAGAGCAAGAAGAAAATGCACAGGCAGTGGAAACAGGGACAGATACCCTGAGACAATGCTGCTAGACTGTGTAGGGATGGGGTCGGTAAGGCCAAGGCCCAATTGGAACTGAACTTGGTAAGGGGTGCAAAGAAGAATAAGAAAGGCTTCTACTGGTATATCAACCAGAAAAGGAAAGTTCAAGAAGGCATACTGAGGCATACCGCCCCTCTAGTGAGCAATACAGGCAGGCTGGTAAAAACAGACAAGGAGTAGGCTGAAGTACTAAACAACTTCTTTGTCTCAGTCATCACAAGAAACTGTTCTTTACACACCCCTCAACTAGATGGGTTGGAAGGCGGGGATTGGGGGAGCAGTGTGATCTGTCTGGCCTTTGACGTGATCCCCAGCAACATCTTTCTCTCCAAAATGGAAAGATATGGATTTGATGGGTGGACTGTTCAATGGATGAGAACCGGTTGCAAGATCGTACCCAGGGAAAAATGATCAGTGGCTCAATGTCCAGGTAGAGATGATGAGTGATGTCCATCAGGGGTCAGTACTAGAGCCATGAGCTATCCTCATGCTTGCCTTTCACTGTGTCTCACTTTCAACCTAAAGAATAGCGTGAGCATTAACAGCCAGGTAACAAACAGCGGGGTCTGAATGGTCATGGCAGAGAAGACCCAGATCACAGACTTCTTACAATGAGGAGAAGCATCTCAGCCATACACAGTTCAGTGCAAGTCGTAGAGCTATGCTGTTGGGAACTGGCACTTTGTCACAGCAATCATTTTATGGGAATGTGTGCTAAGAGGTAATGAGTCATATGCACAGTACTTGTTAATGATAAACAATGTGGCAAGTCCCCATGCTCAGTTTGGAAAACATTGTACATCTAGAGTATTGTTTACTCTCTCCCTAGCCAACCTATTTCTGCTGCACCTCGGGCTTTTCAGGTACAGATGTGCTGGCAGTTTCCCTGTGAAGGCAGATTTCAGGGGTGTAAATAGGACCATGGGGGTTATTCTGACAGTATTTTTCCCCCTCTAGTAGTGAATAAAGGAATTATTTCTGTGATGACCAGCAAGGCAGCTGCAGGCAGGAAAATACTGAATGAATGCAACAGAAAAACAGGCTTATACAAAAGCTGAAGTTTGATAGTCTTCATTTCATTACTGTTAGAAAGCACCTTTGTATAGAAAACTAAAAATATATTGACATGGCAATACTGTCTGAGCTTGAGGTAATTTCTTTGGAGTTTTCCTTGGAAAAGGTTTTGAGGGGGGCAGTAGTGGGAGAAGCCAACCTGCTTTAGCAGGGGGTTGATCAGGGCAGCCTGATTTCATGGTTGGCAACCCTGCCCATGGCAGAGGAGTTAAAACTTGATGATCTTTAGGGTCTCTTCTCCAGAGGTCTCTTCCAACCCCTGTGATTCTGTGAAGTACTAGCTATGACAAACTGTCTTCCTTGCTTCAGAATTCTGGACTGACATCTGCCAGTGTCAAAGTTAAGGTCATGTTTTTAAAAAAAATTGATGCTGTTTGGATCCAAAGTTTTAATTTAAATTGACCTTTCTATTAAATGCTTTTTTTTTTTTTCCTTCCTTCCTTCCTTCCTTCCTTCCTTCCTTCCTTCCTTCCTTCCTTCCTTCCTTTTTTTCTTTGTTTTAATCTATTTTAGTGCATTGTTAGAAAAGGATGCCCAGGAGTTATTGTGAATTGTCTCACTGAATGGAAATGCACATTTTTATATAAAATATGGAACAAGGACAGTAGCAGAAAAACTGATGGAAACTTAAATTCTGGGTAGAACTGCAGGATCCTGGTGACAATAGTTGTAGTGCAAGAGATGTAAGAGTAAGCAGGGAATAAGGCAGCAGCGCAGCATCAACATTTGAAGAAAAGAGGTTCGTAGAAAACATGAATGGGATTTGCATCAGGAACATTCACAGCCTGTAAATAGGATCAATTTGTGCCATGTGGCTCCACTGAAAATCTGTGCCTGAGGACAGAATTTGGCCTCTCCTCAGTGTTCCTTGGCTTGCTGTAGCCTTCATTTGTTTCCAGGAGCTGATAGTTACTATATTTTCACAGCAGGTAGAAATGAGGTTTAACTCTGCAGTTTCTTCAAGGAGATTTGGGAAAGAAAAGGGCTAAAAAAAAAAAGTAAAAATAAAAAAAAAAGTGTGTTCAAGGCCTTTTTTCTTGCCTGTATGTATTGTATTGTTTGTTATATGTTGTAAACCCCTGTGTTTTTAATTACAGATATCTTGTGGAAGAAATTAAGAAAAGAGAAGGATTTCAGCTTCTTTTGGAGGTAAGTGAAAATGCAACTGAAATGGTATTATTGTGGTTTCCTGTCTATTGTTTGGCTTTATTCTTTTTAGCCAAATGCCACTTTACATTTGAAGTGTATAATTCAATAAGCTGTGATGCACAGATGTGTTCGAACACGTATGTTCTGTATTCCCTACCACCAGTCTGCCCATTATCATAGCTCCTGGGCCTGTATTACCTCGGGGTGTATAAACGGAGCGTTTTTCTGTGAAAGTGAAGAGTCTGATTGTAAAAAGGTAGTGCTTGCCAGACTTACAGATAAGATTGTGTGCTGGAAGAATAATCAGAATATTTTGATCCTAAAATGGACTTTTCATCATTAAGTCCTTTTTTTCCCCCCTTAATTCTGTTTCTACAACCATCTTCCTAAAAGCTACCAAAAAGTTGTTTATTTTCATCATTGCTAAACCTGTCAGCTTACAATCTGATGATTGTCTTGCTTAGGGGAGAGTGAGCAGGGCTAAAGATTTCCATTTTTGAGCCTATCTCCAGCTATTTGTTTACTGAGGTTAATATCTGGGATGGAAAAGGGGGAGAGGGCATTAAAAAGACCTGTCATCTGCCTTGTTGGAAGTATATGCGTGTGAAAGACTGCTGGGTGAGTTCATGGATAGGGAGAGAACACTCAGAAAACAACAAATGTTAAGATGCAGATTTGGTTTACATTTGCTGATGCAATGAACATTCCAGGTTAGGCTAGAATTAATATGAAATATAAAATATATTTAAAACCTCTTGTAGAACTTAATCTTCTTCCTTTAACTTTGAAAACTGCTGATTTGAAAGTGCATATTGGGAAACTGTATATGCATCAAAGAATGCTGGGAAACAGCACTTGATTGGTTTACTAAAGTGGCACATTCATTAAAAAACTCTCCCTTCTCCATTATTCTAGGGATTGGCAATAAGGCTAGATCTACTGTAGATGTGAAAGATGTTGGTGTGAGCAGAGACTGCTGTTTAGTTCCTTCAGGAGCAGGATACCTGGATGGAGAATGAGATTGGAGAGAATGCTATGGTATGGGCTATGAGAAGGAGGTTGAGCGAAGGTTAAAAAGAATTTTTCAGGAGCACAAGAGGACAAGCAGTGAGAATTTAAGGAAAGTCAGCTAGGGCCAGTTAAGTGAGCCTTTTATGAAAGGAAATTGGACTTCAGGCAAGAATCTTGGGAAGATGATCCTCTGGTGCACACAGAGAAAGTCCTGTAATGAGAACCACTCTGCAGCCTGGAAATACCACACGTGCATGTGTCATCTTGAACTCCTCTGTGGTATAACTGCTTACCTGCTTGGATGAGAACCTGCTTACCTGCTTGGATCTTGTGACAAGATGACAAGCAAATAGTGAAGCGTAGCTGGGGGTAGTTGGGATTTTCTAGGATGAACAATATTTTCAGAGGGGGATGAAGTATCTGATGTGTGAAAGGAAACAGAGACAATCAAGGAGGCAATATAGGCAGTGGCAATATGGTAATATATGCCATCTGCTTCATCCTGCCATCTGATTTTGAACAGTTTTAGAATAAACTCTCCAACAGTCATAAGGAAATCACTGCCTCTTCAGGGTCTGTGTTTGTGTGTACTCAGTGCAGGCACTTTGGGGAAAGAAATGGGGCTTCAAGTGCTGAGCTTTATTTCATTCAATGACAGCAGGTGGCAGGTTTGCAGTTCTGTTCCTGCTGACAACGATATTCTCCTTGATGATTAAATTGTATTTAATGCATTCTTTGAAGCGAGGCGGAAAATGATATGAGCAGTTCCCAGTGCCCTTTCATGAAAGAGCACATCTCAGCTGGTGGGCTCTCCTCATTCAGGGTCTGCCTCGGTTGTAAGAGCAGCCGCATTCAGTGGAACGAAGCGATGGTGTGATCCATCTATCAAGCTTCTTTTTAACTTCTTTTTTTTTTCATTCAACCATACTAATGAGGATGGTGTGTGGGAGGGAGAGGGAGTGTTAGTTTATAATCCAAGTTGTCATTTAGAACCCAGTTAAATACTGCATTTCAAATGATATAGGTCAAGATTAACTGAGTGTTGTTGTGGTAGTGTTGGATAGGATTGGAACACATATCTACTTCTCATGCTATTGCTATCTGTACAGGTAAAAAATAGAATAAAATTTGTTCCAAATTAGCATGAAATTTAGTCAGATTCTGGAATGGTCTGCCGGGAGCCTTTTTTCAATTGCAGACAAAATGGAAACCTCATAAAACAAAATGCTTTCTTTTATAATGTATGATGAACATCCATTCTTGTCAGGAGGCTTGCAGTTTACTCTCCACTGAGTTTAAATGAAACATTGCACAGGAGGGAAGCAGAGATGTGGAGTCTTTGCTCAAAAGACCTGCTTAGACATTGGACAAGATCTTTCCAGTATATGGCATGTATCAAATAAAGCATCCTGAGATTCATTAAAAAAAAAAAACAGCGGGATCTGAGAAGACCAGCATTAACTCTATAACTACATAGTGTGCTGCATGTCGTATTCCCTAAGAGGGAATTGGTATAGTTGAGTAGAAAAATAACTAGGTGTGCAAATGCTAAGCAGTGCCAAAAATAATGAGCTCGTGTGTTTTGTGTAAAATGCATCATAGGAAATTTGTATTTTAAAAAGAACGCTAAAAAAAAATGTAGTAACTTTAAAGAGAAAAACAGAGTTTTGAAATCCATATGTTAGCTCTTTATGCCTCTCTTACACTGTTTTTTTTTCCCCAATGAAAATTTTTAGCAAAGCAAAATTAAGTAGGAATGTCTTAAGAAATGAAGAAGGAGTCCCAGTAGAATTCCATTTTCTGGCAGTAGGGAAAGAAGTGGACGATGTTAAAAACTATTTCTTTTTTCAAAAAGGGGAAACAAATGGTGAGCTGGGGAAGGAGGACTCAAGAAAGTGTAATCTCTAAGGCTTCCCTCTGCCTCAAATAAGGCAGAACTTGTCGATGAGCTGTAATATGTGTTCCCATTGGTTATATTTCATAAACAATCACTTGTTCTCTTGTTTAGCCGGAGTACGCAAATGTCTGTTTTTGGTACATTCCACCAAGCTTAAGAAAAATGGAGGATGGACCTGAATTTTGGCAGAAGCTACACCAGGTTAGTGTCACATGAACAGTGTTATCTATAGCTTACTGATGTACTTACGTGCTATTAAGAATGTGAAATAGCCCCTGGCTTTTCCTGACATTTAACCATCTGTAGAACAGTGATCTAATTGTTAAATAGATACTAGTAGCATTTTTAATTTTGTTCTTTATTTAGACAAAGCAAATTTATATTTTTTTAATGTAATAAATGCAGACATTTACAATTATTCAGCTTACTATCAAAGCTGTAAGCAGATGGCAGAACTGAGAGAAGATGAACAGTCTTGTCTGCATCTCCTGTCTAGACAGAGTATTCATTACCTATTTCAGACACTGAACACTGTCCTTGGAACTTGTCTCACATTACTATAGAAAATGTAGGTAAGAAAGTGCTTAAGAGTAAGTTTCTGATGTTAAACAACCCAAAAATGAAGATAGAAGTGCAATGGTAAAAACTTCACTGGATTTTTGGTAAGTCTTGGGTATAAATTTTTGAACATTTTGAAAAAAGCAACAGTGAAATTTTGAAGTAAGTAGCTGGGAATCAGTTGTTAAGACCTGATTAAGAAACCAATAGACACTAGTATTACATATCAGTGAATAATCTCTTCTGTGAGGAATTAAGTTCATTAAGTGTTCTGCATTTATTTTTTTCCCTAGAATTTCTTACTAGAAATTAAAATTATAGCACTGATACATATAAACAGACAGAACATGCATACTTCCTATAAAGCTGGCTTTTCTTTCAGCAGCTTTCCTTTCTCAGGAATTGCTTTCAATATACGCTGGATGCTGTGGTCTTTCTGGGGTGAGGTCTTAATGTCTCTGTGTTGTTTTGTAAAGTATATTTAACCATTGCAATACAAAGTCATGCATAGCCAGGGTGTGCTTTTACCATGTTTTCACAAAGCGTGGATAGACTGTGATCCATCCATCCAATCTTGTTAGGTTGAAAGGCGCATATATACATATACATAGCTGTATAACAGCTTCTGTATCTGTGCAGGAGTAAGGATTTGAAAAGAGAGGAAATGGGAAGGCATAGAAGAAATAATGCTGCAACTGCCACCTTTGATTTATATGTGCCAGGGAGAGGACTGAGGAGGGAATGGATATAGCACAATGAATGGCTTTGAGCACATACACTGTGGGTGAGCGAGTGGCTTTTTGAATTCCTGGTTCTTTGCTGTGGTACACAGTGGTGCTCCCATTCAGGGTGGGGAATATTTATGATATAGATTGAGCCAAGAAATGCAGATTCCTGGCAGGTGTTTTGTGAGAGAGAACTTGTATGAAGTTTCTCCCAAGAACTGAGCACTACTGCAGATCTCAACAATGCTTTTCATTGTCAAGGTGACATTTTCTTGATTCTTAGTGCCTTTGATGAAGAACTAAGAAAACCAAAATCCTGCAACATAACATGGGGCATAACCCATATCAGTGAGCAGGTGAGATGGCAGCACTGAGTCTCGCACAAAATAAAGCTGGCTTGACTTTTTTTGCTAATGTCAATTTGTTCTGTGACCTGAGATTGCTGGTGCAAACACCACAGTCCGTTCTTTGTATTGCATTAATCAGTACAAATACATGGCTGGGCAAGAAGGGATGCATCCTTACTAGCAAGGTGTAAGTGATGAGCAAAACTGTCTGGAGACAGTTTTGGCCCATGCCATCAGCAGGCAGATGGGGATGCGTGCAGTTCCTTGACTGTGAGTGCGTCCTGCATTTTCCCATTATTTCACGAACTAAGCATTAGGATGCTATAGTTCACAATCTGTCTTTCTACGTAATGTTTAAGCATCACAGTTGTTATATTCATTCAGAAATTAATCTTTCATTTTGTTGACCTGCATATCTGACAGTAATTAAGGAAATGCATGTCTTAAAAATCCCTTGAGCAAGCGATTGATTTTATTCAACTGCTCGTTCAGCAGTATTTTTTAAAATGAAGTGATGTCTTCTAAGGTTAGCTACGTATGTTTTAGTGCTGGTGAGAGTTGATAAGCCAATAACCCTGATCTCGAGTCCTCAGATTCATGAAGAATTTGCATAGTCCTATGCAAAATAACCCTGAAGGTTTTCTGCTGTGCTGGCTCTTCTCCAGCTTTCACAGCCCACTGTATATGGAAATGTCAGGGTGGACTGCATCACAGCATGATACTTGATTCTGATGTCAGTCTTCTATCTGTCCTACATAAATACCTATCTGAAGTGTCTTTTTCTTTTTCCCCTAGTTGTTTTTTTTTTCTTTTTCTGTCTCTTAAGTCTTGGGGTCTTGGGTGGGCTGTGGGTGCATCACTTGCTGTTTTCAGAATCTTTATCATTTAAAATGAAAGGTGATGGAAAAGAGTGTGCCGGAAGACCTGAAACATCCACTAGCTGGTCATGAGTCATCACTTCACTTTAGAGAATGAGAAACCACACAGTGTGAAGACCAGAACAAATGGTATATCACCCTGTTAATCAGTGAGATGGGGAATTCTCTGTATGACTATGGTCTCGCAGTATTTGCATCTCTTAGAATTGCAGCTGGAGTTAGGCGTATGGGGAAGCCAGCTCTTTTTTACAGTACATCAGGGCACTGGATGCAGGTGCATAGTCCAGGACAGTCCATGCCATGGGTATTTTGCAGTACTCAGTATAATGCAGATGGCATAACTCTTGTGTTGCAAGGTGGCATACAATGTCATTTTTCCTAAAAGAGATTTCTTCTTATAGAAACCAAAGGAATGGGAATCCGTGTAACTGGGGAGCTACTGTTCAGTTCAACTAGAAATACTTGTAAGTGTGGTTGTTTTGTCATTGCAAACTCGGAGCTGCTGCTGCTGACCTGGAATGACATAATTCATGGTATGAAGGAGCTAGCCTTGGAATCAGTTTGCTAGAGTTGGATGTGCCCCCTAGTGGTGCTTTTTCTCCCCTCCCTTTCATGAAACTGCAAGATTTGCTTTGTTTACTGCTAATCACAATCAGTGTATCACTTACGCACAGTGGTATAATTATGATTGGAAATTATAAGCCAGAAGTGGAAGTGAGGAGAGAAATCAAAGTTTTAAGCCTATGCCATTCAAATGTTCGTATTTTAGCCTTAACTATTGATATCTATGCTTATTCTTGCAACAATCTGTTTAAAAATTCAAAGGTTCCAAAATTCAGCTCATACTGGAGTGTCTCCAGGTGATGCAGAAATAGCTGATTACTGATAATACTGTCTCTGAAAAGCCTCCTGGAAGCACAGGTTTTGCTGGGGCATAAGGAAGTATTTGGAGGGATACATCTGGAACTATTGCCATTCTGTTGCTAACCGTTCCATCCAGTTATTTATTCCTTATATGTTCTAGATCAGCTGGCAGTTTGCTCAGTCTCTGTGTGGTCTGGAGGACTAAGAAGGGGAAATAGAAGTAACTGTCTTTAAAAGACCCCTCTTCTATGGAGCCTGGCTGTGCTAATGTAGGTAGGCTGCTGCGTAATGGATACTGCACAGTAAAGAAGGATGGTGGTACTTATCGCCAAGTACCAAAGTCCTCAAAGCTGTGGTATAAAAAACTTCAGTATATTTCTGTTCCATCTCCTATTCTTTATTAGATTTTGCTTAGGCTGTAGTTCTAAACAATGTGTCCTGGAATATCGGATTTCCAATGGTTCAGTAAAGTTTTTGTACACTGTAGTTAGTTTCAATTATTCAAAATTCAAGCGTCATAGTTTTGGACTCTATTTGTTGGGGTTTTTTTGTTTGCTTTCTGTCCTTTTGTGGATTTTCGGACAGATAATGCAGACTTTATTGGCAATGTTAAAAAGCTGAGGATGCACCTTAATAATAAAGCTCATATAGCTTGGAATGGCGTTTTTGCCGCTTCGTTCTCTCACTTGGTAAAGGGCAACTTTACCTTGCTGCTACCTTTCCCCCCACTTAACAGAAGAATATAGATGTCTGCTAACTGAAGACATATTTGTAAAATAGCCTGTCATGCTGGCTGGTGTTGTGATACATTTATGTAATGAGAGGCTTCATATCAAAGCAGAAATATAAGGGGGTTGAAGTGGTGTTGCCTTGGCAACCTCTGAATCTTGTGGTCTTTGTGGTATAAATCAAACGCTAATCAAGGACCCGATTCAGCATTCTCTATGTACTCAAAATATGTATTTACTATGGTAATAGGTTTGAATGGAAAGGGAAAACAAGAGCTTCAATAAATTGTATTAATAAAGTTTTCCCTATCTATTTTGTAACATCTGGCTGTGAATGGCACAGGTTATAACCACAGTATTAAATGCAGAGAGCCCAAGTTGATGCACAAAAAAGGCGCTGCAAGTGTATTTCCACTTAAGATTTGTATACAAAATATTATTGTTTAATTGCTTAAATGCCTTGCGTACACTTAACTAATATTTTAAAGTGTGTTTAAAGAGTAATATTAGAGACCTTTTGCTAGGAATTCTGCTCACATTAGTAATTTTTATGGTAACAAGTAGTGTTACTGACTCTGGCTTCTAGATCTGTTTGACATGAGTTTCTTAGGACGGGTGGATAAAATGACAGGGAAATCAATGGTAAGATTTACACAGATTTATATGGGAGTTAAATTGGCTAAATCATTGTGACTGACAGCTCTGGAGCTGTTCATCAGTCATTTGTGAATACTCTATATTGATCTAATTGTTACTGATTCCACGTGTTTTCTTGTTGCATTGAACTAATATTATCGTACAGAAATGTGCTTGGAGAAGAATAGAAAGAAAAAGAATGGGTTGCGGGGTTTTTTGTTTTTGTTTTTGTTTTTTGAAAAAGCATGAGGACTGTTAAGGGATGGCCTTTTTACTAAATCAGTTATGAATTTAAACAAAACTCTGCAAGTGGGAGAGACTTCTTTGTCAGGTCTAAAAGGAAACACCTTACAGGGGATGGATGATCCTTTCAGAAAACATGATGTGGACCTATCAAAGGCGTTATCTGAAGAATCTTGGTTTGTCGGCTAAATCCTAATGGTCAACAAAAGTTCCAGATTCATCCTCTATGATTTGAGGCAGAAACACTGGAAGGAGTTAGCCCAGCTTCCCCCTGTCTTTAATGTGGAAAAAAGGAAGTCCCAGATCATGACTCAGGCAACTTAATGTCAAAACCACCCTTTGGAAGGATTTGTCTGTCTTCATTATTCAGAGGGGAAATTGAGGCATGCTAGGATCCCAGAATGGATGCCACAGTTCATAAACACAAATAAGAAGAATCTAGTAATGTATCCTGAGCGTACTCTGTGCTGATTTAAGCCTCTATTTCACCAGCTTCTGGAGGGAAGAGTTACAGAATATCCTGATTCAATGGGACTGGCTGGTTTCTCTGTTTTATGCTGAGGAGAGGTGAGAGCAGGACTGCATGTGAGGCAGGGCAGAAGGTGGGGAGCTCAGGAGAGAGAGGCGCAGTAAGTCCTGAAACCACAAAATGAGTAATACAGTAATAAGAAGGACTTATGTAGTAATATGACCATTTCTCAGGAGAGAATTGTACTCAGAAATTCAGTAATAAAATAACTAGTCACATGTTAAAGCAACAACACCTATTTTGCAACTAATCCTACGTGATATACAGTAGTAGATGAATAAAATCTTTGTAGTTTAGCTGCATATAAATTACTGTTATTGTTAAGCAGAGAGATCTGAGCTCTGATAAATGAGTAGAAGCAGTACAATGGTCTGGAGTAGTAGAGGGAAATTATAGCATTGTTTTACTACCTTGTTAATGAGGGATTTGCACACTTCCCTTTTAATACATATTTCTGCAGTTTTATTTAAATCAGCAGTAGAAACTATTTAAAGCTGTTAATTAAAGAAGAGATTTAGCATGACCTTGTTTTAAATGTATCCTTCTTAGATTTGTGTTGTAAGAACAGAGAAATAACGTGCTTCTAAAAGAAAAATGTTAATCAAAAATAGAATACTTAGTTTTCTTACCACTGATCTACACATAAATGGAGTTTATGGCGTTTCTTTCTGTTATATTTATTGTCGCGTGAGTACTGAAGTAGTAAGACTAGACTAAGGGGTCAGATTGACTCTTAAAGTCTCTTACTAATAGAACTAGGGGTTGACTCTTCTAACACTGACAATGCCCATCTCACATTAGACCTGGATGCTAGCAGCACTCCAGTATATATTTCACCTTGGTAGAATTTTACACCTGCTTGACTTTCAGCCTGCATGCAATGGTTTGTGACTCTGTTGACCTGTTCTCAAACTTGCTTTTCATGGTGATGGCTGGCAGTATAGGTGTGTGTGTAGGAAATAGAAAGGAGGTATATTAGTATGAATGTATTGTAACCTACAGTAGAGGTAATAAAATAAGGCAAATATGTGAACCGTTTCCAGATCATGCTTTCTACAATAGTCCTAAGTGATGTTTTAGTAAATCATCATATGGCAGTTGTAGAAATTTATGTTCTAGCTTTCTGCACTGTCCCTCTTCCAGACTGGCTTTTCAGGAGTGGATAGTAGCAGTAGGCTCTAGTAAGTAGTCTTATTCATGGAGAAATGTTTCACTGTTCTCTTTTTTCATTTTTAGATCAGTGGTACTGTTTTCATTGAGGTATATGGGCAGGAATGAACATCAGTAAAAAAGCTGATAATTTCCTTCCAATTCATTTTATCCATCCAATTTCCGTCCTTCGGATAGCTGATTATGTCTTTTTTATCCTTCAGTCACTTCCTAGACTTGTAATATCAGGTTATATCTGGAACTGATGATATTTACATTCCATCCAGCAATAATAACATTTCTGGCAGCAAAGCTTTTCTACCTTAGGAACACTGTTAAATAGCTTCTAAAACTACTCCTCAATTCTCAGAACTAAGAAAAGAAACCTAAATGGCTTTGGAGCTGTAGTGTTTACTAGACGAGAGTGCAAGGTGACTTGTCAGAGACTTAATGTTGAGCTGTGCATGTTCAAGGCCCACTGAGGACTGAGGTCTATTGATCCCTAGTGCTCAGCCTACAAAAGCAATCGAAGCTGTGGGGAGAGATTCTGCTGCAGCTCCGTAAGTTGCATGCAGGCTGAGCAAGGATTTCCTCTTTCCCAAGCCACCTAGGGCAAGATTGCTCAGATCTCCAGAGGTTAAATAGATTCCACTCTAGCTGTTGTTTCGCTCCAGTTTATAGGAGGGAGATGAGGTTCTTTTATATATATGTATACCCAACATGAGATTAAGAAACAGCGGTTCAAATGTTGGTCCAACCAGTTTATTACAAATCTTAATCAGGGAGATGGGGAAGGGAAGGAGGGTGATAGAAAAGATAGGAAATAGAAGCAAGGAGTCTTTATAGGAAGCAAGAGGGAGATAGTCACCACCATGGATCCAGCTGGTTTGTAGTTCAGTCATTGATCTTCAGTAGTGGTGGGTCATCAGGCGTTGTTGTTCTGTTGACGACGATGACTTTTCGATGGTAGTACAAACTTATTTATAAGTCCAAAGTGGTCGAGTCAACTCTCTTTGGAGTGACAGCTCAAATCCAAAGTCAGCTCTCCTTGGAATGGCAGCTCCTGGCTCTGGGATCTCAGCAGAAACTCCTTTATTTCCACCTTCCGGGCCTTGCCAGCAGATAAGAGGGAGCAGGGATGCACCCCTGCATCCTGTTTTTCACAGGACACGATGGTATCATTCCCCAGTTTTTCCATACCAAGCTCGAGCTATTTAATCACAGGCCAGATCTTCCACCAGTAAACACTCCTGAGCACTCTCTTCCAGAGGCAAACAGCTCTGGAGGAAGGTGCTTTCAAATGACCACAAAGTGATGTTGATTTTCACACAGTAGCACCCATCACTTGCCTCCTCAATAAATCTTATCACAAGAAATACCTCAGGAAGCAAGCTTTGAGCCAGAAAAACAAAGAAGGATTCATACAGTTGTTTGTTGCTTGAAGTTCTTTTAAGGATGATGGAGGGTCGGATCATTTCTCTGTGTGACAGTACATGTAGTGACATGAAATGAAGCTGGGGTGGATGGACAAAGAGGAGAAAAATATGGTGTGGAAGGAAAATCATGCGACTATTAGGTTGAAAGCAAAGGACCAAATCCTGCAGGGAGATTAGTGCAAGATATCTTTTCATTGCAGTGTGTAAGGCTGTGTATCTAGCTCAGATTCTAGGAGCAGTATAGCCACTTAAGTCTGAATTAAGTACTATATTTAAAGCTGTGTCTCTTGGAGTAGTTAGCTAACAGGACTGTTCTCTCAGGACCTGAGGAAATAACCTACTATAGTTGTGTATGTTTTGTGTGGATGTACTCCCTTCTTACAGGTTTGGCTTGTGCAGTGCCTTTATTTTGCATACTGCCTCACTAAAACCTGGGTTATTCTAGCTTTCACTTCTGATACAAAAAAGAAACTAGCAGATTTCAAACAAGGGCACTGTTAAAAGCTTCACACACAATAAAACCTGCTTTACATATAGGAAGCATCTAAAGAGCCTTGTTTTCAAACTGAAAGGTTACAGAAGCAAAGGCCATGCAGATTCATTGGGGCTGTATTCTCCACTTAGTGTACTGCCAGATTCAGTTGACTAAAGCGTGCTTAAGCACTGCACAGACTCTGCTTTTCTGTATGAACAAAGACAGTACTGTTTAATTTATAGCACTTTGAAATAGATAATTCTTGTTACCTGAAGCAATGGGTGTTTTGCATTCATTGTTACAAGTATCGATGATTATATAAAGTAAAAAGGGGGAAAGCTAAATTCGGTTTCTATTCCAGAAAAGTGAATTTGTTTGGGTAGGAAGTGAAAGTTGGCATAGTTCAAACAAAGTAAGTAGACAGTTGGTGACACACCTCAGAAAACTGCTCTTTCCGTTTTCATGAAGAGTTGAAAATGTAAGACACCTAAGTACTCCTAATGTGGAGATAATTGTCACCTTGATTATGCTAGGATAAAACTGAAGCATTAGAATAGTGTATGCAATCATGAATGAGCAAGGTAGAAAAGAAAAGTAATGATTTTTCTTGTGAACATTACAAAAAATAATGTAACATTTTCTGTTATTGTTAGCTGGTCCTTAGGCTAGTATGCAGAAACAGCTAATCTGAAAACTAAATCAACTCTATGACAGTTTTTAAAAGCAAACATGAAACTATTTTAAGAGTACAGGGAGCCAAAGGAAATTTAGGCTCAATCTGTACTACTTGTTAATCCTTGTTACATATTTGAATGGTAGGTAAGTTAATGAAGAATTATCAATATTTTACAGATAATGATGGAAATACTATGTGATTGTATGAGTTTCTAGCATGTTTTTGCACAAGAGCACTCCAACACATCTTCCTTATTTGGGTCTTATTATTTCATAGTGGCATAATAAAAATATGCACTTTTTGAGTCACGCTGCCACACAGAATATTGCATTTTTGTTCATATTTGCTATAGTAATGAAAAACTGTATGTTTTATAATGCAATACTGCTAGACTTTTGAAGTTGTTCACGTGCACTTTTTGAATATAAATGTATGTAGATGCTCCTGCATACATATGTTTATGATTGTGTGCATATTTACATATTGGGATCATCTAAAATATAATTATTCTTGAAGAAGGATAAAATAAGGCATAGTACTGAATTAAGTGGATTTTAAGAAAAACTTATTAACATAATCACACAACACAAGATGGCTGAGGTAGGAAGGGACCTCTGGAGGCCATCTGGTCCAACCTGTATTCAAGCAGGGCCTTCTAGAACTGGGTGCTCAAGACCACATCCAGGTGGCTTTTGAGGAGACTCCACAACCTCTCTGGGCAGTGTTTGGTCACTTTCACAGTAAAGAAGTGCTTCCTGAGGTTCACCTTGAACATCCGGTGTTCCAGTTTGTGCTTGTTTCCTCTTGTCCTTAAACTGGGTACCACTGAACAGAGACTGGCTCTGTTCTCTTTGCATTCTCCTTCATGTTTCACATACTTAGTAAGATCCCTCTGAGCCTTCTCTTCTTCAGACCAAACAGTCTCAGCTCCCCTTATGAGATTCTTGTCAGCCAAACTCTCCACTATTTTGAGGTTAAATAGATCTATTGTTTGCACATTCCAATTTCAGTTAAACATAGTCAACATTTTTGGTATCTTAGTAGCCAGTTTTTTGCTACCTTTATAGAAACAAGCAAACAACAACAACAAAACCACCACAGAAGTTTTCATACCCTTGTATTCCCTGTAAAAATACACCTTTCAAGAAACTGTGATCTTTAAAATATATGGTATATTCCTTGACAAAAATGTAGTATGCATTTTTAGCCATATTTATGCCAAATATTTACTTCCTGAGATTTGCTTTTAGCTATGGCAAACTGCTATACTGCTGATGTATTTTGTAGAGTTCATCTTTGTGCATCCACGTTCCCGACTATACTACTTGTTTGCCCAAACAACACGTATTTCCTCTACTTAATAAGATTGATTACTCTTTCCTTCCCTTCCTTTTGGAGTTAGAACATATTGACTAACATTTTAAGTTGCCTTTGGTGCCTGCCTGTGAAGAGAACCGCTTTTAATAGAAAAGCTTAGTTTGAAGACATTCAATACAGTTAATTTAGTTTTGGTTGATCCTATTGGCTATGTTCTTTTAAAGCAGCACTGTGCTCCTACAAATCTGTGCATTTCTTCATTATGCTCACTCAGTGCCATATGCACATTAATAACCAATGTTGGAAGGAAAAAAAGTTTGAGTTACAGGCTGAACTCCAAACTATAGCTCTTCTGAAAGTGTCATAGATCATGTTTAATAGCCTGTGGATCAAAATGAAAACCAATATACATTGCAGGGGAACTCAATAATTGAAGCTTCCCAGGAATGTTTAAGTACTGGAGTCCTGAGGTCACTAGAAGCTTCTTTCTCTGCTCAGCTTTTACCAGAATAAAAGTTGTCCCCTCTCTCCCTCATCTTTTATTTCTATGACAAATAGTAATCATTTTTTAATGCACTGACTTAGATGATTTTACCTGGCATTTTGGGGAAAAATGAACTCCTTTGTCTTCCCTTTGCTCCTCCTGGTTTTCTGAGAAATGGGAAAAACAGTCATTCAGAGCTTTGACATTTCAAGGTGTTTCCATTACGTGTGATCGCAGGTCTCTCCTCCCTTTTGGGTGCCTGCAGAATGGTCCTGCTATGGCACTGAGCATGTGAAATCATCGTGATTGGTCTTTTGCTGATGAGAGCACATAATGATTTTTAGGTGAACACTTGCAGTGAACATTTTAGGGTGCTCGAGGGACTGATGAAATGATTGTCCAGCACACCCTTTGGTTTAGTACACAATCATTGTGTGTACTAATACATGGTTTTTCAGCACTGAAGGATTCACATGAGATGAAAGTGATGCCTGTTCCCCTTGCTGGTCCTTTGCGTAGGATGAATCTCATTGAGAGTGTGAGCAAAGAATGAGGCCAAGCAAAAATAATCTTCAGCAGTTGTTTAATAGTTAGGCCATGACTCTTCCTGTTTTTGCCCACAGCAAAACTGTATTGTGGAGCCACTACTTCTCAGTCTGTGCCTTTGTCAGTGCAGTCTCTCCCTCTGCAGGGGTGTGGTAACAGGAGGTTCTCTGAATGTGTTAAATGTTTTATAAAGGTACTTGAATATCCGAAGTTGCATATGGGCTAAAGTTTCCTCTAGTTATAAATCTTTCTAGTGTCATTGTCACCGTTGTGCCCTGTCAGCTGGTACCTGCTGTGGTTTCTGAGTGAACCAAATGTTTTCTAGCATTCTGTTGCTTTTGTTGTGTTTAATAAATAACAGCAATGAATTGGCTGTAGTGCAATAACAGTGATTACAAGATTAATAGCACATGATTTTTCTGATCTCTTTATAGGGAATTAGAGTGAAGGAAATGATAATTTGAATTCCACCCATAGATAATGGACCCTCACAGCATGAGATGCTGTGTATTCGATGGAAAACTAGATAAGAGATCTCTTTGTCCAATCAGCCAGAAAATAGGAGCTGCTTAACTGTACAAGTCTTTATTTTACCTCCAAGGAAAGGTATCTTTCTGCTTTGGTCTGAAACTTGGGCAACAATTTCAACACTGACTTAACCTACCTGGGAAATATTTTATTGTATTTGCTATATTGAGCTTAAGTGAGGAACTTCCATGTCGTGTGGAGTTGCAAAGGGTACTAGGGCATATGCAGTATTTCTAGAAAAGAGTGACAAACATACACAGCTTATGAATATCTAATCAAAGGATTCTCTAGTGGTAGTTTTGGGATACAAATGAAACACTTATGGCTTTACACTTCTGCTCATACTAGACAGCTTATGTAGATTTTGTGGAAGAACAGTAGTGCATGAAAATGTTGTTGCTTTGTTCCTAGTAGTCCAAAAGATGCATTTTTTGAGGAACACCACAGTAGTAGTGCAAGTACTACAGAGGAGGGTATGCCCTCTGCCAAAGAGGAGCAATGAAGCTGTTGTGCTTTCCCAGCCATTCTGCTGTCTCTCTGCCCTTTCCTGCCACTTCTTAGCACCAGTTCTTTACCAGTGCGGTGTTTGTGCTCTTACAGTCTGAATGGGCCACGTGTGCTGGGAGAGATGTGTTTGGATGGTGGGTGTCCAGAGATCTGTGAAAGATATCAGCTGGCTTTATCTTTTTCACTTTAAAGTACACTTCAACAGAATTGTGCCTGCTAGGCAGGAATGCATTGCCCATCATTTAACAAGATAAAGCTGCTTATGAATCTAAGTGAATAAACTATAATTTACATGTTTGCAGCTGTTTTGCATCTAGCCATAAGCCTGAAGCCTATGGTCTGGAAGAATGAAAGGACAGAATAAACTACCTGGCTTCCTCTGTGTTTACTGGGGCTTTTCTCTGGGGAGCCCAGAGCCTCCTGTAAAAGCACATCTTACAGAAGGGCATCTTTTCTTGAATGGAAAATATCAAGGAATGGAAAAACTGCCATTTTCCTTGACATCTTCTTTGAACTCTTAAATTGCCTTCCTGTATAGAGATATATGGGAAGGGAAGAAAAAGTGTATTTCCACACTAGAATAGCCTTCCTACCCTACTTCTCTATCTTAACATTCACAAACTTTCATCGTCACTTTTCTTTCTTTTATTTATAAACTAAATGGATTCGTATCTTTAAGTCTTCATTAGGCATTGAATCGCTTCTGTGGCACTCAGTGTTCTTCCAGTTTTTCATTATCATAAAAGAAAAGAAAAGTGAACATCTGAACTCTGTATTGTTGCCAGTACCTGAATCTCCAATACTGCTTGTGGAGATAAAACTCTCTCTTAATGCCGATGTCTCTTAAATCTTCTGTGTTTTCCTTTGGGAGCTCAAGCTGATGAGGCTTTGCAAAACGTATGTATTGCATTGATGAATGCTGAAATGAGAACTGTTCTTGGAGAATAAATGACTATTTCATGAAACAGTCAAACTCAAAAGAGTTTGTGAAGACTTTTTTTTTTCTTTTTTCTATTTTTTTCCATTGGATCAGGGAAAAGACTGAAATCCCAGATTAACCAGTGGTCCTGAGATCCATGTGAAGATCCACCCTGTTTTAAAGTCATTCAGCTAAAAGACCTAATTGCAAATCTTTATTATTTGTTTCTTGATGGAGCTTTTTAAAGCTGATCTTGGGTCTGATGTAGAGTGAAAATAATTACTGACAACTCTGTTTCTTGCCAGGAAGGATTCTTGGTTTCTGATATGTGATCTGGAAGCTCGTAGAAATTTTGTTTTGTTGCTGACTTGTGCAATTTTCAGAGTCAGTCCTTTAGGATAGTCATCCATTCTGAGCTGAATATGTTATTTTTGCTGTCATGCGTAACTTACCATTGGCTAAATGAGAAAGCTGTTGTTAGAGTGTATTTGAGCACAGCAGGTCTCTGCAATGGCCTTCTGCTTCTGTTTTCTTCATTTGTGAGTCTCTCACTCACACATGGTATCAGCTGTCATTTATTGACTTCCAGAAAATTAACAGTGGGGATTAGTATTAAGTCTGATCCTGATCTCTGTGGAGCCTCAAAGGCAACTGCATTTGATGAATGTTCTCTTTGCTGCGTGTGAAGATATGCTTGTTATTCAAATCTTAGCATTACTTTTTCCTGCTATTTTTCACCTAGATAGTTTTTGTAAGGCTTTCTTATTAATGCTTTGTGTGAGTAAATCACCAAGAAAATTCGCAACATCAGCAAAATTGTGAAGGCAGACTGACCATTAAAATAGTGCTTGGCAAAGATATAAATGTAACTATACCCAAAAAGGCTAAGTTTCAAATATGTTCAGATCAGTTTTAAAGTAGCTATATATTCTTACCCTTTAGTTCATTATAAATTTAATCAGATACGAGCATTTCCTGTATTTTACATTATATTCTTATTGACTTAAACATCCTAATTTCACTAGGTCCATCACATTGCCACCTCTAACCTTTGTTTGTATTCTAATGTTTGCATTCTGCATTTTCCTTAGTATTCCAAAATTTATGCAAAGATGCAGTCAGCGTTTTAACATTCTTGGTTGCAAAGCCATCCAGGCCTGTAGATCTGAAAATCTGCCCTCCGTAGATGTTTAACATCCCACTGGCTGCTACTGGATTGGAAGGTTCATCGGCTTTGTTGTAGGAATCCTTTGCCCTGCTCCCTCCCTGCAGGAATGAAAGGTTTATTGAGCAATTCTGCCTTGTCTGCATTTCTAACGATTAGCCATGGCTCCAGCTTCACTCAACCCTAATATCCATACTCTTGTACATAAAATGTTTCTTCTTTCCTTAATCCTGTCATTCAAGGATTTCTTTTCCTTCTGATAGATGTTCTCCATGTCACATTTATATTGATTGCTATCTGATCCATTTCCCCTTTTCAACTTGTTAAATATTGCTTTGCTATCCTCACTTTGCCAATGAACCAGGCTGGGCTTTTAGATAAAGCTGTCTTCTTTCTTGATTAAAAGATTGCAGCCTTTGGCCATCTAATCTCTTCTAAAGGAGCTTTCAGCTTTCATCTGTTTTCTACCTGAAGTTTTTTGTTTTTTTTTTGTAATTAAGTCTTTTGGAAGGCCCTTTGTGACTGGGAGCATCCTTCCCTTTGCCTGCCCTGCATCAGGCTGTAATCAGAGGGAAGGGCTGATTTATAGATGGGTAAGACCATCTCTGTGCCACGATGTGGTTGAAATGAAGATGTAACATACTGAGTACGCTTCATGCCTGCCACTGAGTTGGGACAGGATGTGATGCTGTGTAAAGCTTGACTCAGGACCTGGGCTGCAGCAACTGGGGAACTCAGGGAAGGTGTAGGGAGTGCTGGGTATTTGCATATTTTACATGCTTTAATGATGCCTGAATTCATTTAATGTCACATCGTTTTTTACAGAGACCCTGTAAGTTGTGTCTGTGCTTAGGAACCAGGTTGTTTTCATGATCAATGGTATCTACAAGGTATTTAAATTGACCTAGAGAGCTTGTTGCTCAAGCTGCCAAAGCACTCTTCAGGAATTGATTTGGCACGGTGGTTAGGAGCTGACTGTCAGACCTGCACTGTGTGCCCAGCTCTGGAAACCAAATATTAGAAGTACATCGTGCTGGGGCAGGCTGGCTGTGCATGGACTCGGGGCTTAAGCTTCCTGACCCAGCAGTGAGGAGCTGCACGGGCTTCTGAGGATTGCCTCTGGAGCAGGATTTCCAACGCTAAGCCACAGCTAGCAGTAAACGCAGGAGACCATCGGGGGGCACCAAAACAACAGCAATGGCTTTGAACTGCTAATTAGTGCCCACACAGCTAATGTCTGTTTGGGCCAGTCAGGAAAAAAAAGCAGCAACGTCTGAGGATGGGAGAAATTTCTTCCAGTTCTTAAATCAACGTAATTTCCATAGTAGTACTGCCAGTTCTTTTGAAGGCATGAGTAGTTAAAGAATAATCTATACCATGCATGAATCTGGGCAGTAACGTTCTTTTCTTTATTTCTTTATTTAATCCTTTGTATAAAAATACATATTGCTTACAAAGTTTAGACTGGAAAGTAAATATTTTGAATAATTGTCACAAAGAAGTGATAAGAAATGAAAATAATATCAAAATAAAACATGAAACTGTGCTTGTAAAGATTCTATAGTTCCCTCCTTCCTAAGCATTTGAATTGTTCTATGTGAACTCTGAATTCAGTACATGAAGTACATAAAGAAATGCCTTCTGGCCAGAGGCTCTAGGTGGGCTGTGGCATGGGCAGATATTGTATGACAATGGCTGTCAGCTACTGGTTAGTCATAGTGTCAAAGAATCTGCCCGATCCTTAGCCTGCCTTTTAGTGTGGGAGAAACAATATTTTTCCTTTTAAAGAGAAAGATGTTACTTCACTATGCAGATCCTGCTTTTATGCCCCTCGATCAACACAGTCACAGCACTACTGTTTAGAACACAGTGTCCTTATGCAATATCTGGCTTTCATAAGGCAGCTAGGGGCGTCTGGAAATTACTGACTTATCAGGTTCCCTAAGCCTGTCTGAGATCTCTTAAAAATGATGAAAAGAACTGTTAATCCTGCTGCTGCTTAACTCTGAAGGAGAAAGTCTCTTCCCTAAATTTGTGCAGCTCCTTAATTTGTGCACTAGATGGTGATCAAAAGCAACCCACGTTGTGTGCTGTCTTTGCTTCCCTGTCATAGCTGAAAGTGGGTAATGAAAGTACATTAGACTGGCCATTTTTTCTGCCAGCTTTTAACTTTTCCTCTGTCCCTGAGTAATTAATCTTTTTAGCAAAATCCTCTTAAAGATTAGAGTAGAAGTGAAAGTGCTCAGCGGTGCTGCTAAGTCCTAATATTCTATTGAACCTGTGGATTTTGAATTATTTGTTTGATAAACATAGAGGAAGTATCTTTGCTATTGTCATCACCAAATATTCATAAAATACCCCACAACTTTAAATTAGGATTAGTGTTGCTTACACGATCCAGAAATTCAAATATACCTATTTTCAAAATAGTTGCTATGGACTGAAATCCAGTTTTTGAATGTAGAAAGTTGTTAGTGCAACTGTTTGATCTGAGATAATAATGGGAAAGGAGGAGCATTGCTCTGAAAATATGCTTACAGGTTTTTATGTGATTAAAAAGGAGAAGGAAAGTCCTCCTCCAAAATTACAAAAACTGCTCTGGTATTCCTGTACCTTGGGAATACTTCTGGCTTCAAAGGGAAAGAATGCAAGATGTATTTTGCATTATGTAACTGGAGAAAAATGAAATCCGCAGAAGAAAATCAGTCAAAAATGCTCCTTTTACTAAAAAGTTGAAGAGCAATTTTCAGGCATTGGAGTCTGGTAGATGGATTTAGACTGATTAGAGACATGTGGAAGACTACTACAATATTGCTTAGAGTGATGATTGATAGGAAGTGCAGTGTTCAGGCAGAAAAAAGTACAACACACTGGGCTGCTGTGTCCTGTACTTTAGCCATTATGGATCATCAGCACAGTTCAAATAAATAGTTGAAAGGAGGAGGATGTCACATGAAAGCATGTCTTAATAGATGGGTGGGTTGTTTCTTTATTCTCTGTGAATCTAAGCAAAGCAACAAAAGCCTGGCTCATGACTAATGCCCTGAGTAACTCTTGTGCATGCATCCTTTTCCTGAGGCTAAAAGGAGGCGGAACCAGTCCTCTTCTTCTCTAGCTGGGACATGGGGGACAGCTGTAGCAAAAGATACAGTGCTGCTGAGCCACCTTGTGGGAAGATGGAGGAGATCTGATGGTGCGTGGTATATGGCTTAAATTAGCATTGAGAGTCTTCTGTTTTCCTTACTGAGCAGGATATAGATACTCAATGCTGAGGTCTCATCCCGGGAGATGGATAGAGAAAGTCCTCTTGGGCAATAACCTCAGTGTAAATATGTGCCACTCACTGCAACTTCTACAAGGCAGGCAGTGAAGGCACAGCTGACCAGCTGTCAGGAAGCTGGAGAGTAATTAAAAACTATCTGCTCACAGGCAACTGTAGAGTTAAAACAGCAAAAAAGAAATTTGTTGCAGCTACAGCGTGTTTTACACTAGTGATCCATGTAACAATGAGGAAATGCATAGCAAAGCCAGATTCCAGACAACTGAGTTGATGGTATGATTCATACACTTACTTCTAAATTCAGCAATCAACCCTGTTGTAATGAGAATCATCTGAGGGAAGCAAAATAACAACAGTCTGAAGCATGTGGGAGGGCAGTAGCCTGTGACCATACTAGATACAGAAAGGCTACGTCAATTGCTCTGCAGCATGTTGGAGAGATGGAGGTTATGCCATGCCATTCTTTGGCTTGTGTTCTTGTTTTGTGGGTTTTGGAGGAGTCCTCTGTAAGGCTGACTGTTGTTCTAAATTGGACCAACACAGCTGCATGGATGCACTTGCTTGCATAGAATCATAGAAATATTAAGTTTGGAAAAGACCACTAAGATCATCTAGTCCAACTATCAAATGGAATGTATGCAAGCAGATAGTCTGTGTATACGTGAAAACTGGATCACTGCATGCACGTGCAGCCAGCTTGGCAGCAGAACACCGAAGGGATCTGTACACAATTAACTTGTAAAAACTGGCTCTGAATGTATGAACGGAAGTAGCACCAGGAGAGCTGAGGCACACCCTTTATATGATATTAGCATGTATTCTCGCAACTGTTCTTGGTTAAAGATGACTCTCCCTCAAACAGAATCCATGTTTCAAGCCTCATATTGTCTTATGCTGTGTATTTTTTGAGTTTTTGAGCTCAGAGACTCTAACATGCAATAGGATAATGAGGTAAAAGCATATGTGAATTTAATCCTGATCTGAAGTTCTCCATTTCAACTTTGTGGCAGATGAAGCTCCCCGCTGCATTTAAAAGGCAGAGTTTTCTAATTATCAGTATGCATGTGTGGGACCAATGGGACACTCCTGGGATGAAATGCTAATGAGTTCTTATTTATAGCAAATGATTCAAAGCACATGTCCCTGTAACTTCAGAGAAAATTGTCAACTGTCAGCTGTCTAACAGAGAAAAGACTTCAGAGCAGAAGCAATGCAATACAGTGTCAGAAAGTGGCTGAATCCAGGTGCTCTCAGGATCCATGGGGATTCCTTCTTTTCTACCCTATGTGTATGAAACCACTGTGGTCCTCTGTCTTCAGTCCGTTCTGTTGCTGGTACCTGGATCTGCAAACCCCTCAGGTTTCAGGTACTTTGAACTCTTATCCTGCTAGTTGGCTCGTCCATCTTGAAGTTCACTAGTGTTTATACATCTATCAGAAGACAAAAATAATATTTTTTAAGAATATAGGATAGACTGTGGTGATCAGGTGCAGGGGTCAGCCTGGTGAGTATATTAATTAACAGTCTTTGTATCTGATGGCCCTGTATATATTTTCCGTCTTTTTCCTCACACTTGTTTCTCCCTAATCCACCCTGACTTCTCCCTCTCCACACATTAGGTCTTTTCACCTAAGCATCCCATAATATGTTTTCTGCAGTCCCAGGATTTTTTTCCTCCTGTGTCCTGTGAGAAGTACTGTACTCCTCTCCTGGCATTCCTGTGAGAATTTTTCATTTATCTCTCTTTGTGGGTTTCACACCTGCAAAGAGGTGAGTGCTCTCCTTTGATAGTCAGAGGAGTACTCAACATGGCATGCTCTGTTTTCACTAATCGGGTTACCAAGGCTCTTCTGCTGGTCATAGTTGCTCTGATCCTTGCTGGGTCTTTGTGTTCTCTGTGGTTAGCCTTTCATCTCATCACCTAACACACAGCTACCGTGTCAGTAACTGGAGCACAGGGCTTTGCTTGTACTCTGAATATTCTCCCTCTCCTCTGTGGCCAGTGCAGCTCCTGGACCTGTCCAGGAATGTAAATCTTAGATATTTTTGATCTAAGATAAACTGTCTGCATAGGTTTTGTTTTACCATGTTTTAGCCACCTAAAAAGTGTTCTCTGAAGCCCATGGTGTAGGAGAGAGTCTTTTCCAAATTGGTCCCATCTGTCTTAGATGCCTGCTCTAGGATAAGTTACTCTCTGGAGGTGCACCTTTGTCTGCCTTAAAGACCAAAAGCTAAATGAGTAAGCTAGATGTCCGATGTTCAGACTGCCAAAATGATGGGAGTTGAATCTTACTTTCCACTTTTTACTTTCAGTGCTGCAGTCTGTGTCTCTGGGTAACACTTGATGTACAGTTCAGTGCTGATGCTTCTCAAGTTGTTACTTCCCCTGTGTGAAGTAAGCAACCACCATTTGTACACAGTGCAGGCCCTGACTGAAAAATACCATCCAGGATCAGTATCAGCTAATATATGGAGCTGAAATTTATAAATTGTAGTCTATATTACTAATGAGTGCATAGCATAAAGATGGAACAACCAAGATTTGGTGTTGTGTAATCCACCATGTCCACACTAAAGCTGCACAATCACTGAAGTTGACACCAGTTGCTAACCCTAGGTGTGCTGTGAGTGCATGGAGCATTAACTACCAGAGGAGCTCACATCTATACTGCAAGTTTCCTGAAGGAAACCACTTTGAGCCAGTGAGCTTGTGTGGGTTCTGCAAGACTATCTATCTGCAAGGCAAATATGCACTAAAAATATGCCATCCTACCCACAAAATCACCAGTGTACCTGACTGACATCTAGCTTTGGCACAGGGATGTGGTTAAGATCTTGGTTATTATTTCCTATTTGTGTGCCTCAGTTCCTTCCAGGAATTAAGATAATGATGATAGTATTTCCTTATCTGTGAAATACACTCACGTGGGGGTGGAAAACAATAGGTCTCCAAAATAAGAAGAATTTTTAATTCATACTTAGAATTATGGCTCTTTTTTATTTTCACTTTTTCCTGACAGCAGCTACTAACTGATTTGTTTCCTAGCTTCTCACCTGCCTGACGGATGGATGTGGCGGTAGGAGTGCCAGGTCTTAAACCAAATGAGAAAGTGTAAAAAGTGGTTTAGCTCAAACTGAGATTTTGAAATCTTAGCTGTGATGATCCTAGCTGAAGAATGAAAGGAAAGTCTACAGCAGCATGAAGGAACAACCAATAAAATGTACTTTAATACAGTCATAGTAGAGGAAAAAAAAGTATTTCCATCCTCAGGTATTTAGTTTTATTGGAAATTATTTGATTCAATTATCAAAAGTGTAGTAATTATGACCCATGCAATGCTAATGACTATTGGCAATAAGACTCGTGAGGACACACAATCTAATTAGCTTTAATGAGATGGATTTAATAATACTTTAGATTAACATCTGTTAGAACCAAGTATCAAGATTTATTGTTCTCTGAATAAATATTGACCTCTTGCTCTCAGGTCAATAAATCTTAAGCTTGCTTGTACTTAAATGACTATTTGCTTATTACGTTAGCGCTCTTTTGTTTCCTGCCACCAACTTCAGTATGAGGATAGGAGATCTGCACTTCCTTTCTGCTGCATCAGACACTTCTTAGAAGAAGTTGCAAGAAAGCCCTGAATTTGTAAAGAGGGGAGAAAAAGAGTTGGAGTCTACATCCTTTGTCTTTTCTTCACATAAATCTGCCATTGTTAGCTCTTGCTTGATAAACAGGCATTTCTGAAATGACTAGAAAAAAATCCATGGTACTGCCACAGAAAAATCATGTAGTTTGCATCATCTGCTCAGTTAAGCAGTCTTTGTATTTTGTGTGCTGTGAGTAGTTGTCCTTGATGCGTGCTGAGGTACAAAATTTTCTGTTTTACTTCAGATTTCATTTTGTACTTCAGATATTTAAGCACGGATTTCTTTCTAGCTGTAGGCATCTCAAGAGGATTGAGATGGAACATGTTTCTTTTTCATGCCTACAGGGTAGGAACTTCTTGATAATCTCTAAAGGGATCACTGTGGTCAGAAATATCTACAAGTCTTACAAAATTTCTCATAACCAAGAAGAGTTCCTCTAAAAACAGCAGAAAAGTATTGAGACTGATATCCATTCAGTAGAATATTTAGGCCTTCCTTTTAAATTTAATAGAGTTCTAGGGAACTGTGCGATAGTCTTAACTCTACTCTACTATAAAACTCCCAGTTATCTTCAATGGCAGACTTCTGTAGGTGAATGCTGATTAATGTAGATAATCTTTTCCTGAGCTGCCGATGAGCCAGAGACTTTATAAATTATGTAGAAAGATTATTTGTATTTATTGAATTCTGTGGAACTGTTTCAATAAAGAAACTGAGATCCAGTAGACTTTAGTGGATGAATTTTTTACAGTAGATCATAACTGCTTAAGATCAAAAGATTGTTCTTGCATGCACATTCTCTCTTGTAAAAATAGGAACGCTGTGCAGAAGCCTAGCAAAAAAATGGGTAAATCTTTCACTTTTTTTCACTGTGCTGTTCTTCTGTTTGAAATTGTAGTACTTTTACCTTTTTGGTGTGATTTAGAGATTGCTGTGGCACTGGAGGAAATTGTGGCATTTGCCTTGGTCCATGGGCCAGGCTGAATGCTGAGCCGTAGCTATAGGGGTGTAGAGTAGGTGCAATGTTAACAGATTTTTTTTTTATTCCAAATATTCCTTTTTGAGGTAAGTATATTGCTACAAATCTCTGCAGAAGATGGTGGTAAATGTTGAACCCAGTGTGCCTTTCCCCCAGCAACTGCCTTCAAGTTTTCTAAAGATCAGGTGATCCTTAGGATCAGATGATTGACCTCAGCAGACTCGAAGGGTGGGCCCGGGTAAATCTAATGAGGTTTTGCACTTGGGTCAGAGGAATCCCAGGCATATATACAGACTAGGAGGAGCAATCCTTGAGAGTAGTCCTGCAGAGAAGGACCTGGGGGTCCTGGTGGATGAAAAACTGAACATGAGCCAGCAGTGCGCTCTTGCAGCTCAGAAAGCAAATGGTATCCTGGGCTCCATCAGAAGAGGGGTGGCCAACAGGGACAGGGAGGTGATTGTCCCTCTCTACTCTGCCCTTGTAAGGCCCCATCTGGAGTATTGCGTCCAGTACAATACAAGAAAGACAGGTGTTCAGATGTTATGTATCTTCTTTTAATCATAATCATTTATACTTTGGTTTTTAACTGCCAAAAACGGTGGATGCAAACTATTATTTTCCCTTAATTTTGCACCTGTTGAGACTGCTAGAAAAGTTGTGGATTCTGAAACCCTATGGATCCTGTTTTATTCTTTCAGTTCCCTGATTGTCCATGCATTTAGGCACAAAGATTTGTAGTTTATGTTGTATTTCACTTGTGAAAAAGAAAAAAGAAAATATGCTTACTGGGGATGAGGAGAGGAGGAAAGCTGAGCTGGAATGAACATGGGATAAGTGATGACTTTGGTAGGATTCCATCTGGAAAGGTTTGGTAGCCTTTATTTCATGTCAAGATTAGGCTTTAAATTAATCAGTTTCAGGCAGACAAAACAGTTATAATAAATGACAGTTACTGGTCCTATGTTTCACTGGACGGAGGGGGAATTTTTCTTTGTTACATTATGTGGTCAAATCAGGTAGCAGCCTTGTTTTTGTGGTAGCAGTCTGGGTTATGGCAGAATACCCCATCTATCCCCCTTTTGATCTGGTTAAAAAATACGTGCAAAGGTTCAGTACTGTTCTTCAGTACGTACTGTAATACAAATACATAAGGTGCTACTTTATGCCAGAATCTGACCTGTGTAAGTAGAAAATAAGGTGTTAACAGCTGGGAATCATTCCAACATTCTGCAGTGACATTCGTTCTTCTATTCCAGAAATGTGTTGAGCTTTTGAATTTGTGTCACCAAACAATGTAATCTTCCTAGTGTAAAGTGCTCCTCCCAGCCCCAGACATTCTCACTGCACTGTCATCCTTTCCCCCAGTGGAGAAGAAGAACAGAAGCTCATCCCTATGCATACAAACTAAAAAGGATATTTTTCTGTAGTTGCTCTTGCTTTCAAGATGACAAGCTGCCCTTTCATCCTGCATGGAGAAGGGAGATCTTGTCTTTGGCAGGGTTGAAAGAATGGAAAATCTAGTCACTAAAATGGGAACTTAAAGTGTTGCACAGAAGAACTTCATGTACACTATGAAAACATTTAGAACAATTGTTTTTTTATAAAACTAGCAACACTCAAATCTCTTGCTGCTCTTTAAACAGATCAGAGTGCACATGCCTTTCATGGTTTTTCAGTACTTAGACTTTCCACATGGCTTGCTAATAAAACTTTGCTAAAGCAATACAGAAATGGGAGAAATTATAGGGAATGTAATTAATAATAATAAAGAATCATTTGAATTGTCTTGAAAAGATGCATGTACTTAGATGCTTGCCAACGTAAGTTTTAGCTATCAGTGAAAACATACGCAAACATGTCCAAGCACTGATTTGTGGGTTCTGTTGGTTCTGCCTCCTTCTTAGGAGCAAATACCCTTAGTGTAAAAGCCTTAAGCCGAAGGCAATTTTTTGTTGCATAAATAACTGGCTAAAGAAGTCATTCAAGGCAATCAAAATCTGAAGCCAACCTGCCATCTCCTATTAGTCAGATCATTTGAAGTGATTTGTGGTGTTCATTAGTGGATCTTCTGGCAAAAAGTGACTGGACAGAAGATGATATTCAGTATCTGATAGCGTAGACACGCTGCATAGCCCTGAGTTGAGGGTGCATGAAAAATGTCTGTATCAGGGCAAAAATACGGCAGCATCTGGTCTCCTTTGATATGTTAGTTGTTCTGAAGAATGTGGAAGTGGTTACTGTTATTTTGACAAATGCGTTTATTTCTCCTTTTGTTGTATGGTGTGGCACAAGGGGAACACTGGCGCAATAGCATACAGCAATAATTTATTAGTGGTTTAGGGATGTGGGCCCAGAACAAATTCTAGACAAAAGAAAAACATGTTTGGGTTTTACAGAGCGCCTTGGCTACAGGAACAAAGCTGTGATTGGGTGTGCAAATATTTGGTATTTCGATTGTCCCAGTTGGGGTGACAGCTGACAAATCCTCTGAGTTTGTTTTTAATTATCACCAAAAGGAAAAAAAAGCCCGTTGTTTTAAAGCCAGACTCTGATTTTGAAGCACAAGGCAAGAGAAGATATTTAACAGTGGAGGGTATACTTTCTCAGTGCTCTAATATGTTGAAAGCACTGTCACTTCCAAATATTTATAGTATTTAGCTAGTTTTGTGATTACAGCCGACCGGATTGTTGTGACTTGACTTGTATTGCATCCAGTGATTGATACTAAAATATCAGCCACAGTCCTTACTTCATGCTAACTGGTATCACTGATATCAGCGTTATTTTCTGCACTCACTGGGAAAGGAGGCGGATGTGCTGTGACAGAAGTTTGCGAGACCTGTTTGGCACAAAAATAATCAAATAAATATCATACCAGCGTACAGAGCACCTATGTTGTATGTAATTGACCTATCAGGGTCAATTACAATAGATATATGAACACAGAGAGGCCTCTCTGACCTGAAGAGTCATAGGCTTCTTGTGAGGGAAAGAAGCATGTCACCCGAAAGAGATTGAGTCATTTGTTTGAGACAACCCAAACATTCTCTGGCAGGCTTAAGGACCAATCCTATTTGTTGAGTCTATCCAGTTCTACCACTACTTTGCTATCCTTCAAGCCAGATAAGAAAGACACATTGTAAAGACACATTGAAATTAGTAGGCAATATATATAAGTTTAAAATTGTATGTATGTATTAAAATTGTCCAAATACTTAGGTGAGTTGGATTTTTGTTTACTTTTTGTTGCAGTTGTTGTACCATGGTTGTATTCTTATCAATGTGTATGACTCTGAACTTGTCATTTCTTGCAGGAAGCGTAACTTGTCGGACTTTGAATAGCCAACAAGTCACCTTTTAAGTAAAAACCATGAACTTCCAAATACAAATTTGCCCTTTCTGGGGTAGTCAGAATGAATTTTTGTGGTCAGATGAGAGAGGCTGTTCTGCATAAAGTTGTCTTCCATTGCAAGAAATAATTGACGCAAGAATACAAAATGTGTTTTCAATTTTTGTGAAATCATGAGAATGTGATCTTTCCATTTTGTACAAAAGGCAATGTTTTGGGTTTTTTTTTTTGTCTTCTAGCTACATCTCTTCTGCCAATTTCTAGTGCAGCATTCAGTACCTCTGAAAGTTTCATAAAGGCTGTATTTGAGGAAGAGAAATAGTTTGATCTGCTAATATACTGCTATCCTTCCAACAATGTCTAGCCTGCTTTCGTGGATCCCTAGAAGGGTTATTGATTTACTGCAAGTGTGGTTTTCTCTAGTGAAGGCTTTTTGCAAACTGCCACCTGAAAAAGGAAGGAGGAAATTTAGCTAATTATATTCTGCTTCCATCTCTGTGGCAGTTTTGAAAATGATTTCAGAAGGAGCAGAATGGGTTATGTGACTGCGAGTTACTGCTGCCAGGAGCTGGAGAAGCTCTTCAGTATGGTGTTGGGTGGGTGCGTGGTAAACTTGGAGCTCTCAGAAAAATGCTGCTGATAAAATTTACCATTATTAACACTAGTTTTCACAGATACATTCTGACTTTGCAGTACTTGCTAGGCTAGCAAGATTAGAGTCAACCATGCTACTTAAAGTTATTCACATGCACTTCCCAGCCAATTTTTGCCGACAAAACATGCAATCTCACAAAATTTCTCATACTTTCTGTCTTTTCTAGGGGCAAAAATTCTACAGATGTTTTAGTTAAGCAGTGTCAGCACTTTTGACTCTACGTATTTATGGCTGTGCAAATAATGGGTTTTTTGGTTTGGCCATGGAACTAAGAAATTGAAAAGAGTTCTTGTTTTTAGTTGACCAGAAATAATTTTTTGTTTTCAGATGTACTGAAATGAAGCAATTTGCTTGGTTTGAGTTTCCTCAGTTCTTTTATACTCCCTGCAGTAAAAATGGTTCAAGTTTCCATTGAAAACATGGTTTTGAAACAACTGTTCCAAATACTTTTGTTTTAAAAATTCAGAAAACTTTACACTTTTCTGGTTTCTCTAGTTTTCTGGCTAATGCTATGTTTTCAGTTGTACTAACTGTCAAATGTGTTTGTTTTTCTCCTTCAGGCAGTGTCTTTTTGTAAATTCATTGCTTAGTAGATTAATTTTTTTTAGCCAGCACTGAGGGCAGTACAAAATGTTAAAGATGCTGCCCATGGTTTGGAAAAGCTGTTGCGTTATGTCAGTAACTGAACTGACTAGACCAATATGGTTGGAGTCTGTGAGAGTTATAGCAGCGTGGGTAGCATTCAGGTAACAGAAGCACAGTGCTAAAGGCATAGAAAATCATTTGTGATGGGACAATTTGAAAATACTGGATTAGGTGTAAAGAGATCCATTACCGATTAAAGGAAGGCATTGAAAAAGAAATTCATATCCAAGGTAGAACATATCTGAGCTTTCTTGCCCTTTCAAGGTATCTATTAATTGCAACTGCCAGGGACAGCACTGGGCCACAAGAATAAGAAGCTAATTAAAACCAGTAGGTGCTCCTTGCTTTAGTTAAGCAAGATGAACAAGGTAGCTTAACTGTTGGGAAATTCTTGTCCTCGTTAGGGCAACGTATTTGGCTATCCATACCCAGTAGCACTAGCAAAGGGGGGGGTGGGAGCCCAGTGGATTTAACTCGTGAACAAAAGATGTACATTACATCTTTTTGTTGTTGTTGTTTTGAACTGAATATAGGAATTAAGCTATATGCTGGTAATAGTGGGCTATATAGTTTAGAAGTTGAGGAGATTGTGTGATTTTAACAAAGCTAAGCATCTGTGGGCTTTTTCTTTGTTGTTGTTGTTTTTTTTAATTTAGAATGAACTTCTACAAGTCAGTTCTAAACATCCTCTGTTCAACATGAGGCAGCTTATAGTGAATGATATCAAAGGCCTTATACTGTGACATGAGTGCTGGGGCAAAAATATCATCCATTCAACAGAGCTGCTCTGTAGATTGTACTTTACACATTAAATCCACGTGCTAGGAAATTATCATAGCTTAAGGACCATGTTTACATAGCATGACATGGTGAGAATGGTTTTGGAGGCCTTGCTACCTGTAGAAGAATAAATGATCTCAAATAGGGATTTCATCAAATACTCTAAAAGGATTTTAAGCATCCAGACTTGGGAAATAGCTCTTGGAGACACTAGGCTTATGTTTTTCCTGCTAAGAAAGTGCTCAGCTCTGTTGATGAATCAGTCCTTGATAGCTGCTGAAGCACGGCTGTGGCCTGAACTTGGTGAGAATTCTTCAAGTGTTGGAGAGACAAGCATTAATCACCTCTGAGGAGTCAACTGTGGGAAGCGCAGAAGCTTTTAAGGTATCACCCTGAAGTACAGTTGCACAGAACTGCTCTTCTCAAGGATACTTGAGATGCGGAGAGGGAAATATGTTAGTATATGTAGATACTCCATCTGCAGTGTCCATGCTGGCCCTTGCTGTTCATCACACTGCCCTGTGTGTTTGTGTGCAAGCTGGGAAGGAACATTGGCACCTTCCACATGAATGTATGTATGGGTCAGCTGCAGTCTGGATTCTTGATAGGAACAGCTTAAATTTAGGCTAAAATTTTCTGGTGTTTATGGTTCAGTTGAGTGCTGGCAGGGAGTAGGGGAAGAGATTATTCTGTCATCCAGGTAAACAGAGAAGGATCCAAACTACTATGTCCTCTTTGCTAAAGCTCATAAAACCTCCGCTGTAAAAAGTGAAAGAGGAATCCAGGCAGCATGAGATATTAAACCCCCTGTGTAGGTCTCCACTGCAAGGCTGTGAGGCACAGGTCCATCCTGTGGGTCTCCTGCTGTAGCAGCCCTGCTGGAGGAGGGCCTTCCGCTCACTGTGCTTCCTCCCCACCTTTGTGGCATGTCTGGTAGCTAAAGCACCACTGAAGTGATCTTTTTAAATAGTAATCTCTAGGATGAGGAGAACAAAGGAGAGAAGAGAACTTAAGTTTTAGGATACGTTACACTTAAAATTCTGAGACTGTTCCAGTGACAGGCAACATAAAGAATTAGGTTTACAATTTGAAGTAAGTTTCGTTGTAAAAATAATTGGACTGGTGAAGCAATCTTGCTCTCACTAAATTGCTTTCCTAGGAACCTATCCTGAATGGGGCTGTGCAGCTCTTCTTGATATTTGAACATCCTCAGTTCTCATTGACTTCAGTGAGAATTGAACTCATTGAACTCCTCACTAGGTAATTAGTTCCATATAGGTTCCATATCGGTAGCTGCCTTTACTTTCACTTAGCAGTCAGACCCAGTGCTCTTCAAGTCCCAGCCTTAGCATCCATGCATCATTTAATGGGTCTTTTGTGAGACACATACTTAAGCATTTGTGCTTATATTCTGTTGCTTACTGCTTACTGTGGATAGGATTCACAATAGTTTTGTTACAGTAACTGCATCACATTACCGAATAGAACATGCAAAATACTTGATGGAAAACCTTTCCAAAAATAACCCTGTAAAAAACCTGAAAGATAGATAGTTTTTAGTTTAGTTTAGGTTTGCTTTCTTTTTAAGTAGGATGAGTTTGTTTTGTCTTCAGAAAGGGAAGGATGCACTCCAAAACAAATATTAAGAGGACAACTTAATTCGCGTGGAGGGTGAATAGACATAATGACTGAGATAATGAAAGTGAGATTTTCTACCTTTCCTCTCCATGAGAGAAGACCTACTGAAATGCAGTATATTTATAGCCCCTCGTATCACTGGAGCTCTAAATGTTTTTGCTTTCATGGTCTCCATTTGTGCTACTGTACATCTAGGGATGATGGATTGTGGAGCACTGGGTGTTGAGATGAAGAGAATCAATAGGATGATACAAAAGATGAAATAACTCTGATGGAACATCAATAAAGGCTAAAAGTTTCCATAGGGATTTGAATCTTAAAGAAGAGCTTGAGAAAGTGTATTAAGAATACACTTCTCCCTTTGCACTTGTACTGCCTTTATTCCATGAGTAGAAGTCACAAGGGGGTTCTTGTCAAGGACAGGGATAAAGGAGGTTTTTTTCTTTTCTGTGTCAGTATGGTGCTCAGTATGATACCTGCTGGGCAGGATGTCTTCTGAGTGCTGTTACTGTGTCATTGTTACCTCAGCCCACAGCTGGTGTGAATAAGAATGGAAGAGTAGAGCTCGTAGTTACCTCATGTTCTGTTAGAGGATTCAACACACACAAACTGCAGGAGAAGTAGGAGAACTTGTATTGTTGCTAAGTTATTCAGTGTTTAAGAGAATTTGTGTCGCAGGCCTGTATGCATAGCCTGAGGCATTCCCAACCAAGAGTCTTTCCTTTTGACTCAACCAACTGGCAAGTTGTGCAAAGTTGTGCAAGTTGTGCAAAAACAATTGCAGAACCCAGATTTTGCCACTGTACAGTGGTGTATTCAGTGATTTGTTGGAGTGCAGTTTGGAATATTTGATCTGAAATTGAAAAGAGTGTTTAGCAAGTAGCATACTTTTCGGGACAAAAAGGTCTGTCTCATGCAAAATAACTACCATCTCTATCCAAGCAGAACTGCAGTGTTGTTGTTGTTGGGGATTGTTGTTTTTTTGCTTGTTTGTTTGTGTTTTGTGTTTGTTTTTTGCTTGAGCATAGACTAAATGAGGTTAGTCTGATGTGGTTCTTTTCAATAAATCCAAGTGCAAGGTCTTGCACCTGGGTCAAGGTAACCTCCACTACCAATATAAACTGGGGGATGAAATGATTGAGTGCAGCCTGTCAAAAAGGACCTGGGGGTACTGGTAGATGGCAAGCTGGACGTGAGCCAGCAATGTGCCCTCACAGCCCAGAAAGTCAACCGTATCCTGGGCTGCATCAAAAGAAGTATGGGCAGCAGGGCGAGGGAGGTGATCCTGCCCCTCTGCTCTGCACTGGTGAGGCCTTACCTGGAGTACTACATCCAAATGTGGAGTCCTCGGTACAGGAGAGACATGGACCTTTTGGAGCACGTCCAGAGGAGGGCTATAAAAATGGTCCAAGGGGTGGAACACCTCCCCTACAAGGACAGGCTGAGAGAGCTGGTGCTGTTCAGCCTGGAGAAGAGAAGGCTCCGGGGAGACCTGAGAGCAGCCTTTCAGTATCTGAAAGGGGGCTGTAAGAAAGAAGGGGACAGACTCTTTAGCAGGGACTGTTGTGACAGGACAAGGGGAAATGGTTTCAAAGTTAAAGAGAGTATGTTTTGGTTAGATATAAGGAAAAAGTCTTTTACAGTGAGGGTGGTGAGGCACAGGCACAGGTTGCCCAGAGAGGTGGTGGATGCCCTGTCCTTGGACACATTCAAGGTCAGGCTGGACTGGATTCTGAGCAACCCTGGTCTAGCTGTAGGAGTCCCTGTTTATTGCAGGAGAGTTGGGCTAGATGACCTTTAAATGTCCTTTCCGGCTCTAAGGATTTTATGATTCTGAGATTCTGAGCTGCAAAACAAGAAAATAGAAGAATCCTTGAATCATTTTCCAGGCTGACAGAAATCCAGGTGGGAGATGTTTTTCTTTCCATGGTATATGGATAAATTTGATGAATTCCATTTCTAAATGATGCACATGTTGCAGATATACAGTAGAACTGCGATTTTATTGCTAGCTTTCACTTGGATCTTTATGCAGGAGGTGCACCCAGAGCCCCACATTAGATTGTACAGTAAAGGTGCTATTGGATGTGAGTGAAGCTATCACAGTATGCATCTTAACGTTTCTGCTGTAACGCTGAATCTTTCTGTTCTCATTGTTATCTTCTTGTTTCCCAAATGTTTATCAGAACTGCTTTCATAAACTACTTCTTAATTTTTGCTTGCAGCATTATGCAAAAAAACCGAACTTCTGGTTGCAGATTGCATTCTGAAAGGATATTCATTGCTCTCAGGTGCATAATTCATACTGATGTCACACTCTGGACTTTAATTAGAATTCCTAACTCCATCACTCTCAGGGTTTGAAACAAACACTAAATAAAATGCATAGCTTTGTCACAAAGATAAAGTTAATTCAGAGAGGTAAATTAAGTTAGAACATGAACATTCCCCCTCTGAATTCAATATGCATTTTGACGCAGTGATAATATAGACATACCATTCAGCAAATATGGAAATTTGGGCTGTTAGTGTTGAAAACTGGAGATGTTTCTATCTAAGCAAACTGTATGGGTGCTGCTCACTAAGACGTGACATGTAAAAACAGAGCTATTAAGGCATGGTTGGCACCATCATTTTTCTTTTGCAGATCTGGTGGTATTTTCCAGCACTAACTTTTAGAGCTGAAATAAATTAATGCAGAAGCCAAGGTTAGGTCCTACACTTATTTGCTTAGTTCAAAGTCAAACTGTCACAAAGGGATGCAAAGGAATAAACTGTTCTGAAATGCATTAGTGTTATTAGTAATATATTAAAATGCAGCACATTTTTAAAAATATTACTTGTGTCAATTCTGTCTTCCAACAAATAGAGTACTTAATCAAGCAGTGCGTTTAAGTTTATGACTTACTTCAAGCATGAGAACACAGAAGAACTACTCACATGCTTAAAGTTAAGCACAAGATTAATTGGACAAGGTTAATAGCCCTGCTGGGATGAGATCAAGTACTCAACTATAAGGACTTGACTCTTCCAATCTTCCTTATAGTTTGTTCTATGCTGAGACACCTATGAGATTTTGTCCCATCGCATACAAGAGTGGTGTAGCCAAACGTTACTTACATTGTAAATCTAAAGATGAAATCTTAACCTCTGGGATCAGGACTTCTCCCTTAATAGTGCATTGCTCTGACTTCTCTGGCAGCTTAAGGTTCACACGAGTTTAATGGAGAGTATCCTCTAGAGAGAGCTGCCTTGCAGGTGTGGCAGCTGAAGGGCCCAGAAGTGAAAGTAATCAGGCTTAGGCCGGTTAGCACAAGGAGATAAAGTGTACCCTTAACCAGCTGCAGCTGATGTTCTAACTGAGTTCAAGCCTTTTCTCTAAATCTAGGGCCTAGGGACCTTAACCCGAGCTTTCCCATGTGGCAGATGAATGCCGCGAGCAGTAGGCTTTTGAGGGGTTTAGATCTTGCTTTGATTCTCCCAGGAGTCCCAGAACTTAAGGGTTTCAGCGAACAATCTGCCTCTAAGTCTTAAGGTTTGAACTGTAATATTTCTTGGAGCAAGCAGCTGGGAGGCAGCCACGGGGTGCAAAACTCAGGCGCTTCAAAAAAGCTTCATAAGCCACAAAACAGTTCCTGTACAGATCTGCTGTATTTCTGAGCGTGACAACAACACTTTTGTTTCTCTGTTTTCAGGTTGCTCCTGTAGTTAAAGAAAGGATGATGAAGAAGGGCAGCATGATGCTTGGGTACCAGCCTAACCAAGGCAAAGTCAACTTCTTCCGCCAGGTGGTGATCAGCCCGCAAGTGAGTCGAGAGGACATGGACTTCTTGCTGGATGAGATAGAACTGCTTGCCAAGGACTTGTAGCTGTAGCTCTACAGCACCAGGCACTGCTTGTGTGTGATAATTATGGAGACAGAATGGCAGCAGTGTTCTGGTGCTATTTTGTGAAAGGTAGTAAAAAGCTTGACGTATAGTTTGGAAACTATCATTTAACATTGTGGCGTTCAGAGTATTGCAGGTAGAATACCCCTCCGCAGGAAACGATTTGCTGATGGGAGCTGGGACAGGGTAGTGCCTGCAGCACCATGGCCATTCTGGGAAGTGTTTCCTGGAGCAGGGAGCACTTCTGAAAATGGTGTCTGTATCCCAGAGAGGGCTGCTATTCATGGGGTGCCTGCGTAGCTCGGACTGATTGCTTATATAGGCAGGCAGTACTCCTCTGAAGTTACTGTTAGTAGTGAATTAGCTCAGTGAGCTTTAAAACGCTCATTAGTACTCTGTCTGCTCTGTCAATATTTTAGTTTGGTATGAGTTTAAGAGTAGAGACCTGGCTGATATTTACACTGATAAGACTGGAAATTGTGAACTTAAATGAAGAGTTCCTCAAGGCCTCTAATTAGCTGAGTTGCCCAGATTTCCCACTGTGAGCACCATCAGGCAGTAGAACGAGGGCCTGGTGAGGCTGTGCTGTCACCATCCTTGAGGTTTTCAGGACTTGGCTGGACAAAGCCCCAAGAAGTTGATGCTGACCTTGCTTTGAGACAGTAGAATTAGGTGACCTCTTAAGGTCCCTTCCAACCTAAACGATTTGTGATTCTGTGAAATCAAATGATTGGGCCTGGTCATTGTTTGCCAACAGTGCCTACGCTGCAATAGCAGCGCTGAGAACATTGGAAGCGTCTTAGAAATTCTTACCTCTTTGGTAACAAGAGTTATCTATAATTTCTGAACTATATTTAAAGCATAAATATCTATTTAATGGATTTAGATGCACTTTAAAATTATAACAGACAAAAAAAAAGTATATTTACCTGAAAGATTTGTATTTTTAAACATGGCGACTATATGTTAAAAATGTAGAAAACTGTCAGTCTATATTTGCCTACAGATTTGAGATGACTTGACTTTACATTATCAGTGTATAATTTATATTTTGGAACTGAGATCAACATGGAGGTGATCAGTGAAAACCTACCTGTTTTTAAGATGGGAGCCATCCGAGTATTTTTTGTTAATCTTGCGTTGCAAAGTTAAGTTCTAAACTTTGTATTTGTGTTAAGAATTATAGTATCCTTTTGATTTGTTGTCATTCTAGCTATAAAAGGGGCAGTTTTGTAAAGCTAGAAATGTATTTCTTGGGGTGAATTTCTTGCAGCAGGTTAACATCTTTCATCATCTGATCAACACCTACTTACCTTATTGTTTTGATGTTTGTTCCTTATTCTGTATGTGAGGTAGCACTGACCAATGCAAATCTTTCTGCTGTAATGTATTGCTGAAAGTTGTCTTTAAACACAAAGCTTTTATATTTTCATTTCCTACATTATACTAGGATCCAGCATCACGTGACATTCCTACTTCCCACCTCCAGGATGATGGTATGGAAAGTTTAGCAGGGTCATGATAGCCTAGGAGGTCACACTATCGAAGCAGTAGATAGGAGGAAGAGTCAAATCTACAGAACTTGACAGATGTCTTTAACAGTGTCCTGGAAGTGATTATTCTATTGCTATTATAGCGAGTCACTGGGTATTCAGCTGAACTCCACATTGATATTAACATAAAAATAAATGGCATGATGTGGCCCCTTGATTCTGCACTGTAATAATCGCAGAATACTTTATCATTTACTATCTAGTGCTTCTGGGTATACCAGTTGTTATGGTTATGTAAAGTACATAACTAAATTCAGGGCCCACAAAGCTTGTTTAGCCTCCCAGCCACTGTGGGTGGGGTGCAGAGCATGGCAAGGGGTGCTGAAAGGATGCGATGACTTCGCTGTTGCTTCTTAAGGTATATAGGACTGTTAACCCTTCACTTTTTCTTTTTTGTCCTTGAAGGGAAAGACAGAATGCAGTGTCAGGATTCTTTTATTGTTATCCAGAATCCTGGTGAGTACTTAATTTTTGACTCAGAGGAAGCATGTCACTTGCCATCAGCTAAGAATTTGACCTGGTGTTTTGTGACACCACCGCTATAAAAAAAGTGTTGTTTCTTTCCATATCAGTGCATTTTTCTGTTTCTGGATACTGTGGTACTTCTGTCACATGTTGGGCTGAAGTAGCAGTTTCTCCTGTATCAGTAGTGGCTATAGTTCTTTTTTTTAAATGAGGGGAAAATGGAACTTTTTCAGTGTTTGCAGAAAGCGTGTCTCAGACCGACATGGGCACTGATGTCTTCAAAGGTACGGTTTAACCTTTCAGTGTGATGCGAGTGCCTTATCTGATGTCTATATATATTCTTGTGTTTCTGACCCTTTATCGCATCCATTGTGCACAAGACAGTGGTCTCATTTCAGGACTAATGTAGTTTTTTTCATAGTTGCTTATTTAGGATTGGTATGTATGAAATGGCTATTTTGTAGCTGATGATTTTAATAAAAAGTGAAGTAAATGACACCCATATAAATGCAGGCTGTGTTTGTCGTTTGTCGATCTAAAACTGCAGAGATATGTATAAGAGAGGTACCAATGAGCTCTCCAGATGGAGAAACAGCAAGCTGCCTGCACAGCTTTAGAATGTGAAACCTAGCTTAACCATGCTTCAGGATGTGGTTTATCTGTGTGCTGTGCCCTTATCATCTTTAATAAACAGCTTGGATGAAAATGTGTCACCATTTATCTTGCTCTTGCTTTCAAATGCAGAAGCTAAATTATTTTTGCAGAAATGGCTTTTTTTTTTTTAACTATATGGGATTGGCCCATGAACTCCCTCCCACTCTTAGTTACTGAGAAGCACCATCTCTCAGGATGCTAAGCCAGTTGTGAAAGTAGTGGAGTACAGGTATAAATCAGTGTAGAAACAGGTCCACTGGCTGATTCGTGTTTTTTGTAATTTTATGTGTCTACTTTTAATAATCTTTTTTCAATACGGAGCTTTAGGAAAGAAAGTAAATACTTAGCAGGGATGCTGAGGTAGTTATTGCTGTCAGTTATACAGATGCATCTTCTGAGAACTTCTTTGGGCATTCTGTGCTGGATCCATGTGCACTCACAAATCATCGTGCCTAAAGCGAGCAGTCCTGCTCTCAGGACTTCTAATACGATTTCCTGTGAAAGATTAACACTAATCAGTAGAGTCTACTTTGTATGATTTTAGTGCCTCTGACTCCCACTGATTTAACTGGAAACCCTTGCTGGACTGGGATGTTCCATTTCAATATCAGTAGTTTGGCACTCGGAACATCTCAGTTTATCTACTCAAGGCTCATGTTGAAGAGTCAGATTTATCTGTGTGTCTGTAAGACTGAATTGGAATGTGTTTTCATTTGTATCATCCAGTGATGTATTAAGATGCTTTCCGAATAACATTTGACCCTTAAAGGGCAAGAAATATCTTTTAAGAAAAGCATAGAAAAAGAAGAGAGTTGCATTTGTAGAATGCCATGTAAGAGTTTGCAAGAACACCTGTTATGTGTCCGAGATTTCTTCATACACACAGATCCCAGCATTCAATCATGCTCAAATTATTTTTATTTTTAAATCCTTGGGTAGCATGATCAGACTTGACTTAAAAAAAAAACAACTGATACGAAGTGTTAAACGCAGAGGAGGAGGAGAATTCAACAATATTTAATGTTCAGCTTGCTGTCTCTTATTATATCACATACAAGCTCTGCGAAAAGCCAATGGTACGCGGCAAGTGTAATTTTAATGCCCAGTTTTCAACTGCTCCAAATCTGCATGGCCTTTCTTCCCTGTTGGCTGCTGATGGGCCATCAGCAGGAGAGCAAAGCGTGTTCATCCAGGAAATCTGTTCTAGGTAAGGCCCGCTGACACGATGGCCCTTCTTCCTTTGGCGGAACCACTAAATGCTGATACCTCATTTGAGTTTATAGGTGCTGTATTTAGTACAGTAGCTACTGTTACATCCTGAAGTAATGCAATTGTACATGCTAATTGCAGGTTAGATGCAATCGAAGCAACTCCGTCTGCCAAATGCACCGTGCAAACCATGAGAAACCCTGGCGGAGAGGCTTTCTTCCTTGAAATTGAACGTAGTCTCCCACAATTACATGTTTTTGCTTCAGATGTACAATTAGATGTTATTACTCTAATTCTGTAACTACACAATAATCATCTAAAAATTACTTCGAGAAACAAAACAAGGAAATTTGCACAGCGAGAGGTACAATGAAGAGAACGTCAAAGGTTTCAAGGCAGACCCACAATAGGAAACAATGGGTAATGGGAAAAATTAACCTTTGCTAAAATCTAATTTATGTGAATGCACTGCAAAGCGGCGCGGGAACAGTATGGTGAGATGATAGCGCCTATCATAGAATCACCACAGAACTTTTGTATCCCCTAACGCCGCAGCCATCTGCCCCGAAATATCACAGTTCACCCACTGATACCAGAGAAGACCTTAAAGAAAACACCACACCTTGTAACATGGTAATGGTTTTGTGTGTAACAGGATAAAGAGAAACTGAAAGGGCGGTGTTGAAAAAAGTCCACCAGAGATGACCACTGTAAGCTCACATACGTTCAAAGTACAATTGATCACATAAGGCAAATAACAGAAAGTGATAGGCCTGGGCCCTTCAAAGTCTGCTGAACACTTGTTCTGTTTTGATGAAGTAATTTCTTTCTTGTAAGTAACTTGGAGAGCAATAGTTTCTACAGAGCTTCTTAAAAACAGAAAGTAATGATGAAAACAGTTGCCATGAAAGAGCAGAGGCCCATGGAACAGAGCATCTGCCTTTGGGACCATGTGGTCTGTATTGTCCTTTGCACAAAGCTGCTCTTCCAAGAAGCTTTCACCCTGCCCGTCATTCTGGGAAGTGACTCCCTGGAGCTGGCAGACGCTGGCACTGGCAGCTACAGCCTGCTCTTTTTGTTCCAGGTGGAAAGGATTTCTTGCTCTTCCTCTGATTCTGTACCCTCTCTTGTGCTTGCAAACTATGGATTATTTGCAGGGAAATTTTCTGTATTTGGCATCGTGGGGAAAATGTCAGCATAGCAGAAGGGAGAAGATTGAAATCTGGACCAAAAGCAACATTCAGGGTGGTATGTTGGAGTGGTGTTTTCCTTCTCTGTCTCAGCCATGGTTTTTTTTCCATGCTCAGATGATTGTCACCCCCTGCTGCTGTCACAACTATGTCAACACCAAGATCAGAGCTTCACTATACTCTGTACAATGGGGGAGACCAGCATGGCCTTGGGAAACTAAAGTAAAGTGTGGCAGAGGGAATTGTTAGTTGTTCTGTTTTATTGAAGAATGATGCACAAGTGAGTTAAATCCTTCTTTTTTTTTTTTCATTTTTTATATTTGCAAAAACTTGCACTGTGGCTTTGGAAAAATTGTTGAAGATGTTAGTAAAAGAAGACATGGTGCTCCATGGAAATTGGGTGTAGTGCAATATGAGCTTAGCTAGACTAACCTGATAGCAACCTGGGCTGAAAAGCTTATTGATAGATTGGACTCCATTATGGTATTTGTTGTGGTATCATTTGGGAAAACCTACACTAGATGGGAAGAAGGACAGCAAGTATAAGGTGGGTAGGACTATCTAGTGGGGGATTAAAATAGCTAATGCAGGAAGGAAGATGCTGCTCAAGCAGTGGCATTTTCCTGCTGATACCACAGTCGCTACTAACTCATTCACAATTAAACATATATTCATGAAGTTTTCTGATAGATCTAAGTTAGAAGTTTTAGAGTATTAGAGTTTGGAGGACTAGGTAAGTTTAAGAGCTTGTGGTGGACAGACTCAATTGAACATTGTGCAAAGGCTTTGCAAAAAGCTGCAAAAACTTTTTGATAAGAGCTAGCGTGTGGTAAACACTTGAGGAAAATTGTGGGGATGGATGTGAAGATTGCATGAACACTCTATGAGCTAAGCCTAAGTACCACATTAAAAAGGTCAGCCAAGAAATGAGGTGCTAAACATCAAAGCAGAACTGGCCCTCATATGGAGCTCAGCAGCAGGAAAACTTGAGCCGGGCATGGGGATGTTGGTGGTTCCAGGCCTGCAGTCCCTAGGTCTGTTTTCACAAGCTGTGGGCAGTGAAGGGCTGTGACGCTGATGGGTTTTACAGCACTGAAGAGCAGTGCTGCCTGGCGTTGTGCTCCATCTGCTGGCGTTTCTTCTGGTAACAAGCTTCTGACACCAAAGGATGTCTCTTCCAAAGAGCATTCTTGGACATGGCGTATGTGACAGACGTCAGAAGATGTTGCTTTGCTCCAGGCCAAGTTTTCTGTGAAAATTATTGGATTTTAATGGTCACTAAGGAATACATGCAGAGTGACAATGCAGTCTAATGGCGATCTTTTCATAATGCCCACATGGTGATGGGGACATGTTGCCATGATGTATACCACACAGTGACACTGGTGCATGTGGGCGTCCAGGGTTTGGCTGAGCAATGGGGAGCTCAGGTGCCCTGAGCCCTACAGATCCCAGAGAGCCCCTCAGCTGAGCAGTGAGTCCTAACATTGCCTCTTCACCAAGGCTGAAAATGTTGTCAGGAGCGTGCTGGCCACATTTAAGTCGGATGGCCTCAGAATGCTGCTTTCAGGCTTGATTTTATTCTGAAGCAATAAAAATAAATGTTTTAAAAAGTATTTTCCTTTCCATGAGAAACACCACTGTTCTAAGGTTAGTTATGAAAGAGGATGTCCTATTCTCATAGCCCCATACAGTTTGAAATTCCATAGAACAAAATTTCCGGCTTCTTGTCTTCCCTGAAGTCACACCCTTGGAGCCTGAGACCAAAGAAGAACTGCAGTCCCTTGATGTCACCAAGATGCTGTGCTGTCCATCCTGAGATGGGATCAGTGATACCAGAGAGATGGTGTAGCCTGTAATTCATTAGCTCAAATTCTGGACACCCTGAAGTCTTCCTGTGAGGTTATCTTAATTGCTTATCTTTATTCTCTCTTCTGATCTGGGGGAGCAACCACTCCTGAGATGATGCGTTTTTCCTCTTTGCAGCTTCTGTGTGTTCAAAGACCATTGCCAGAGCAGTCCTCTAAAACCTTACCAGGGTTTCAAAGAGGGGCAAGGCTACTTGGTGTGTCTCTCAGCCACCACTGCTGCCGATACAGTATGATGTTCGCCTTCCTATGTAACAGCAAGTCACTATTGACTCTTGCTAGATTTGGATTCCACTCTGCCCACCAGAGCACCATGGCTAACTGCTCTGCATGGCTTTTCCCCATCAGATGGCTGTAGATATAGTTACTCCTGTTTAAGTGTCCTTGCTGAAGAGAATCAGGCTTTTTCAAAACACTTATTCAATCTGTCAAGAGCAATTTGAATTGGAATTCCATCCTGCAGCATGCTTGCAGCCTCTTGCAGCACAATAATGCTTGCAAATTTAATAAGCACATGTTCCAGTCCATCACCTAGGCTACTGTTTCAAATATTGAATAGCGATAGACCCAGGTCACTGTGGAGCAGCGCTGAGAAGCTCGTAGGGATGTACATGCTAATTATTATGTCTTTCAAGCCAGATTTGCGCCCACTCCTTACTTGAATTTAGACAACACTTCCCTCGTTTGCTAACAAGAATGGCATTTGAGGCAATGTCGAAAGCCTTTCTCAGCTCAAGATGTTTACTGTATCTTCTCCATTTACAAGGGCTGCTGCTCAGCAGGAAACCAAACCGTGACAACTCCATGCTGACTTCTACCCTGGACAAGTGCAAAGATAAGCACAAAGGGATCTAAAATTGCTTCTGCTAATCCTTTTTGGAAACCAAGGAGGAATTTCACCCAGCTCGGCAGGTTTGAAACAATGCAATACACATAAAATTTTCTATGCTACTGTTACCCTGTGCTAGCTTAAAAAATTATCTTTAGTTGCCTGATTGTAGCTAGAAAGAATCATAGCATCATAGAATCATAGATCCTTAGAGTTGGAAGGGACTTTCAAAGGCCATCTAGTCCAACTCCCCTGCAATGAACAGGGACGTGCACAGCTCTATCAGGTTGCCCAGGGCCTGATTCAGCCTTGAAAGAAGACTGATACAACCACACAAGTTCCAAACATTTTGGCTTTTTCAGCCACATTTCCTTGCCATTGTGAAGTTCTTCCTGAAGGGTTTCTTTATTTTTATGGTTTCCTTCCTAAAAACTCCAGAACTGGAGGAGAAGGCCATTGCTCCCATCCTGGAGTATTTAGCTTGATCAGACGACATTGTAGGAGGGCTATTCCCTCAGATACTTGCAGGAGACATTAAAAAAAGAGGTCCTTTCCGTGCCTGTTTTAAGAACCCTGGTTCCCTGGTGGTTCCCTTTGCAGTCATGAAGAGAAAAGCCCAGGGAAGGACTTGCCCTGTTTTGGTCTTTGCACCAATTTACTTATCCAGAGATGTTGGAGGGAAACTGCTGCATCTCTTTTGGGAGAATTTTCTTGAGAAAAATATGAAAATATTTTACATCCTAAAGTGGATCTCCTGCCAAAATGTTTTTCTCTAAACCTAATAAAACCGAATTAGACTGTTCCCCAGCTCAGGAATGAATTTTGTCTGGTTGTGTGTCATGGATATAATAAACAATTTACACAAGAGCAAAGGCTGTGTTTAAGTACAGCCGAATCCTGTTTGGTTTTCTGTGATTAACCTAAACAATTTATAAATGGATGAAGTAAGTTAATTTAAATTCTTTTTTCCATTTCCTTTGGCTTGGTTAAGATTGGTTCCTTAAAAGCTACCATTCCAGAAGTGATTTCAAGACATATACATTCACAAATGTTAACATTCCCGCAGTAAAATGAACTTGCCTTCTTCTTTTCCTTATTTAATAAGACTTACTTATATATCCTCTCCAGAAGTACTTGGGCTGAACAACCTGCTCTTGGTGGGAGATGCCGTTAATGCTTCGAAACATGGGAGCACTTTGCTGTGCCATTCAGAGCATCCCAAGGAAGATGTTAGTCTAATCCCCTGCATGATGCTTTTGCAGACTCCTCCTCGCTGACAATGCTGAAGTGTTGGTGACATCGGAGTGCAGCGGAAGCGCTACTCCTGGTCTTCACAGTGGGGTTAGCTGCAGCAAAAGCACGAGTAAGGCTGCGTGAAAGAGTGCAAGGCTTAACAACTGGAAAATTAAAAGTCCTGGGGTGAGATTTATGTCCTGCTCAAAACCTTTTAGCTAATTAAAGCTACAGCTGGCCTCCTTCTGCCTGCAAGAACACCGTGTGTGGATAATGGACAGCAAGCACCTTGGTTGAAGAGAATTGCTCCCTGGCTTCAATTTCACCCAAGGAGGAAAAGTCACTCTTCAGAAACAGCACTGGCTGCAAGTGTCAGCAGTTACAGCTTCCACTGGCTGAGTGCCTTTGCTATGGATGGGATGTTTGGGATCTGCTATATCAACCCGCATAGTCTCTTTGGGGCAGCACTTCGGAGCAGCATCACACAGCGCTTCCTCCTGGGGCTGGGAGCAGCTGCTCTCTGGCTTTTCTCACTGGAGCCTTTCCCTGGGAGTCTTCAGTTTAGTGTTGTTAGAGCAAAGATGAAATGCTGTTTTTGTCGTTGCAGGCATTCATACACCCTGTACAAAAGGCTTTGCTCTTTCAAAAATGGTGTTTCACTTTAAATGATTTTCAAGTGATCATCACAGTGATTCACAGAAGCAGCCCTGAGCAGGCCTCGTATTTTCACAGCAATCGCTGAATCTACAACTCTGGGAGGCATTCCTCATACATTACCAGTGCATACATTCTGATTTAATATTGATGTATTTATGATCTTATTTTACTGGGTGGTCAGAGCAACCTGGATGGATCATTGCAGAAGCCCTCTATGTCTTTGCATTTGTTTACAGGAAAATCAGCATATAAAGACTGGCCTTTGCATGCTAAATATTTGCAGCCACAGACAGGCAGACAGACAGATGTTTTTCCCAGAAGAGATTTATCCTGTCTACTATCTGAGAAACAGAAAGACACTTTTCACCCCATCCAGGAAACACGAAGGGGTGCTTCTGTGAGAGGAAGCCCAGCGGGGTGACTTTGGGGTGAAGTGAGCCCTTCCTTCTCCTGAGTGAGCAGTGTGCATGGCCCCCACGGAGGTACCTGGTGTGTGATGCCCATGGTGGGCACATGGCTGGGAGATGGTGGCCTGGGCTTCCTGGCTGGAAAATGAGAGATGAATTGGCCCCTGTTTCTTCTTCCAGATGAAAACTTTTCTGAAATGTAGGAGAAAGAAGGGGAGTGCTATCAGCCCCTCCCAAGACTGTTGTGGATGCCCCATTCCTGGAGGCATTCAAGGCCAGGCTGGATGTGGCTCTGGGCAGCCTGGTCTAGTGGTTGGCAACCCTGCACATAGCAGGGGGGTTGAAACTAGATGATCACTGTGGTCCTTTTCAACCCAGGCCATTCTATGATTCTAGGATAGCCAAGGGATGGCCGAAGCTGGGCAGAAATATCAGGGAGCTTGGCTCTGCGGGTTTCAGTGGCAGCTTGTGTGAGGAGCACTGTGTTAAATCCTGCCTCCTCGATCAGTTGACCGCTTTATTTTTTGAAGACTTAAGCTACGTAAATGCAACTGTCCAAAGAGATTGGTTTGTCCTCATTAAAACCAAGAAAATTCTCCGCAGCAGATAATTTATGAGCTGACTTTTGCCTTTGCCTCTTCACGAAGTGATTAGACGGTGCTCAGAGCATTCATTATTCAACAGATTTAAATCTATTTCCTGGGCTCGGCCATCCCAGGAGCCTCTCAATTTGGCTGTGTTTCAACAAACCGCTGGCTTTGTCCTCAGCTTCCTGCCCAGGATTAAGGCCTCTCAGCTGTCTGAGGTCACAGCTGGGTGGGAGCTGGTATGGGCACTGTGGGCCAATGGGCTCAGGGCAGCCGGCAGGGCACACCACAGACTCAAGCCAAAGAGGCCTAGTAGGCCCTGGGTGCTCCCAGGAGCACACAAGTGCCTGAAAGCACACCAGCATCCTGCAGCGAGGTGCATCACTTATAGCTATGCTGGGTGCTGGGATGAGACTAGCAGTTTTGGCACCCACCAGAGCCTTCTGACCATGCACATGGTGTGAGCCCACTTGCATGAATTTCTGCCAAGTAATAAAGGCGGTATGAATGCAGCCAAATGGCATTCAGGAGCCACAGACAGACAGACTGGAGCAGGCTTTGTTCCATCTTCTTTGTGGCTGGAGGGAAAAATTGCCATAGACAGTGTTTTATAACAACCATAGTATTACAAAAAAAAGAAAGAAAAAAAAAAAAAGGCAAGAGAAGGAGTTAGGGCTCAGGAAATAAATTAATCAGTGTTCCTCTGAAAGCAAAGGGAGCCTTTGGGTCCCAGCACAGCTGGTGTGACAAGAGGACAGTGTTGCAGGTGCCGGACGCATAGCCCAGTTTGTTTCCAGGAGCATTCAGAATAATGATACCTTAACGTCTCTCTTGCTGTTTTTTTTTCCCCCTCAGGAGCTGGGGCATGATTTTTTTCACTATTTGTGGCTTTTCCATTAACAGCTGGAGATTGCGAAGCAGGAGTGAAATCCCTACTGCACTGGGAGTTGTGCAAACGGTAACACAGAGCCAGTCTGTGCTAGGACGCTTGGCCATCCCAGTTTAGACCTCTTCAGGGGTCAGTAGTAACCCCAGGGATGGCTTTCTGCAGTGCACGGTTTGTCTATGCACCCTGGTGCTAAAATGCTGATTGACAAGCATAGGGATTGGAACTGGATGATTTTTAAGGTCCCTTCCAACCCAAGCCATTCTGTGACTTTGATTGATTCTATGACTCTGTGATTGATTCTATGACTATGCTATTTAAGAGCTGCTCACAGAAAAGTATTGAATGCCTTATTTAGGATAAGAAAGTGGGCAAATGACTTAACTGAAAATGAAAAATTAATGATAGATAGCATACTTTATTTCACAAGATATTGAGTATTTCAAGTCTGAAAGGCCTCTGTAGTTTGCCTGCTACATTTTTTAATACAGTTTGTATTTGGTTCTGCAACACCCTTTTGCCTTGTTACACCAAAAAGACATTGACTTTAATCCAATGTAAACAGGATGTCAGGGCTTGAAGATCTTTGCACAATGTATAGCCAGTGGTGGGGAGCGGTGAGGGGTGAGTAGGGCAGAGCCACGGCTGGGGCAGGCCACTGTGACACCAGGCAGGGACTGCTTGAAATAAATCAGACAATCATAGAGTCGTTTGAGTTGGAAGGAGCCCTTAAAGGCGATCCAGTTCAACCTCCCCTGCAATGCATACAGCTACATCACGTGCTCAAAGCCCAGTCCAGGCCAACCTTGAGTGCCTCCAGGGATGGGGCACCACCTCTCTGGACAACCTGTTCCAGTGCCTCACCGCCCTTATTGTGAAAAACTTCTTCCTTATATCCAATCTAAATCTCCCCTCTTTTAGTTCAAACCATTCCTCCTTGCCCTGTCACAACAGGCCCTGACTCTCTCTCCTTCTTTCTTACACCTCCCTTTAGATACTGAAAGGCCACACTCAGGTCTCCCCGGAGCCTTCTCTTTTCCAAGCTGAACAGCCCCAGCTCTCTCAGCAAAAACAATTTTGTGGGGCTGGTGAGGGAGGTATCCAGCTCTTCTCATGTTCATTGGTTTCTCATGCTCTGTGCATGCCCTGCACAGGAGGGGCGGCTGGCCGAGCGCTCTGAGCACAGTGCAGAAGCCGTGTGGCACAAGCACATTAATCACACCCTTCCCTGTGACACAGACTTAGTGCGCTGTCTTCTGGCTCGCTTTAATATCGGCACCAAAAGGACCGAGGTTTAACAAAGACCTTATCTGCACTTGGGATTGAGCCAACAGTAGCAGAGAGTCAGCTGTGAGCCCTCTTCTCTCCCCTCCCTGTGACCAGAAAAGGTTTTACATGGTGAAGGAATGGCCAATCTGCATCCCTTTGCTGGTGCTCGTCTGGAGGACAGCTGTGAAGGACATGTGCAGGGGCAGCTGGACATAGAATCATAGAATCATAGAATCACAGAATTGCTCAGGTTGGAAAAGACCTTAAAGATCATCAAGTCCAACCACAACCTAACCATACTACCCTATCTCTAACATCCCTCCGCTCAATCATGTCCCTGAGCACCACATCCAAATGGTTTTTAAACACATCCAGAGATGGCGACTCAACCACCTCCCTGGGGAGCCTGTTCCAGTGCTTAACAACCCTTTCTGTAAAGTTGTTTTTCCTGATCTTCAACCTAAACCTCCCCTGGCGCAACTGGAGGCCGTTTCCCCTGATCCTGTGTCATCTGTCAGCAGCGAGAAGAGACCAGTCCTGCTCTCACTGCAATCACCTTGGAGGTATTTGAAGAGTGCAATAAGGTCTCCCCTCAGCCTCCTTTTCCCCAAACTAAACAGCCCCAGTTCCTTCAGTCGCTCCTCGTGGGGCATATTCTCCAAGCCCTTCATAAGCCTTGTTGCCCTTCTTTGGACCTGCTCCAGCACCTCAGCGTCCTTTCTGTACTGAGGTGCCCAAAACTGAACACAGTACATCCAGGCATCTGGTGAAAAGGGATGAGAATAAATCCTTTTAGGATAGGGATCACTTCAGCAAGAGCCCCCTCCTTATTCTGGATGCTCCAGAGATGAAAGACAAATTTGAGTCGGTGTTATTTTATTTGCTGCAATAAACATTTGATTTATACAAAACAACAAGAACAAAAAGCCCCCCCAAACACTGTTTACAAAGCAAGTTAAGTGCTTGAAACATTTGATAAAGAAGAGTATATAACGTTCACATTCCTATTTCATACATGATGTACAGGTGAAGTATTCCTTAAAAGAATTAAAAAAAAAATAATTCCTTTACATGTAGTAGTAAAAAAAACAAAACAAAACAAGAAAAAAACAAAAAAAGGAAATAAATGTCAGTACTGTCAGTAACCTCTGGATGCCATTCCCTGACCTTCAGTGCGGGTGGAGGGAGAGAAAGCGGCCGCGGCTGCCCCCAGCCCCCCAGTCCTGCTGTGCAGCCCACAGCGGTGCCTCGCTAGATGGCAGTGGCCCCACGGCTGCATCGCTTTCCTTGCCTTTTCTTTTTTTTGGAAATGCAAATCCCTCTCCCCTCAAATTTGACACGGTGTCCTCTGAATCCTGCTGTAGTTGCTGAGATTTTGCTCTTCTGTGTTGAAATATTTCTGAGCAGTTCAGCTAAAATGAAATGAAAGGGGATACAATGCCATTTGAAATGAAGTATTTTTCGCTGCAAGTCAGTCTGAGCTCCTATTTAAATGAGCATGATTCCTACTGACTTACTTGGCAATATCTTCTAGAGTAATATCAGTGTTTATCCATCAAAGGGGTTCAGTGAATAGCACCGGATACAGTCCTGTATGGGACTGCTCTGTGATCAACTCCTGGTTTCCACTGCCCGCTCACATGCCAAGGGAAGAAAAAAGTGAAAAATCACTGCAGAACTCCTGAAGACAAAATTGTTAGCATTATTAAATGCACTGCTGTCATTTGTATAAGTTTATATATGTCAACTGTCCTCCTAAACATTTTGGATAACTAAATTCCCACTACACTGCAGAGAAGAGGGCAGGATACACCATGAACCTGATGTTACGAGGCCTTCCCTCACCTCTAAGGTCCTTGTGCAAAAGCAAAGGCACTGGGTGTTGTCTCTTACTTTTCTCTAGAAAGCGCAGAACAGAGTCAGGCTGTGGTATGTCAAGCAATTAGATATGCTGTACCAGGCAAAAGTTACTTGTTCTCACAGCAACGCAATCAAGGTAAAAGGGAAGGGGAAAAAATAAGTACAGCCTGCGTTCAGAATGCAGAGCAAATATAAAACATCTGCTTGGATTACTGCTGGACGTGTCTTGTTGTGTGTGGTTTGGGGGCGGGGAAGGGAGGAGGGGAAAATCTCATCCCGCTGCTATTTTGCAACCTGCTTGCAAGCAGCATGAACTCAAAGCAATAAACACATAACGCTAATGACCTCTGCATGGAAACACAGGTGGGAGGAACCAAACCTCCTCACGCTCCCTCCCACTGTGGGAGGCTGTGAGGACCTTGGGGTTAAGGCAAGAGGGCAAAGACATCCCCGAGTCTTCTGAAACACGCTGCAGGCAGGAGCAAGTAGTTACAACTGCAAAGCCAGATCTGTCTCCTTGCTGTGAGACCGCTGCTGCAACTGTCATCTCCTGGGCCACAGCTGGGTGTGTGCAGCACATGCTTCAAAGCCATCTTCTTATTGCTCATTGTTCCTATCTTTTTGGCAGACTGCTTAGTGCACAATTGCTAGTGTCCTGATACACCAGTCCCCCCAGGCGCTTTCTTGATGGGGAGGGATCTCTATAGCACAGGTAATTTCCTGCAAGCATTTTTTAAACTCTTTTCTTCAGAGCATGGCTGTTTACAGACATACAGATAGATATATACATACACAGACATTTTTAATATATATGTATATATATATAAAAATAGCAATTTCATAGTTATATACAGGCATTATTAAAGTGCATAATGTTATTGGCTATTCTCAAATCTCGTTTCCTGAAGAAGTGCTAACAGACTTAGCTCCTCCTATGACATGACGCTGGCTGCCAATGCTGGGGTACGACACCCACTCCCTGGCTTTTAACTCCCATGCATGCATCTCCCTGCCCAGAGCCACGGCTCAAAGGGAGAGGTGACAGCCTCAGTCCTCCAGGAAGCAAGTCAAGGCAGCGATCGTGACTTCTTCCTCTGCCAAGGTAACGTGCTTAGGAGCGACCTCCCTCCATTTCGGAGCTCTTGGGCGCGTGCTACTTGGCGGTGGTCACGGAGCCGTCCTCGGGGATCTTCTCCTCTGAACAGCTTCTCCCTGAGAGCTTGTCGTGGTGCTTGAACTCGCTGAAACGCTCTGCCACGCACTGCGCCGTGAGCCGAGCCTCGGGGTCGTGGTCCCAGCACTCGATAAGGGTCTCGCACACCATCTGGATGCCCTGTGGAGAGCACAGAGAGAGCACTGTGGTGGGGACAGCCACCAAGACACTGCTAGTGCGCGCTCTTAAGAGCTGGCTTTGGTGTCCTCTCAAGTCTAGAGGACTGCTTGCATGCCTGTGGTGACAGAACTGGGCCCAGAGGTGCTCAGTGGGCTCTGCTGTCACTGAAATGGGGATAAGTTTTTTTTTTTTTAAGAAACCCTACTACCTTACGTCCAGTGGCTCCAATGACTGGTACTGCCATTTCTAGACAGAGAATCACAGAACCCTTAGAATTGAAAAGGACCTTTAAAGGCCATCTAGTCCAGCTCCCCTGCAATGAACAGGGACATGCACAGCTAGATCAGGGTGCTCAGGACTTGATCCAGCCCAGCCTTGAAAGTCTCTAGGGACAGGGCATCAACCACATCTCTGGGCAACCCGTTCCAGTGCCTCGCCACCCTCACTGTAAAATACTTTTTGGTTTGGACCAATAGAATCAAGTAGTTTTTGGTCTAATAAATACGATACGAATAGCTGGATAACAACTTCCCGCTCAACCCATCCCTTCGCATGGCTGAATCCTATTTGTGCTCTGGTTTTTTTGAACAGAATCCTGATTGCCAGCAATATCAGGCCTGACATCAGCCTTTATGAATTCTCCACAGACAAACTAAAACTGTGTGCAAATATGGGCCGCAGTCCCACAAACACTTAAACACATGTCACTCACAGATGTAACTATTTAACCTTCATTTCAATGCTGATGCACATGTTTACAGGAGCAAAAAAACAGTCGCATCTTTGTAATGCATTTTGTAAACATGAGGTATTTGCCAGGAAATTGTGTGCTTTGCTTTATGACACTAAAAGCCCATTAAGCGGGATTTATCTTAAACTTCTTATTTAAAAAAATAACATTTCACAACACTACATTAATTGCATAATTTACCTAATTGTGATGTTGACTGATGTCAATGTTAATAGCAGAACGTTACTGTCTGTATACAAATAACATTAGTTTTCTGTTGGCATTGAAATTACAAGCAGTAAATTAAATTAAATATTAAACATTAACTTGAAATCAATAGTGCAACAAATCTCATTAAGGGGGAAAAAATGTAATATGTAAATCCATTCCAGAATTTTATCACGATGAATAATGAGTTCATTACGAAAACACGACTGCAGAGGAAGGAAATGAATATGGAAGAGCTATTACAGTCAGAGCAACTTCTGTGGAGTTCAAAGCAGATCCTCAGCTGCTGCAAACTGTCAGAGCCCCGCTGAAGCCCATGCGTCACTGAATTGTAGATAGCGCAGTGTGAAACGCTGAAGGGATTCAGACAAAGGGAATTAAATCCACCTTCACTAAATGTCCTGGGAGGGTGTTATCAGGCCTTCACTTCCTGCCTTAGACTCCTAACTGAGCCCTGCTGGAGCCAGCTGTGCCCGCTACAGTTACACACAAACACAGGCAGCGCATCCCAGCTGGCAGGACATCCTGTGCTGGGCAATGTGGTTAGCACCAACTGCCCCCAGCACTGCTGGGACCCTGAGCCTAACACGTGCAAGGAGCTGCTGGTGCTCCCTCACCAAAGCACGACCAGCCGTGCTGCTGCTCCTACTGCCACACTGCGTGGTGCCCGCAGGAGTAGCTCAGCCCTGACTGCACACAAGTCTCTGGGCCACTTAACATTACCCATGGCCTGCTCTAAGCGTCAATGACTTCTGCTTCATCGGAGCCTTCACCATCTTCTACTATATGTATGTCATCTGACTCTTCCCAAATGCGGAACAGAAATATTTCCTGACAACTTCTGCCTTTGCATTAGCATAAGCAGCACAGGCAGTGATGGATTGGTACTAAGTTAGATTTCCTTTTGCTCTTGAGAAAACTTACTGTCCTCAAATCTACCGACTGCAGATCTTCCTGTTGTTCTTCTATTTCCCTAATCGGTTCTCTACACTACTTTATTTTTTTTTGACACATTAAGACCACGACTTTGGAATATTCTCAGAAATGTTCTCACATTGTTCCTAATTTTAAGCATTTTCTTCAACTTTCTTTTTCCTTCCCAGTGACCTGGCTCAGGATTCTTTCCTGCTTTGTTAATCGGTCTCTTCTAAAGTTCCACATGTTCACTACTGGTTTGGACTTCCTCTTGCCTTTGTGGAAAACAAACAGCTGCAGTCAACTCCTGATGACTTTTACCTGTTCATACATAATTAAGAAAAAAAAAAAATTGCAATCTTTTCTATTCTATACAGATGAGCATGAATGTAACCTCTCCCTCCCAGTTCAACAGATCGGTTAGAAGACAGCTGTAGCTATTATAGATCCTAGAAATGTCAAAGGCCTTTCAGTACTGGCAACATCAGATATTCAGATGTCCCTCAAAACACAGCTCTGCTCCCCAGTGAGAGCATCCCTCCTCAATAATCCTGCTCATTGCAGATGACAGGTCCAGGAATGGTGTGCACTCTGCCGCAGTCATCAGGCAGCAGATGCATTGCTCCTGGTTGGAGGAATGACTGATTACAGCCACTCACGTGGCCTTTCCTAATTAAGTGTTAGACTATGATTTTAACATTTCAACTGGAATGAAAAAAAAAGTGTTACTGCTCCTGATGGAAATACCAGCTGATCTTGGTTGTCTGGGCTTTTATAAATGTTTGTGATGCTTTCCTTTTGTCTGTAAAGACCACTCAACATATTTCACTGGTAAGTGGAATGACCAAGCCTCACTTCTCTGATATGGTTCTCATTTTATCTCTTCTGATAAAACCGCTCAGAGCAAAAGTTAAGGAATGCATGCCTTTGGCTCTTTTCCATTCAGCTTCAGCTACTGAGAAATTGGGCTGCAACTATCGCCTAGGAAGTGCCACCATGATGTGTAAGAACAGAGAAAGCTGACTGAGTGCTTCCCAACATGCCAATGACTGCCACTACACTGCCCTGAATAAAAACAAACAGACTTGCTGACGACTCATTTCCTATTTTCTTAAACCTGTCAACAGCTGGGATGCCAGTATTACTTCTCTCTGTGATAAAGTGCTGAGATTTGTTTTCTCTGCTGATGGAACCCATGTGTAAAGCTGCTCTCTTTGACCTTTCAGAGCCTGCACGCAGTGTACTTTAAGGCCGTAATTATTCTGTGGCTGTCTGGATGACTGTTGGGTCTCAGGTTTCTACTGTTTTTTGTTTTAATTTGGTCACTTTCAAATTACACTGGTGGGCAGCAGAAATCCCAGGGATTTGGTAGCAGGCATGGTGCAGAGCACTGTGGTGTCTAAACAATGGGCAGCACCAGTGTCATTATGTGACAGAGCAATGAGCGCAAAAAGAGAGGCCCCTCCTGCTGAGCAGGACACAGAGTTAAGGCTCAGGCTTTGGGCAGCGGCTAGATGGGCTTTGTAGTGCTCTTACCTGATGGTTAAGCCAGGAGCTGGGGATCTCGGGTCGCCCTCTGTCTCTTAGGACATTGTCCTTCATGCTTTCCACGCAGGGATGTTCTCGCACTTTAGAGCCGAATGGGGGCTCATACTCTTTCACTTCTGCCAAGAGAAGAAGCAAACACAAGGGTATTCAGCTGGGCTGCATGTGTGCCAAGTGTAAAGGGAGCTGGCTGTTCTCTGGAGGAGTAGGAGCCACTGATTAGCTGCACAGTGCCACCGTTCTGCCTGACCAGCTCCAAACAAAGCAAAGCCAGTTGGCATTTTCAAATATGTTTCAAATGTGTTTCTCCCACACACCCCCTCCCTCCCTTTTTCCTTCCTAGCCAACTAGACAATTTCCAATTAAACTCTTTAGCACATAATCATATTAGCAACTGTCAGAGCATCAGAGTAACATTTGTGAGCCGTACAGTCTCTGCTGAGGGAAAGCACACAAGCACTTCAAGGTGAATTTTGCTTGAGCCAAGTTTGCAAGAAATGGTTATGCTGGTCCCCCTTAGGTTCCCTGGAGTCTCCACACACTTACCAGGTGAAATATAAACTGAAATCTAGGTCATAGATATTAATGTGCCAGATTGCTAGGAGGAAACAGTTGCTTGAAAAAGACAAAGGTACAACAAGGAACAGTGCTGGAAGCTTCCATACTGCCCTTGCTTATTACTGAGCCATTAGTAGTCTGCTCTTATTTTAGACCTCTTTCCTAAAATAAGTAGGTCAGTTTCAACCGATGATGAAGGGGACACAGTTTCCTGTAGGGGCTGCTGCCATTCTAGTTTTTCTGTGCGTGTTGCATATTTTCTTTGCTTTTCTTTGGGGAGAGAAAGGAAGAAGCAGACATATGGGATCTTTGGAGAAAACTCAAGAAATCTCCAAGAGCGGAAATATTACAGTAGATGCTGACACAATGTAGAAAATGCTGTGGTTTCTTTGGGAACAGATGGAGTATTTACTCACGGGTCTAATGGCTTGCTAGTATTAGATAAAGATTTATGAAGTTGGCTTGTTCTGCTGCCTTTTATTTATTTCTAGGAATTAATTGAGGGTAAGAAAACCTGACGTGTAATCTACTAGGCAGGTTGAAGAATGTGAGTGTCTAGAAGATGTGTGAAGAGAGATGAACGAGATGGGAGACATAGTACTATTGTATAATGTTGCAACCAAAGTTCAAATACAGTGTCCAGTACTGTTCACTTCTCTCAAGGGGCATTTTATAGTAAACAGAACCTCTGAGAAGGGTGATAACAATGATTAAAGGCCCAGAAATAAAAGTCCTGTTAAGGGAAGAACTGGTAACGTTTGGCTTTGCTTACTTTGGTACGTTATACAACATCAAAGTAATTAATGATGAAGATAACACAGATCAGATCATTCTGGTTGTCTTGTCTCATGATGAAAACAAAACTAAAAGGTGGACTTTTCTCCAGAATTTCAGAGACAGGCTGTAGATCTCATTGCTAGCTGATGGCCACAAGGTGAAGACTACACCAGGCTACAGAAAAAGAGAGAACTAAAAGAATAGCCCAAGACACAATAACAAACATTTTGGAAGGGATATTAAACTTCATGCATTAAAGTGTCCAGACTTTAGCAATCCAACTGCAAACGACCATGCATGCAGTGTGGCAGATTACCCCACAGATGTCTCCCTTCTTTTTTTGTGAACCATTTGGTGCTGGTCACTCTCCATGCAATTTTGTGCTGACTGACTATAGGTCTGAAACACAAGTCCTATCTTCTCATAAGTAGAATACTTTCTTTAAGGCGCAAGGGCCAAAGCCTACTTTGCTTTCTTCATATCAGTTTCACCCACATTAATCTCAGTTAGAGATAACTCGAAGTAAATTTACAAAACTTTAACTCTAAAAGTTAAATGGAAAGTTGTCATCTTGCTGCATAATGGAAGCACAGTAGAAGCACAATGATTACAAAGCTGATAACTTTGCTTTCAAAGCTAACCAAGATGGTAGAGATTGCTGAGGAAAACTAAATAGCATGATCTATCTGGACACTTCCTACACATCTCCAGCAGGCATGGTTTGCTTGTGATAGTGGTCCTGGACACCCACTGTAGTCTCAGAGATCTCCTTGCAATATGCAGCACTAGCACAGAAGATGATTCCAGCCTCTAGGAGCCGTTGGGACCAATCCATCACAGGCTGCAGAAGAGCACAGGTGAGACAAGAGCATGGGAGACGCGTGGAGCAGTAGCACCTGTGTGGTATGACACTAACAGATGTTTTGGATGTTCGCAGCACTATGTAAGTTACTTTTAATATGACCAGGCCATCTTGAGTGCATATACACTTTTTTTTCAATGACTCCCTGCAAGCCAGGCTCTAGCCTGCTGTGTTTGCTTCAAAGGAATGTGAGTGACAAATCAAGGGAAGCTGGTGCAGTGCTGCCTGTTCTCTCTCACTGAACTTAATCTGAAGGCCATTGAGGTTTACAAGACTGTTCATTTCATAGAATCATATAATCAAAGAATCACGGAATCACAGAATCATTGAATGGTTTAGATTGGAAGGGACCTTTAAGATCATCTAGTTCCAACATTCCTACTATAAGCAGGTACACCCCCCTCTAGACCAGGCTGCAAAAAGACCCATCCAGCCTGGCCTTGAACACCTCCAGGGAAGGGGCATCCACAACCTCTCTGGGCATCCTGTTCCTCACAGTAAAGAATTTTTCCTAATATCTAGTCTAAATCTACTATCTTCCAGTTTAAAGCTATTTCCCCTCCCTCTGTCGCTATATAAATCCCTTATAAAAAGTCCCTCCCCAGCTTTCCTGTAGGCCCCCTTCAGGTACTGGTAGGCCACTGCAAGGTCCGCTGGAGCCTTCTCTTCTCCAGACTGAAGAGCCCCAGCTCTCTCAGCCTGTCCTCATAGGGGAGGTGCTCCAGCCCTCTGATCATCTTCGTGGCCCTCCTCAGGATCCACTCCAACAGCTCCATGTCCTTCTTGTGTTGGGGGCCCCAGAACTGGATGCTTCAGTTGGGGTCTCATGAGAGCACAACAGAGGGGCAGAATCACCTCCCTCGACCTGCTGGTCACACTTCTCTTGATGCAACCCAGGATACAGATGGCCTTCTAGGCTGCAAGTGCACACTGCTGGCTCACATCGAGTCTTCCATCAACTGACACACCCAAATCCTTCTCCTCAGGGCTGCTCTCAAGCCGTTCTCTGCCCAACCTGTATGTGTGCTTGGGATTACCTCTACCTGGTGGAAGGGAAAGCCTTTCTGGGGAACTGATAGGTTTCTAACACATTTCCCCCATTCAAGAAGTTCCTCCTATGCTGCATTTTTTTTTTCAGATTTGCATTTTTGTTAAGAAGGAGAAATTGAGGCCAGATGCTAATTCTCTGTAATGACTTTATAGTAACACAGTTGTGCTTTTCCTCACTCTGAAAAGCATGCAGCATCTTCTTGCTATTTATTATCTTGCTTCTCTCTCCTTCAAAAAGAAAAGCCCACTGAATCCTCCTGCAGTAAATCATCCATATGCTGTGGAATCTCAGGTGTCAGACACATTTTGGAGTAATAGCTGGGGTTATTCATGGATCATGCTGGCATGCTACAGTAGATGTAATAGGTGTCAATTTGAGGCAGGTTAAGATGCTTGTTGCTAGATACTTGTGCACAGCTATATACAGATGCTGAATCTATTTTTCATGACTTAAATGTTTCTCTTGATTGTTTTCAGACCAGTCAGACACTAAAAATGACAACTGGCTGAAGTACCATAAATATCTCAGGTATTCTGAACCACTGCACTTTTAGCATTCAATAATGGAAGAGTTTCTTCAACTTCAACCTCTAGCATTTAATTTTTATGGTTGTGAGCTACCTTGCACTAATAATCACTGCACCTCTGCTTCCCTTTGACACTGGCATGGCCATAACTCTCAGAAAGGCTGGGACTGGATTTTTAGCCCCGGAGACATTACTGAAAATCTATTTGTGCTTGATGAATGCTATAGAACATTTGGCAATGGACTCCTCAGGAAAAATACGCCTCTTGCATGTGATCTTATGCTCTAAGCTGTTTGTAGTGACATTTTCTTCCTTTAAGTCAGAACTGCACACCTGCAAACCCCATCAGCATTCCCCCACATGATATGTCTTGCTATGCTTTTTGTGAGACATCTCCTCATGCTGGAAGATGAAGGCTTATTTGAAGAATTAAAGCAGGAGTGAGGAGGAAGACAGATAGCAAAAATCAGCTGTGGAGCACAATCCATAGCAATGATCTTATGTTTTGGAACTTCTGATCCTTTTGAAAAAACCCTTCATTTAGAGCATAGGAGGGAAGAGCAACAGAGGGGATAAATCAGTTGATGATGCAGTTACTGTGATAGCTTATATACACACACACACATCTGCATGTGCGTGCGTGTGTCTTTCCTCATGCTAGAAGAATCTGGGTGGTGGGTCTACATAGCTGTTGCACAAAGGGACTATGCAGAGGCTCAAAGCCATTTCAAGTTCAAGTTTAAGGAGTTGTCAGATGCTTACCTCACATTTTCCCTAGGGTTCCCAGACCCACTCCTTCAGAATATGAACGCTAGCTGGGAAGTGTGAGGATGCCCTGGGATGAGTGAACTCACAGTGCCGTTTTCCTTGCATAGACATGTTTTAAGTGATTTCACATCTGATGATCAAAGACACAGTCACCTTTCCAAAGGGTTAGGAGTGTACAAGTTCTGCCATCAGAGTATGATTACAGGCTGCTTAGTCATCATATGCTGGATCCTGAGGCAGGAAAGTAGAGGAATACAGCGTAAGAGTGCCCTGTGGGGTGATCTTACCTACTGCTACCTGGGCTTGTGGAAGGACAGCACTTAGTACTGTGGTGACACATAGAGAACTTCTGGGATCCAAGCTACTGTTCCACAAAAGTGGTGACGCTGCCCTTTGTGGGTGTACCAGATGTGGGATGCACGCCACCACATGCCACTGCAGTGCAGACACGCCCCACTTGGGCTCCTCTTCACAAAGGAGAGGCTTAAACCAGGCCCCTGCTGCAGAGGCCTCAGGCCTGATGCACAAGCACAGACCTAACACACAGGAACAGCTCCACTGCACAGGCTATCAAAACGTTCCCTGCCGCCAGAAACTGTCACCTCTGTACACTCAATGTGATGAATGCCAAGCTTTCTCTGAAGCACAAGATGCACAAATGCTTAGCTGCCAAACTGCGCCTCTTGGCTGACTCTTGCCAAGCAAGCATAAGATTAACCAGCTCTTTTATTCACATTAAACAGAGCTCTGGTAAAACAAGGCTGCTATTTCAGACACAGCTCTGCTGCTATACCAAAGCCAGCCACCCCTCCAGGCACTGCCACACCGTATGAGCAACGTCACCATTTTCTGAGGGGTTTCTCTCCTTCCTCACCAGCCCTGTGCATCCTGAGGCTCTGTTCCTCTCCTCCCTTGCTGCCCTCAGCAGTCCCCTGCCTGCAGCAGCTCCGATACGAAGCAGATGGTTTCTTTTCTTTCTAGGAGGCTGTCGGAGAAATTACACTTGCCTCAGTCGCCAAAGCTGTATCGCTCTGAAAGCAAGAGGTTGAGATGAAAATTGTATTTCTCGCAACGTGCAGCATCTGGTGCACAGCTGTTGCGCTGAATGAAATACCAAGTTAACGGCAGTGTGGAGCAGCTGAAGTTCTCCCCGAAGTAGTATTGCTGAGTTTCTAAATATGCCTCTTAAATTATACTCCGGTGAAAAACCAGTCAAACTCGATATTTGCCTCTGTCTCCCTCTCCCTTGTGCCCCATTTCTGCTTCTCCATATTTAGCACAACAAAGTAACAATGAACAGCAAGGCCTTTCTCGAAAGCTGATCCCTACCTGCATATTTACTATGGCAGCTTCACAGTACGGATTATGCTGCTGGGTATTTTATCAGTTTAAATGCCTGCTGACTGAAAAGGCCTGGCATTCTGCTGAGACTGTGCTCGACAAAGCTGCTGCAGTGAAAGGACCTGCCTCCATCACCTCCCACACTCGCCGAACACCTGCACACCGACAGACAAATCCTGAGAGCACCCTATGTAAAAGAAATAACTCACCCTACTTTTAGCATGGCAATTAGCCCCTCCTCTCCCACGCTTTCCCCCCCCAGCATCAGGCTGCTCTCCGAACTTCCCCAGTCCTTCTCTAGTGTGAGGGAGCCCACACTGCAGACAGGCCTGCACTGGGGAGACAGCACCTATATCTTTTAGGCTCCTCTGGAAAGGCTGCAATTAGGTCAGTCTGCCCTGCCTTACATGCAGAATCATTTCTCTCAGCGCCTACCAGCTCAGGAAATGGAGGGGTTTGCGTGAGCGGAGCCAGCTCCTCTGAAGGGTGCAAGGAGGGAAGGGAGTCTCATCAGTGACAGATGGGGAGAGAAAGCAGAGAGGGAGCTGCAGTCATGAATCACTGTAAGGGCACTTCACCAGCTGGTTGCAAAGAGTCAGACTGCATGAACCAAGAGAAGATCAAAGAAGGAAATGAGAGAAACCGTGCAATGCTGCTGTAGCTCAGTACCACTGACAAGATAAGGGAGCTGCATCCTAGGAGTTACATTTAGCTGCTCTGGTTGAAGACACTAAGCCCAAGTCCTACCCACTACAGATCTGCCCAAATACTCTTGTGGTCTCACTGCGGAGTTCAACCACCCGGAAAGATGACTGAAGCATGGAAACAAAATTCAAGAAATGTATTTCTGGAGATGAGGATGACTGTGGGGGGGAATGAATAGGGAAAATCGGAGGCAGGGGATAAGCTCCAGCTTGAAAGCAAAGGGGATGCTGGGCCAGAGAAACATCTCCTTTTCCTAAAATGATTTCAGCTCTTCTTCTCAAGGTTATAAGGGGTCAGCCTCTTCTGGCTAAACGCACTGGTGATTTCCCTTCTTTATGCAACTCCCTTTATATCCTCTTTTAGGCAGTTGCCTTTTGAGAACAGCAGCAATAAGGTTTGCTCTTGCCACCAACTCCATTTCACTGTACTCAGCAAATATGAACAGCAACAGACTCAGGCACCAGCAAAGATAAAAGACTCCACAGTGAACAGCTGATATTTATATTAATAAGGTGAGTTCCTAAATGCAAGAAACAGAGAGAGCTCAAGAGACAGGGCAGAGATCCTTTTTCTCAGGTTTTGAATCTTCTCAGCTGCGCTTACAAAGTGCTAATGAAAGGCTGAGGTTTTGCCAACGCATTTAGAAACATACATGACCACAACTGTTAAATGTGGATAGGTTTGCTTTGGAATATGCTAGACTTCAAAAACTTTCAGTTTTTGGAGCACCACATGTTTTTTCCCTGAAACGTTTGACTAGAAAAAAAAATGTTTCACGCATTTCTGCTAGCACTAGCTGTTTGCACACCCTGCTTTCCCGGCAGGGTGCAAACAGGGACAAAACTGTTTGCCGACAGTGCAGCCCACCCACAAAGACCAAATGCTGGTCAGACAGAGCAAGAGATTGAGATGCAGGCATTTCTCCCTCCTGCACACAAACATTGTGATGCCAAACTGCTACTGTGCAGAGTGGCCTCAGAGACCTCCACGGATAGACAGCCTTGTGGTGTCCCACGGATGTTAGCAGAAAAACAAGGAGCAGCTATATTCATCTTCCAATAGGACATTGGTTTCTCTCCTGTGCTCTACGTTCCTCATACTGTATTGCTCTACAGATTGTCCTGTCTCTGCTGCAGCCCTTTAAGGCTCAACTGTGCCAAGTCCAATGAAAAGAGAACCTATGTGGCTTTGGGAGAGAGGTAACAAATAAAAATAGAGTCACGTGTCTACTGTAAAATCCACGTTAGTGTTATATGCAACAGCCCTGCTTCTTAGACTGCCTGTGAGAGTCCTGGACTTTTGTTAAAACGATTGCTAGACAATACAAGCAGACTGAAAAATTTTATATGTAACTTAGTCTCATTTTACTCCCTGAAGTTAAGGTGAAAATCTTCAAATATGGCAATACATAACGCAGAATCTCAACAGCAACTTTTCAGATTTCTAGCACATACTAGCACAGCATACTGGGAATTTTGGGTCAGCTTTAGGCAAAGTAGAAATGGAGATTTTGCTTCAGTGAACAAAGTCTGAACATGAACAAGCACAGTAGCTCTTCTTGGAGCTATTTTGATACTCAGTTACACTTATTTTCATTACTGCACTTTATACAACAAACACCCCTTTGTTTCTCACGTGGATGATCTCTTGCAACATCCCATTAAATGATGAGTGGCAGTTATGGATTTCACGAAAGCAGAAAGATTTTTGTACCCCTATGAGGGCTCTTACTGAAATGATAATTAGTAAATGTGACACTTAGCTGGCCTTCATTAGGCTTCAGAGTTAACGTTCCATGAAGGCAAATGAGGGACAGTTATCACTTATTGGTCTTAATATTTCATGAATCATTTAGGTTGAAAAAGACCTCTAAGATCATCAGGTCCAAGTGTTTCAAATATTCTTATGTTAACAATTATTTTGGAAGAGGACAGGCAGACTGAGTCAATCCACGGCTACTCAAGATGCTGTAGTTTAAAGAAAACCAGGCATTAATAACCTTCAGAAGTGGCTTACCTAACAGCAAATTGATCTTTACAGCAACGGGGGAGTAATTTCCTCATGCTTTCAGGAACTTGCCCTGAAGCCTGCTCATACACACGTGCATCTTATATTACTGAAGGCCTGTTAGCTTACAGCAGCCAGGCACATTAGAAAACAAAGAACTGTCTATATGCACAGACAACCACAAAAGCACTTCTATCCAAACATACTTTTAGAGATAAGAAAACCGACAGTGCTTACCTCCAACACCATTACAGCGAGATGTCATTTCCCAGAGGACCAAAGCCATGGAGTACACATCTGTTTGTTTAAAGGACTCCATGTTCTCAAGGTTCATCCTGGACTCCAGAACCTCAGGGGCCATGTACCTTGCTGTGCCAACCTGCAGGTGAGGAAACAGGGGAGAGCTCATGAGCTGCAATTGTAATTCATGTTTTGGATTCTGCTGTGATTTGACTTCAGCTTTCATAGAAATGGTGCCATTTGACACGTATCCAAAAATGCATGCCATACTTGGCACAGGTCATGCTTTCTGCTGCCAAAAGAATCTGGCATTGTCTTGACTACCAACTTTACTTGCACCTCCCCTGGTAAAGAAAAAATATTAAAAGCAAAGAAACAAACAAACAAGAACAGCAGCCCTTTGCAGTTCCTTAAATGTTTTTAGCACTGACAAGCTTTCTCACTCTTTGGCTGTTCACTGAGATAAACTCTGTCCTCTGGGCCTGGAGCAATTGTCACTGACCAAGTGTTTTTCAGACGAGCAAGAAACGCACTGTATTCTTTTGCACTGCATATTATAGAGAGAACTGTTTCTTTTCAAAGTGGTCTTAAAATGAAAGTGGTAAATGCAGGCTTGGCACAAGAAAGTTGATGAAGAAGTACTGAATGCATAAGCACACATTTGAAGTGAAACCAAAAACTGGCCCCTTTTTGTTTGAAAAGCCATTCCCATAAAGTTTATGCTTATTCAGTAATTTTCAGCAATGATTTTAGCAGCTTTGCTGAGGTCTAGATTATGACCTTACATTACTGATGGCAAAGTTTAAGTGTCTGTTCTTATCACAAGAATAGATGTAAGGAATAATTATCGGATCTCTGAGCAGTTGATTTCAAAAAATAAATGTATAAAAAAATTGCTCTCCTTCTCTCCCCACCTGGAAAAAGTCCAAAAATAGTAAGATCAGTCAAGGACAGCTTCAGATGGGAGACTGTTTAATCACAGAAAAAAAGAAAATGCAGAAGTGGGTGATGCAATAGGATTCTTAGTTAAAAAGGGCTATTTGTAGAGTGCACTACAGCCATCAGTCCAGAGCTCAGTGGCAAGCAGGACTACAAAAGAAAATTTCAGTTACTGGGTCTGCAACTGAAGGCAGCTACATAGTAAATGCACAGACTCCTACAACATGCGTTTGGCATGCTTCTGGAAACACACATTTTATCATCCCACGCTCAGGACAAATGGGAAAAAGCGCTACAAAAAGTGTAATGCCTCCTAAGAAGACAGCAGTACAGACCAAGGACATTGCTTTGTCATAGGACTGTGCAACATCAGAGAATTTATTCATTGAAGATATACAAATGGTTGCAGTACCAAGGTCTTCATTTAGAGGACAGCAAAAAAAAAAAAAAAAAAAAAAAAAACCACCTGTGAAATCAGTCCACAAGTTAAATTCCCTGTTGTATGGAATCTCTGAAAATTAAGACCAAATATGAGCAACACCAACACATTACAGAGGTTCTTGCGATAACCACAGCCCAGCACCACTGAGTTCACCAATACTTTCCAGCCCTATTGAACATGAACACACAGCAACCCTGCAGCAGAGGCTGCTCCTAGCCCCATCCCTTCCCAAACATACAGCTTCTCTCCAAAGCAGATTCCATCAAAGTATTAGAAAAGATTCTGGCATACTATGCCCCGAAGTCTCCCAGCCCCACATCCTGCTGTTTTCAGTAAGAGTTAATGCTGCCTAAATACAGATAATTAACATTGTCACAAAAGCAGTTCTAGTTTGGCAACATTTCACTCTCTCCTTGGAGCAGTGAAAACGATTCTGCAGCTTTGCTGCACAATGGAGGCTCATGCTCTATAACAAAGAAGAACCACTGAAAATGCAGAGAAAATTTAAAATGATGTTAAGAAAGATATCAAGCCTACCCACTTTCCATCCTGCTTAGAATTCATCAGCTGTTCCACTCTGCCTCTGTCCTTTTATCTGAATTTAGATTATGAAGTCTTTGGGTCAAAGATTCCTTTCCTGTACCTTGCAAAACTTGAGTTCTGGGTCTCAAATACATTTTAGGCACTTTCTCATTGCAAAGACCAGTCTGTTTTCTGTTCTTCTCTTCCAAAACTTCCAGCGAGGGAACATTTTTCTTCCTGCAGTACTTTTTATAAAGTTTGTGACTTCGGGAACTTTTATACTGGAGACCTTACATTTCTTTCAAGTTGTTTGGGATGTTTTGTGCCTTAAGGTGCATCACTCAGAGGGGCAGACGCTATCCCTCTCTACGTGATTAGGAAGACCATCTGTTATAAGGCTGCTGATGCTGCCAAGATGAGGAACATCTGGCCTTGCTGGCAAATAGCAGTCCTCTGAACACAATGGGACACGGGTCCAGATTTACGTATTCACATTAAGTAATGTCTGCTAATGTTAGCCATTGTGGATGGCCAAATAGCTAAACTGAAAAGACCACAGAGTCTGGGGAAGAGATGGTTTCCAGTCAGTCATAAAGGACACTGGTATTGTACAGACAATAATGGCAACATTTGCATCATGTAGAAGGTAGTTGTGTGGACAGGAAAGAAGACAGCTTTGTAATACTAACAACTTGCCTTGAATATTGCAGTCCAAGGCTGATCAGAAAAACGGTAAAATACTTAGATTTTTCTATTAATTTCACAGGAAACCAGAGGCTTCCTTGAATTCAAATGCGTGTCAGCTCCATTATATACCTTCAAAAACTGGACCTCCTGATGGAAAGAGCTTTGGTGAAAGTGTAAACTTCAGAAATGATACAAATGGCAAATTCTTGTGCAAAATCTCTTTGGCAAAAGCTACAAACAGTGCTGAAGTTGGCATGTTGGCACATTTGAGTGGGTAGTGCCTGTATGCACAGAAGAAATGAGGTTGAGGTTTACATGGAACCACTTCAGATCATCTTACACTTTGCCGTGGAGAAGAATAATGTAAATTTGGTCATCCCAAAACTGATTCAGTGAAGCTAAGCAAAAGTAAAACACTGGCTTTTGCCATGAGTGCCCAAGGGCATCAATTCTAAAGCAGCAACATGCTCCAGGCAGTGCTGTACTTTGTTGGTGTGGAGCATGGGAGCGGCAGTATTAATGCTATCCTCCTACTTCCAACTAACTGTGAGCAATGCCAGAGCAATCAGATTGAAATATGGATTGGCTTTAAGCAAAGTCTCCGTGGGGTTAAATTTCAAAGCCTATGACATACACTGCCAAATACTCTGCTTTTGCTGTACTCCAACCAGTCCTGTAACTGTCAATGTGGTACGACTTCACTGAACTCCAAAAAGGTTTGGAACGCTGAGGAGAAATGATACGTGACGGCGAGTGGTGTTTGTATAATTTTAAATATGCTTTCCTTGGTTATCATTCACTCCTGACTCTTGTTAAGAAACCCTATCAAAGTGAGATCAGGGCAGTTCCCTCATACTAGTGAGACTTCAAAGATCTTAAGACAAAGATCTTAATTTGATAAACAGCAGCAAAGTCCTCATGAACTCAACAGAACGCTACCGTCTGATGAGTTGTCCCTGAAATGTCCCTAAATCAAAACACTAGTTCCATGCTGAGTAGAAGTCAATGTAAACAGGCATGCTTTGGATACTCACATATAATTATATGTGGTACATAACTAGGAGTATAACTTAAGAAAAGGTCTCAATTTCCACTACAGGAGTTTTCACCAGAAGAGACAATTATTTAGAGACATATTTGAAAAACTTTGAAGCATTCACAAATATCCTCATGCCAGGCCTGTGAAATAGATGAGCATTATCCATAATAGTTCAAAAAGCAACAACAGGGTGGTTATTTTCATCTGACATTATTGCATTTGCTTGCATGTGGAGGAAGTCCCATAATCTTCAATAGGTTTATTTTTGGCCTTCTAATGTGATTATTTATCTCTCTAGTTGTCTGCTTACACGTGCTGAGGACAGAGAGGACTGCCTTCACATATGCTGGGGACTACTGACACAGTAGTTCTACTCACATAAATCTAGTGCTAATAGACCTGAAAACTGTGGCTTAACCTCAAAATATGAAGCACACCCTTATCCTGTGTGTGTACATTGCAGCAGTGTGACAAATAGTAGCTAACAAGCTTTTACATGTTTTGCTGCAAGGGTAGAGAAAGGAAGGTGTTGTCATATAAGTAGGCAGCTCTTTGATCAGAACAAAATCTTCATCACACTCACAATTCCCTCCTTGCTTTAATGTGAGGTTTAAAGCCTATTTGTTTATTTAAACAAAAACAAAAACAAAAACCAGCCCTTTATTTTTGACGATTTTAAGTAAATACGGGAGCACAGGTTTTTGTTTTTTTTTTTTCCCCTCTTTTCTCCCCAGGAACTGACAAATGAACTGGTACAACATACAACACACCTCCTGAAACTTTTAACTTACCTGACCGCTGTTGGCCAAGTCATCCACAGAGAGGGAAGGGTCCAGCCTCAGGGATAACCCAAAGTCACAGAGACAGCAAGTTAAATCATTTTTCACCAGGATGTTGGAACTCTTTAGGTCTCTGTGCACAATAGGGGTTTTAGGGCGACCACAGGGTGTGTGATCACTGTGCAGATGGGCAATCCCTCGGGCCAAGGATCCTCCCAGTTTCCAGAGGTCTTCCCAGCTGATAATGTGCCGTGTGAGGTATTCCTGCAAGTTTCCTCTAGCATGGAAGGCAGTGATCAACCAATACTGTTTACCAAGATCTGTCTTACGCTCCTCTGCGGTCAAGAATTGGAGGATGTTCTCATGCTTAAGGTTTACATCTGAAAAAATATCTTTCTCGGTTTTCCAGGAGGCATATTCTTCATAGGGGAAGATCTTTACTGCCACAGTTTCGTACTGCTCAGATGTGTTTTGCTTCAATTTGGCTTTATATACTTCAGCAAACCTTCCTTTGCCAACAACAATGTCCAGCTCAATGGGCAGCAATTCTGTGTTGTGGTTGATGTTATTGGCACAGGTAGAGCTGATGTCTGAGTGGTCATCATCCAACATAATGGCACAAACATCACTGCAGTCTTTATGTTTCCTGGGCTTAACATTCTTCTCCCAGGCCTTGTTGAGCTTCCTCTTCTTATGAGTGCGGTAGGCATAAAAGATAACAATCACAGCAACAGAAATCACCAATAAGGGGACAAGACTTATGATTGTGACTTTGGAAATTTCATCTTTCTCCTCTGGCTTATGGGGATCTGTAAAGAACAGAAGGAAGGAATACATTAGATGAGAGCATAGCTTTTATGTGTACAGGAAGTTGTCAGTAACCTATAACATTTATCCAGTGTGCCATGCATGATTTCCTCCACTAACATGAAGTAATAAAAATGATCACTACTTCCTTATCTCAGAATGTTGTTTTGTATATAGGCCTTCACTTACCAGGACTTCCCTGTCTGATTATTTTACAGGGAGCCAGACTAGAATGAGCAAGAAGCTAATGTAATTTAATAGGTTTGTTTTTCTCTCAGGCTCTTAATACATTATGGATAAAATCTTCCCTTTCCTGAAGACAATAGCTAAAGTCTCCTGTGCTTACTTCAGTGATATATTCTTGACAGATCTACCCCTTTAACCAGTAATTATAACAAAACATTAATCTTTCTATGAAAAAAACTGGATGGATAAGTAAATAGACAACGTAGCATATGAATATTGAATTGTCCAATTACCATTTCAGATCCAATATATCTCAGTAAGATCCATATAAAGACATCAGGAAACCTGTCCATACACAAATACTGCCTGCTAATATTCAAGCACAAAACATATGCCTGTGTATAAATCTGAAAAACAAAACTCATTCTCTTACTTTGATATATGAGAAAGAATACTGCTACAACAGATTCCAACACCTGCACTTGCACAGGTGTTTGAATCCTGCAGGCACAATTGGGCATGTATGGCATATCTGAGAACTGTTACTCGCCATGCACTTTTTGCATGGATTTATGTAACTGAAAACATTCTGTGTGTGTCAATTGCTGGCTGTACACCAGCTACCCTGTTGGAAAACAGCAGATAGCTCATTCCAAATACCTTAGCTGATGCAGCCTATATGTGAACATATTCTTAGGTGAAACACATATGGATAGGGAATAGGACAACAGGGACATACTTCTGAATAGAGATACATCCTGGGAACAGTGAGGAACATATTCTAGTTGTGAGAGATGCCCTTACAACCCTAGGAGTGATCCTTCTAGTTCAAAATGAGGTATGTCTTAGGGAAAATAAACACATTTAAAGAAAACAGTTTTGGTCTGAAAACACATAAAAGGAGAGACAATGCTTTTCTGAACCTGATTTGATTGGACTCATGAAAACATATTTTGTTAGCCTATTTCTTGTATTTCTCATAATGCAGTAAACGTACTGCATTATCATTCTGCAGTGGAGGGGATTGATTGGAAGAAGCCCTGAGAGTCTAGCATGAATGGACTAAAACAACTGATGCTGCAACCAAAATTAAGCAAGTGCTGGCAGCACAACATTGGCAGATGCTTATAACCATGTCACTGGCTCAGGTTCTCTATACACAGCCAAATAAGTCAATAAGAAAAAGAAAAGTCTAATAAGCTCTGAAGGGAAATTGCCACTAAATATGTTAGTCTCAAGTCTACGATTCCCTGAGCAGTGTGTAAGAAAAGTTTCTCAAAATGAAGGTGAACAGTGCTGAGAAGGTGGGGATAAAGAGTTTACAATTAGAATAAGTGATACCTCTGATCCATCAGTTTCATTTATAATCCCTTTTACGTTGGAAACACAGCTGGCAAGCAGCAGGAGCCTTCAGCTATTCAAAGGCAGGTGACAGAACATCTGAAGAGTATGTTCTTTTTTAGGAAGAAGGCCTGAATCCCAAACCAGGATGTGCTTCCTCTGTTTGAAAGGTTCATCAATCAGCAGTAGAGTAAGTAACTCAATCCTAGCATCTCTCAAAGGATTTCAAGGAAGAGGAGCACCAACATTTCTAGCACCAACATTCCCAGCTAGCACAGGTTAATGGCATTAATTAGCAGCACCCATGCTTCACCTATATAGACTTGAATTTATTTCATTCATGCAAATCAAATTCTTAAGCCTAATCCTTCTTCCACACCGATGCAAACCACAAATCCTTATTCTCAAGCAATTTCCTCCAGTAACGGAACATTAGTAACAAGTCTGTACTCATACGACAACCACAGCTTACAGGCAGCCCTTCTGTCTCTCAACGTTTTTTTTAATGGCCTTTACTGGAGGAGTATACTTAGAAAGTCCAATGTTACTGTCAGTAAACAGAAGATTTACATTGCTTATTTTCACACGAGTTCTTCACTCTCAGGAAATCTACTTTTAAAAGCACTAGGGAAACTCTGGACTCTGGAAGAGGATTGACAGTTGTGCTCTGCTTCCAAGTTCCAGCCACAAGAAAGCCACAATTCTATAAATCAGATAGAGCACTTCTGATGAACATTCAGAGTTCTGCTCTTGTTTGTGTGTATTGTTGTTTTTCTCTCCCTTTGGCCACAGAAAAGAATGCTTAAAGTTTGGATTCTGCTCTTGTAACTTTTAAAGTTATATGTCATCTACAACCTATATCATGTGTCCTACTTTTTAACAAAGATAAACATGCCTTTTTAGAACACTTTAAGGCTGCAGTAAGCAGCTCAGATATCTGAAATACAGATGTCTTTCTAAATAAGGGAGAAAAAAGATGTATTAGACATCAGGCAGACTGAGGTAGTTGGGTACATATGCAGGTCTAATTGAGAATCAATTCATGCAAGTCTCCATTCCTTTACTGTTATGGGTACACTGAGGGTCTCTGGTTATTCCTACAATGTCTGAGTGCAGGCTGTACCACCTTGGTCTACAGCTGAGAAGTCTCTACCAGACTTCACAAACTCTTTAGCTCTTCCTCTTTTTGCAAAAGGGAAAGCTCTGCTAGTGGTGCAGGGGAATTTCTGGGTAGAAGATAGAAACTGTTGATGTTGCAAATGTCACTTGAAAAAGAATGAAAAAAAAAAAAATCAAAGCAGAAGCAGGGCACTTCCCCTGAGCACTGTATCATCCTGCTTCACTGCTGCAAAGTGACACATCCACTTTGGCAGCGTCCTGTGAAGGAAGTAGGGAGGCGGGGGTAAAAAACACATGGCTACACATCTTGCACTAGGGTGCAAGAAGGGTGTTGTGCTTATTATCTAGAGCCGAACAGTTCCACTCAAGGCTTGGGAAGAGCAAGAATGAGCACCAAACAGAGAGCGTTGGGTGTCAGGACTGGCCATGCATAACACTGGGCTTAGAAGGAAGGGATGGAGCTGCCGGTCAGCAGGATTAAAGGTGACAGCAACAGTGAACAGTTGGTGGTGCTGAGGGTCAGCCCAAGCAAGGAACTTCTGGAACCTCCTCTGATTTTGACTTCTGATATGAGCAAAACAAAATCAGCCCCTCCAGCACAATCTAAGTTTGGGGTACTTCTGAGTTGAATTTGCATACCAAGTCAGGGCAGGATCAAAATGAAGAGTGTATCTGCATGTTTGCATAGTGGCTAGCCAACATTTTCTGGCTTGACTGCAGGAATCTAAGAATAAACATGTTCATTGCTTATAAATAAATACCTATGACTCAAACCCCGTAATTTCAAAAATGGGAGCACAGCTCCCTCTTTCTGGGCACTGTTCTGAGCAAAACCTGTCTGAACAAACAGGCAAGGAAACGGTTAAATAAAACAGCCTTTCAGGTTTTGCCAACATGCTCCTAAATAACTTTCCCCACCCAGAACTATCATTCAGGCAGATCAGTTCTTTCTCAAGCTTCAAAAGAACCTATTAATATAGCATAACAATAGAGAAGTCTAGCTAAAAGAAAGCTTCCTGTATGTGGTTTAAATTGAGCACAAGCCATCTGCACAACCCTTAGCACTACCTAAACCTTTAGGGAATAGGACTCGGATGCCAAGGAGAATGGAAACTGCATTCAGTCACAAGTCTTCAAGGCACAACACTGGCTGCCTGTAAATTCTGTAAGTTGGACTTGATGTCCATGATTGACCTCAGTGTCACTGAACTTTGGAAACAAGAAATAAAACAATGCCAATAAAACTGAGACCCATGCTCTAATGCGCAGGGCAGCACAAGCGCACAGTTGTTACTGACAGAACTACTTCAAAGCTGTTGCTGCTTGTGTTGTTTCTGAAGTTGCTGCCTATTCATCTGTTAGTCAATGCCACACAGCAGGGCAAAAATATATTCCATACCAGCAGCACTGAGGCCAGACGTATCAATACTGATGGATTGCAAGCTTGTCTGGTGCTTTAAAAACCTTCAGAAACACAGTCACAAAATCTGGGCCCAGAAGGTGGCCTGTGATCCAGTTATTTTGCAAGCTCCTGAGACACAAAGCAGCCCTTTGAGTTGACTGAAGGACAACTGCGTTTTGCAGCAACTCTGAGGTTTCAGAGTTTGGTTTCAATTCCACACTGGAATGAAAACTAACACTTTTTGAATGTTTTGCATAAACAGAATTCTGTTCAAATGCTGCAATTTGGCAAGAGATGCGAGTGTTGAATCTCCATCAGTCTGGGGACCAGTCTGGGTTAGGGAGCTCCAAGTTCAAGTTCTGCTCTGTTTGATTCAGGGAGGAACTTTCCATCTCTGATAATTCTGAATCGGCCAAAATGTGAGTTTGAATCTTATGTGCTTATTGACTTTTGGGCAAAACTCTAGGCAATAACATAAAAAAAAAAAAAAGGTCTGTCCATCTCTTTAGTGCCATTTCCTGGATGAAATCTAATTCCATAAAACATTTTATTTTCAGTGAAATGAAGTTTCAGAGACTCTGAGCAGCTGCTTGTGGTAACTTATTTTACAGAGGAATCCTCAAGTGATAGTAAAATTCAATAGTTTATTGTCTCATGTTTCTTCCTGATTTAGAATTTTTAATTTAATTCTAATTTTAATTCTTTTTAGAAGAATGGGAAATGCTGGTTATCAAAACAGAAACTCGATTAGACAAGACATTCCTGCACTCTTCTCTGAAACTCGTGTCTTGTGAATGAAAGTGGTCTGAAAGTTGATCCAAATTCTGTATTTAGGAACTTCTGCTAATTTTACAAGCACTGTTTTTGAGCTTTGTGTAGTGGGGAGATGGGATATTGCTTTTTTTTTTTATTGGGAAGGGGGTGCCTTTTCCCCAGTGGGAAGTGGTTAATTCCAACACAAAATGTATAGAAATAATTAAAATCAACTGCTGCTCTTCAAACTAACCAGCTTTTTTTTTTTTTTTTTTTTTTTTTTTTTTTTTTAAATCTTGACAGTTTCCTGGAAACACTTTAATTTTCCATCCCTGCTGGAGATGAAGAAATTTTTTAGAACTTTGTAGATTTGTGGAGCAGGAAATCAGTCCCGCCACTCCCTCTCTATGCTGAGCCATCTGATGGCAAAAGATGTAGATTACTAGATTTTAAAACCAAAGCAGATTCTATGTTGCTATCCAGAGTAAAATAAACCTTGGCATTTCTTGTAGACTTTCCTCAAAGTTAAATTCCTAAAGCCAGTTCCTGAATTTAACAAGTTGTGGGGTTTTTGTTTTTTTTTTTTTACTAGGTAATTCAAGACTTTAAAGGGCAGTAGTTTGCATTTGAGATGTGTTTTCATATTTAGTCTAAAGAGGATATTGTCAGGGCATCTGAAAGCCCAGTGTCAGGATCTGCTGAAGCAGCCTTCTGGAGAGGTATGAGCGCTGGTAGTTGGCAGGCGTATTTGTCCTTCTGCACAGGCTCAGCAAGAGTGGAAGTGACAGGGTACAGCCATCTCTAGAGTCTGCTTCTACAGTTGAGCTTCTGAAGCACAGGCATTCTCATAGTTCAAAATTTGGAGGCTAAGGATGTTTGCTCAAAGGTGTGGGAACACATTCCCTTGACCTTTTGGCCACTCACCAGTCTGAATGTCAATGCAGCAGTCAACATTTGGCTGGTGAACTGGGCCCAGCCCTCAGAGCACCTTCTGAAATCATAGAATTATTAAAATTGGAAAAGACCTTTAAAATCATGTAGCCCAACTGCTAACACATCCTCAGCATGCTCACTAACCATGTCCATCAGTGCCACATCCACACGCTTCTTGAACACCTCCAGGGACAGTGACTCCACCAGCTCCCTTGGCAGCCTTTTCTAAATACCTCACCATTCTTTCTGAGAAGAAATTTTTCCTAATATCGAACCTGAACCTCTCTGGCACAGCTTGAGGCCATTACCCAGTGCCAACACATCTTTTTTTGAGAGGTAAGTAAGGCAATAGTATAAACAATTTGGAAGAGCTGTGAGACACTCAGTACTACTCTCCCCCTGGGGACCAGAAGCTTTGCCCCCAGCACTGACTACTCATGATCCGGACTCAGACATCTCTGTTACGGCCAAGGAGAACTTCCAGTTAGATGACCTAGTTACATGCTGGAAGAGTCATGCACATGCATCTAACAGCTGCATCTTAGTTATGTCACGGGGATGGGTGGCAGGCAACTTAGATTACCTCTGGATGGCCAGATTGAGTGTAAAGGCTGGGCAGTGGTGATGAAATGGATATTTCAGCTTTTGTAAGCAGAACTTAATTTTTCAACTGACTACCAAGTATACTATTTAGCACTCAGGAAAGTTTGAGAAACTTTTAAGTTCTAACACAGAACAAACAGTTTGCTGGTGTTTAATTCCCTCAATGCTAAAAAAAGTATAATTCCTTGGTATGCTGACACAGCACCCACTCCTGGATGCATTCTCTTATCTCTCCTGTTCTAACAGGTCACTTGACTGTGTGTACATGACATCTGTCATGCAGTTTGACTTTTGTAGCTGAGCTTTCCTACTCAGGAATATGAAAACTGACATGTTCTAACTTTACATGACGTGACCATGTTTCTGCGATACATGCCTCAGTTACACAACGCTGTGTCTGCCGCTGTTTGCTGGTAGTTTTCTGGAACAAATCAATCTCTCCAGTTTCAATATGTTCCAACAGATGCCACACATTAACCACTATTTTTATTCTCAGCCTGAGTTTCACCCCTCCAACCTTTCCCAAAATATTATGTTGCCAGTGTTAGTTACAGTTTGTTTCTGTCTGTAATTATTAAAGTCTCTTCCATGACAACCTGATAAAAGGTTGGCCACATTCCCAAACTTACTAAGCTCTCAAGTGATGCAAATTGTAACAAATATTCTAACCAGGCTCAAAGAGCGCTGCCTAGTTTGTTGTTACGCAAATCTGTATCTGAGCTCTGCATGCTTATTTTCCTAGGAAGCAAACAATATAAATAAAACAGAGCAAAACAACATTTTGGCTTCTTTTGCCTCTTTCCGTTGTATTTCCTTTCTATTCCACCAAGAGAATCACACATTCAATTAGACAGCCTCTCCTTTGGTTGCATACAGCTGCAAGCTTTGGGTGGGACTCTGCGTCTGCAAATACCTAAGAGGAAACATTGAGAACAGTGCCAATATACAAGCAGCGAGGGGCTCTGTGCAACATTATGTAATGCTACTGACCTCTTTTATGGGGCAGCTGGAAGACAGTTACTTCTCAACATGTTAGTTGGATAACAGAAAAACAGATTAATGAAAGCCTTTGTTAAAATCCACTTGCAAGCAGTCCAGCTGTAACCATGTCCCTTCTGTTGTTCCTTGAGCACTGGACAATTCATCACACGAGTATTTACGGCCTGGTGGCTGTTTGTGCACAGGTCTTAAGTATGCTCTTAAGTCTGATATCCTCCTATGTGGTCAAGTAAAATCTAAAGCTCTGAGTCTAGTTGGGAGAGGAAAAGGAGAGAAAGAAAGGAAAAGACAGGGGCAACATGTTAGAGACAAGCGAGAGAGAACAAGTAAAGGAAATTCTAAAACATCATCAGTATCACCTGCATCAGAGATGCTGGACAAGCACTATGCAGGCATGCTTGCGATCATTCTGGTAGCAGAAACATCAGGTCTCCTAGGGAACATCCATACACAGCAAGCAACTGCAACACTTGACACACTGCTTATCTAAATGCCTTAATTTGTTCAGGCAAATGACTTAGCCACAGTCAATTAATCAAATACTTATATCTCTTATATTTTCAATTAACAACTTAGGAAAACTATGGTCAATATGAAGATTGTTATCAGCACATCTTTCCCTCCTCTGCCACATCTCTCCAGTAAGCTTCATTATTGTCATGAATTCTTGTTGACTCATCAGTCATCTCTATCACTGAAGTTTTGCTGTTTCAGTGCAACTATTTGGATAATTCAGATAATCTTTAAAACTTGTATACATCACTGCTGCTAAAAGTTTACCCCATATTCTGGCAGAGTGCAGTAAGAATGCCCAAAGTAAAGACCTCGCTTGGCAGTACCTAAGGAACTAACGGAGTCTACCTGAATGTGGGCTGCAAAACACAAGGATATCCGTACAGTACAGCAAAACAGGCAAAGATGAAAAATGATCACGGGGCAAATTATCAGAAGGAAATATTTTTAAACCAAACAGAGATGGGCTGAAGATCTGACGTGTCTTTCTAAATCTCTGCATTTTTGCTTGGGTTTGAACTCAATGCCTGGGATAACAAGAGCCTATATAATGAAACAGTATACACAGTCCTGTGATTTAAAGGATTCATTCTTCTGTCTGCAGTCTCCAGTGCTGGGGTCACCTTTCACATGCAGATGAATGACTCTACACGATAGGAATATGCTACAATGCACACAGGTAGGTCACGCACTGCATAGCATACAGGCATCTCAAATCCTTGGCTACAGAGAGAGTGCCTGGTTCTCTCTGCTGATGAAGAACAGATAAGTTACGAGGCTGGAAGGAGAATAGTCCTATTCCTTTGGGTAGCCTTGACTTCAGACAAATAGCTTGTGACTTCTAATTAAAAAAACTTAAAAGGATTTGTCACGCTCACACTGGCTTGAAGACGGTATGGTGAAGGGAATGCTGAGGAGCAAAGCTGACCAAACACCAAGGGGTGCCTGAAACTGAAACAGCTAGGGACAGACCAGTGTAAGAAGCCAACACACAATTTTTGTGCAGGAGATCCGCCACACCCAACCAGACGTCAGAGAGGAAAAATCCCTTGTAGTCCAGTCCTGTGCTCATCTTTTCCAAAACAGCTTAACAAGGTCCCTGTCTTCGTGTAGCCAACTTGTCAACTTCTCCCTAGCCAGCAGGGGCCTTTACTTCCCTTCTTTGGCTAATCTTTTCCAGCATTTTTGCTCCTTGGCTTTGCCCTCTGGTAACACTGACATTAGACATTTGAATAAATAATAATTAAAACTGACTGGCATGGAGTTTTGCTGTGAGAAATGTTTTTCCACCACAAGGGTGTAAGTTGTTTGCCAGGCGCCCACAATTTGGTTTGGCAAAATAGAGGAATTAAAAAATAAACACCAGGTAGTCAGATTTGCAGTGGTTACCTGTCTCCCAAACATTATATCTCTTAGAACCACAGAACATTGTTTGGATTTATTCTGCACATAATATTTTCCACCAACTGCTCGTGGCCTGAAATGCCAGGGATCAGCATCAGGGCCAGAAGCCCTCTGACACAGCAGAACTACAGGCATGTTAAGGCACATGTCTGACTGTGCCTTGTTTATTTTGCAGATTGGCAGTTTAAACAAAAGTCCATACAAGAGACAGGCATTTGATTCAGATCTAACCACTTCAAACATTTCTAAAGCCACGCTTCAGTGAGTCACAATACCTCCCACTACCCAAAAGCTTTAAATGTTTGTGTCTAAAAACAGAGTCAGGAGGTTTACCCTTTGCAATCAAGACTGATACAAGCCAACAGTGCCATAAATCAGCTCTTCTATAAACAACAGCAGCTCAGCTGTGAATCATTGGAATGTAGTGACTAACCTCAGGTGGAAACTAGAACTTGTTGCCTTACTAGCAATTTTCTTTCTTACCTCATGAACACCAGGAACAAAAAAAATAAATCTGGTTTGTCTTAAGTATATATCCAGGAGGAAGAAGAGCTACAGTGCTGATCTTTTACAGGAATAGCTTGAAAGGAAAGACTGTGATTATCAGGTGAAAGAGTACAATCCTTTTTTATTGTTCCAGTTTCCACTAAGAAATGAGCAGTCACTACTTAGGTCAAGTATTTCAAGGTTTTCCTAGAGTAGCTTTCGTCCACTCTTTAAAGCTGTAAGATGTACAAAAACAGTACAGAGATTTGTACTCAGATGTACAAGAAATATCGAGACAAAAGAATGCAAGAACAATGTACAGAATAGATCTGGATGACAGTCATTCCAAAGGCAAAATTATTACAGACTATTATCTAGTTGTCTGGAGGAGCCACGGACCAGCTGGCTGTGATGTTCTGTTCAAAGTTAAACACAGACAGGAAACCGCATGTCTGATACTGTAAAAATCGTTTGTCTTCCTGCCATGGCTAACCAGGCAAGCAACCCAAAGGGGCTGTTTTCATTTAAAAGAAATACTAATCCAGAACAATAAAAAAGGAATGACAAAGCCTCAATTCTCCACACTCCCAAAAGGAGCTAATACTTGTGTTAGTGAATGAACTGGAAATGTTACAAACTGAAGTTTTGTACTACTTTAACTTTTATATGTAGTTATTCCCTTTCTACATGTCAATGCAGGGCACAGCTTCCATGAGTCACCGCACATGACACAGAACGACAACCTTCACTACAAAGAGTGAAAGGAATTAGGATAAAAAAGGTAACGTTTTCATTTACGCTACAGAGCTTCTTAGGCTGATCTGGAAGTTTGTGAGGAAGCTTCAGAGTAGATCGGAATGAAGGCAGTTGGTGCTGAATTTACAGAATGGTTCTTATAAACACACACAAGATACACATTTGTCAGAGTGATTACATTCAGATTATATGGCTCCAGGAGAAACAGTTACAGTATGAGTAATTTTTAACAAATTAGCCAAAATCCACAAGGGTGAGGCTAGCTTTGTACAAAAACTCTAGACAGCTTACACAAAGTAAGGTCTTTTCAGTGCAAACACGTTCTCTTTGATACAAACAAGGCAATCTGTTACAACTAGGTCCTGGGTCTACCAAATACGACCAAATCAATATTGCTATTTGCCCCAAATCCTTCAAAGTCCACCTGAGCAACACTTGGCCAGATGGTCAGGAATCAGCAGTCAGGCTGTCTAGCTTTTGGCTAAGTCTGAGGAAGAGATGAGGTAAAGGTGAGAAGATAGTACCAGACATTGACAGCCCAGGCCAACTTGGGCAAAGACCTTTTAGCTTGCTCTTGGCACACCTAGCCTTAACTGGAAGGCTAGGAAGAAGGGGGAAAAGCCACTCATGCATACATTACTTTGTGCTGCAGTAAGCATAAGGTAGCACATCCACCAGTGAAGGAAACTGTACTTCTTCACAGAAGTCCACCACAGAACAAGGAAGTGCAGAAAGGCAGTCACCACAGAGGAGCATCCTTTAAATTCGCATCCTATCAAACTACTCAGTAGTACCTGTATAGAAGGAGGTCACATCATGACAATAAAAGTTCTAGAAGAGGCTAGATGTTAAGTATTTTGTTAGTGTTTTACAACCTCTTGCATTTGGGTGTGTCACCGACACAATTCTGAGCACTTTGTTCTTATCATACAAGTGACTTTCTAGGGCCATGTGTTGAGACAAATATCTGAACTGCTTCAAAAGGAAGACTGTCTGGCAGAAAGAAATACGTCCAGAAAGCACAACGGAAAGGCTGAGATTTGGCAGTCTCAGAAGAGGCCAGAAAGTCTCCAGCCACCTGGAAGTTTTCCTCCACAAAAGGCAATTCCAAAGACCACTGGATTTAATGTCACATTTAACATCACATGCGAGGCTGAGCCCAAGAATGAAGAGTAAATTATTAAACTCACCTGCAGAAAAGATAAGAACATCGTTGCACTCTTCACCTGTACAGGAACACATGAACATCAGTCCCCCATCATCCTTCTTTTCCTTCATCACACACTGCTCTGAGCTGGAGTCATCCAACATGTGACCATACAGTCTTTTCTGCGGATCATGGCAGATTGTTTCTAATGTCACATTTTCATCGTTACGTCTCCTAGGGAGGAAAAGGAAAAACTGAAATCAAAACAAGAATATTTAAGAAATGAAGCAGGCAGGGTCATTCCTGCCCAACATTTGCCTTGTTTGAGAGCTCAAAGGGGATTTATAGAATATTGTGAGTTTTTCTCCTGCTCTCCTGAACGGGGAAATTTTGGTCATGCCTGGGCTACTCCACACTGGGGCATTTGCACAATGGTACAGCTACTCCTGTGTCGTATTACCGCTAAGCTCCAAGGGCTGCCTTTGAAAGTCTCACCCTAAATTATCCAAGCTAATGCTCAATGAACTGCTGTGAACTTCAGAACATACTTCTGGTTTTTGTGGTCACTGTGCAGACAGTAAAAGTCTGTGGGAAATTATGATAAAAATGGAATGATTTCCTCAAAATCTGAGGAATTCCTAATGAATCAGGATTTTTGGTTTTGTCCTTGAGGCCTGCAATCAGCACAGCTTCGGCACTGGAGGAGTTACTTATTTGCAGAATGTTGTTTGTGAAGAACAAAACTGGTACAAAACAGAGTGACTTCACTGTCAGGGAAACGTTGACAGCTGATAATCTGGCCCAGATCCCTGCGTATTGTCTTGGTCCACAGGTTTTATTTCATTGACACAAGGCTTAGAGGCAAAGAGCACTATAAACACAGTTCTCAGCTCATGTACCTTTTGGCTAACTTGGCATGAAAAGGCCAAGTGTATCTTCTATGGCACTATAGTCACTTTGCATGGCAATAACTGACAACGAATACGTACTCAAGGAGCCCCCGACAAATACGAAAGCACGCCAGAACAAATCTCCATTTCAAGCATCTACATCCAATTACGCTCAGCATCTCTTCAAGTCAATGGATGTAACTACTCCCTCAATAAGCTGCTTAATTGCCTCAGTGGTTCAAATCATACTTCTATGTCAGCAGCAATGTTGCAAATATTCAGTTCTGTTCCATTTGTCCACTCAGGAATGCATCAAGAGTGTTGCTAGCTACCTTTGTCTTCCCATTTATGGAAGGGTAAAAACCAAGATTTTAGAGAGGAGGGTGAGTTTAGAGTCAACAACAAATAAAGAGTTACAAGTCATTTTCACATGCTCAGTCTTTCTTTGGGCACTTACATATGCTGTATAAAAAGCAAGACAGCATTGTATGCACGTAGGAGTTTTTCTTTCCAATTAAGAGAAAGCATTTTCACCCATATGTGGTAAACAGGGATGATAGAATAGGTGTAAAACTAGTGAACTGTGAAATCTGAGGGAGAACTGAAGTGGTGCTGGCTGAAGAGAAAAATTCTCCTCTCAGTTTCAGACCCATTTCTCACACTAAGTACTGTGGATAGATATAGAAAAATGCTTTGAGCAATAATACGCCTCCTTTGCGATAACACAACACACTGGAACACAACTACATTTAAAAAATAATTTAGCAATTGCTAAAACATTTCATAACTGAATAGTTGTTAACTTCAACCAACTTTCAGTATGCTGAATGAAGATACAGGCTGGAAGATGTAAACATGAGCCTGGTGAAATAGCTGAGTGATTCAGAATATCTGAGCAACTCAAAAAAGTACTAAGTAATGATGAATGAGTTTGTGGTCCCTTTCACACTTGTATGATGAAATAACTTACCATACGGCTGCACAGACTTCGTTGTTCTTCTCACAGATAGAAGTGATGTTGCAGTTGCTCTTGCACTGATACTGGTTTGAGCACGTTGTTGCTTTAATGTCACAGAATTTGCATAGTCTGGGCAATTGCAGTCCATTTTCCCTAAACCTGTCTACAGGTGACATATTTTCAGCAAAAGGGAAAAAAAAAAAAGAGAGGAAACTCAGTAACAGTACATTACCAGATTGTGTCAATGCTCATTATGAAGATTTCACCAGCAGGAAAAATTTCCTTAAATTAAAAAATCTCTAATATTGTGCATCTACCAGTTTTCTTTGCAACAGGATAAGAGCCACACTGTCAAGAATGGGATGATCAAAGTGAGTTGGAAATATCATGCGAATGTCTACAGACTTCAGAGGATGCAAAGGCTTCTTTGTAATTTGCAGAATGAAGCTTAATCTGAGGACAGTTTGTACCGAGAGAACTACTCTGCAGTCACGTACTTGCATTATTCACAGCCAGCATATTGGTCCCTTATGTGCAAAATATTGCATCATTGCCTGTTTGCTGAAGTAACAGTGGAGACCATGGTGGGAATGCACATCAGGTGAGTGTCATCGTTATGACATGGATCATGATGGATTTTGCAAGATCGTCTTCACCAACCTGAGGCATAGCCCAAGTGTCATTCCTAATCTCACTGCTGTTTGCAAAGAAGAAACACAGAGCTGGAACTTGCTGTCAGTCTAAGTCAGATGGTATGTCAGATGTTATGGGGGAAACTCATGTTGGAAATGCAGCAGGGCATCTATGCAGCTCACGGGAGCTGCTGTGGGTGGGTTCCTGGGCTAACTCCGGGGGTCTTGACTGGAGCTAACCTGCAATGACAGGCTCTCTTGTAGAATTCTACATGACCCAACAGCTGTTTCTTCACCCAGGCACTGAAGAGTTACTTGTACAAAAACTCTACAGACAATTTACACAAAGTAAGGTCTTTTCACTACAAACCTGTTGTTTTTTTGTTTTTTGTTTTTTGTTTTAATACAATCAAGGCAATCTGTTACAATTAGGTCCTGAGTCTACCTGATAAGACCAAATCAATATCAGTATTTGCCCCATCTCTTCAAAGCCCACCTGAGCAAGGGTTGGCCAGATTGACAGGGACCAGCAGTCAGGCTGTCTGACTTTTGGTTAAGCCTGGGGAAGAGATGAGGCAGAGGTGAAGAGGTAGCACCAAACATGGACATCCCAGGCCAACTACAGAAAGGACCTTCTAGATTGCTCCTGGCACATCTGTTGCACTTTTGCAGCCTGAACTTGCTAGCTTTCTTGGAAGGCTGGTAAATAAAAGGCAGAAGGTTCTTACAAATTTATACACCTTTGCCTTAGCACTTCCATGCACTGTGTTTCCTAGATTTGGTAATAGCAACCCAACCCTTTCTTATCTCAGATAGTATGGATTACATTATATCTTTTTCTGGGGTACATGCAGTTTATGAGGAGTGTGCAGTGTGCCATACTCATTTAGAAGCATGCTTGCAAAAATTTGAGGAGGCCGTTGCCAGCCTGTGCAAGACCTGATTCTGTTTGAGAAAAATAACAATTGTGAGATGCAGATGGAAAAGGAAAATAAAATGAGGTGTGTGCATGCACTCATGCATTTTATCAATGAGCCACATGAGGAGTGCTGGCACTGTATACATCTCCTCAGCCTTTACTACACTTGTGGCAGTCAATGTAGACATTCGTTAAGCAGCATGGGGATAGTTCATGTACTTGCGTCACTGTCTATACATGGTTTTAAATGGTTTAATTGAACATACAAACATGTCTGTGTGCTGAAGTAACTAATAACTAAGCTGTAGCAGCATAAATAGCACACACATGAGTGAAGGTAACTTTGTGTAAATTCACAGAAGAATCCCAAACAAAACAGGAGAACGCAGATAGGCAGTAACCACAGAAATTATTATTTCAAATACAAATACAATTAAGTTACTCAGGTTAGACCTTAAATACTGGTTTGTGTTCTATAACCTGTTGCATTTGGGTGTGTCACCGACACAATTCTGAGCACTTTGTTCTTATCATACAAGTGACTTTCTAGGGCCATGTTTTGAGATGAATATCTGAACTGCTTCAAAAGGAAGATTGCCTGGCAGAAAGAAATATGTCCAGAAAGCACAACGGAAAGGCTGAGATTTGGCAGTCTCAGAAGAGGCCAGAAAGTCTCCAGCCACCTGGAAGTTTTTTCTCCACAAAAGGCAATTCCAAAGACCACTGGATTTAATGTCACATTTAACATCACATGCGAGGCTGAGCCCAAGAATGAAGAGCAAATTATTAAACTCACCTGCAGAAAAGATAAGAACATCGTTGCACTCTTCACCTGTACAGGAACACATGAACATCAGTCCCCCATCATCCTTCTTCTCCTTCATCACACACTGCTCTGAGCTGGAGTCATCCAACATGTGACCATACAGCCTTTTCTGTGGATCATGGCAGATCGTTTCTAATGTCACATTTTCATCGTTCCGTCTCCTAGGAGGAAAAGGAAAAACTGAAATCAAAACAAGATCTAATTGGAGATTTTAGAGAGGAGGGTGAGTTTAGAATCAACAACAAATAAAGAGTTACAAGTCATTTTCACATGCTCAGTCTTTCTTTGGGCACTTACATATGCTGTATAAAAAGCAAAAGACAGCAGACACAATGTATACGCATAGGAGCTTTTTTTCCAATTAAGTGAAAGCACTTCCACCTACATGTGGTAAACAAGGTTGATATGATTAGTTTAAATAATCCAGTTTACTGTGAAATCTGAGGGAGCTGGAACTGAACTGCTTCAAATAAACAAACAAGCAAACAAATAAAATCACTGTAACATTTTATAACAGAATTCTTAACTTCAAGCAACCCTCAATATGCTGAGTGAAAATTACAGCTAGTAGCGGTATAGATGAGTCTGTTGAAATAGCATAGAAGTTCAGAATATCTGAGCAACTCAGAAAAGTACAAAGCAATGATGAACGAGTTTGTGGTCTCTTTCACACCTGTATGATGAAATAACTTACCATACGGCTGCACAGACTTCGTTGTTCTTCTCACAGATAGAAGTGATGTTGCAGTTGCTCTTGCACTGATACTGGTTTGAGCACGTTGTTGCTTTAATGTCACAGAATTTGCATAGTCTGGGCAATTGCAGTCCATTTTCCCTAAACCTGTCTACAGGTGACATATTTTCAGCAAAAGGGAAAAAAAAAAAAGAGAGGAAACTCAGTAACAGTACATTACCAGATTGTGTCAATGCTCATTATGAAGATTTCACCAGCAGGAAAAATTTCCTTAAATTAAAAAATCTCTAATATTGTGCATCTACCAGTTTTCTTTGCAACAGGATAAGAGCCACACTGTCAAGAATGGGATGATCAAAGTGAGTTGGAAATATCATGCGAATGTCTACAGACTTCAGAGGATGCAAAGGCTTCTTTGTAATTTGCAGAATGAAGCTTAATCTGAGGACAGTTTGTACCGAGAGAACTACTCTGCAGTCACGTACTTGCATTATTCACAGCCAGCATATTGGTCCCTTATGTGCAAAATATTGCATCATTGCCTGTTTGCTGAAGTAACAGTGGAGACCATGGTGGGAATGCACATCAGGTGAGTGTCATCGTTATGACATGGATCATGATGGATTTTGCAAGATCGTCTTCACCAACCTGAGGCATAGCCCAAGTGTCATTCCTAATCTCACTGCTGTTTGCAAAGAAGAAACACAGAGCTGGAACTTGCTGTCAGTCTAAGTCAGATGGTATGTCAGATGTTATGGGGGAAACTCATGTTGGAAATGCAGCAGGGCATCTATGCAGCTCACGGGAGCTGCTGTGGGTGGGTTCCTGGGCTAACTCCAGGGGTCTTGACTGGAGCTAACCTGCAATGACAGGCTCTCTTGTAGAATTCTATGTGACCCAACAGCTATGTTTCTACACTCAAGCATTGAAGAGATACTTGCTTACTGGTTGCAGAATTCTTAGCACTCTCCATCTGCTTCAGTGTATAAGCTGTAAAGGAGATGTTACTTATTCCAGTTTCATGAGTTTCAGGAAACATATTTTTAGTTCAAAAGATATTTTAAAAAGCTAGCATGAGTGTAAGGAACTGAAAATGCCAACTCAAACTGTTTTCTGAATCTAAAATGAATATGCAACTTTATCTGGAGTGGAGTATGCTATTTACAACAGTTTCATTCTGACTCACTTTGTAATATATTTGTTCAAGTAGGCTGAATCACTTTATGGTGATCCTAAGCTTCATGTAGCACAGCTTTTTTTTTACAGCCACCTGTGTTACAATCATGTTCAGATTGCTCTCTATGGGCTAATGTTGCTAGTCAACCAACAATAAGCAATCAGGGATTTGTAATGTATCCCTCTCTACACTACCAGCAGAGAAATCATTTTTTCCTTCTAGAACTGCACTTTTCACTACTATTAGAATGCTTTCTTATAGAAAATAAATACACACGCTTTTTCTTGAAGGAAAAGGCTTCTTGCATTTCAATGGATTTCTGAGCCATTGCGAGGGACTGGCATCCTGTTTCAGTGCTCAGTCACCCTTACTGTAAAGAAGAAACTTCCCCATGTTTGTATGGAAATTCTTATGTTTTAGGTTTAGGCCATTACTCCTTGTCCTACCACTATGCCATTACTCCTTGTCCTATCACTATGCACCATTGAGAAGGGCCTGGCCTCATCCATTTGCTTCCCACCTCCTTTTAGATATTCACAAACATTATGCAGATTCCCCCCCCCCCCCCAAGTCTTCTTTCCCCCAGGCTGAACAGACCCAGCTTACTCAGCCTTTCCTCATAAGGGAGATACTCCAGGCCCTTTATCATCTTTGTGGCCCTCCACTGGACTCCTTCTAGGAGATCCCTGTCTTTCTTGAACTGGGGAGCCCAGAACTGGACACAGTATTCTAAATATGGCCTCACCAGGGCAGAGTAGAGGGAGAGGATCACCTCCCTCGACCTGCTGGCCATGCTCTTTTTAATGCGCCTCAGGATACCATCGGCCTTCTTCATCACAAGGGCACACCGCTGGCTCGTAGTCAATCTGCTGCCCACCAGAACACCCAGGTTCTTTTCTGCAGAGCTCCTCTCCAGGAAGTCACCCTCTAACCTGTACTGATACATGCAGTTATTCCTCCTCATGTGCAAGACTCTGCACTTGCTTATGTTACACCTCATCAGGTTCCTGCCTGCCCAACTCTCCAGTTTGTCTAACGGTATTAGAAGCTGCTACACAGAGGTGAGGGTTATAATGAGCTCAGTGGGAGCGCTCATTAGGGTGGAGAATGGTGGCAGTATGGTATAGGCTGGCTGAATTTTAAGCCTGAGGTAAACATTTCTTGTCCAAGACCACTTGTATTGCAACAACTCCCAAAAGCCACATAGGTGTGGCAGGATCTTGAAAGGTCTAGTATCTAGCGCCCTATAAAATATGTACTAATATATTCAACCTTCTGGTAAACTGCTTCTCTTCTTGGTATGGTATCTCTTATTTGTCAAATGTCAAAGAGAAATTAATAGCTGTATTAACTTTTTTAGGCTACAGTGATGATCAAAGCACTGACAATGAGGGACTGTCCCTCCACCCACTGAGGGACAATCTACCTTCCTAAAGACTTGGACAAGTAATACAGATACATATTGAGGAGATACTGTTTTTACAGATTGGCCACAGAGATGAAGTAACCTAACTAATTTCACATAGGAAACCTGTGGCATGGTGCAAGGCGGTGACAGCTCAGGGGAAAGACATCCACTGCTCAGACTGCAGACTTCAGCTGCACTGACACTGCTTTCAGCTTGGAGCTTGCAAGGCTCCATTTTTCACTGTGCAGCTGTACTGCAATGGTATCTCTGACACAGGCATGACCCAGTCCTCTTCAGTCTCCTCAAGGCCAGAGCCAAAGACTATGTGACAGAACGTCCTCACATAAACCAGTTCAAGCACATTGTGTTTGCTGAGAGAGAGGGTTGCTCCTGTGCTCTTCCCACCCATGCCAGGTCTGCCAAGTCTCATCCACTGGAACAAACAGACAGAAATACGTTCGGACCTCTTCCCAAGGAGAGATCTCCAAACCAGGCAGTTTGATTTAAAAATAAAAATAAAAAAAAATATCCAGATAGGGAGCAGCAATCCCCTGCAAAGTCACAAACACTGAATTTCTAAGTTAGAGCTTTAATTCAATTACTAGCAAAAGGCAGTGTAGTTACAGTCAGTTTCTTTCTAAACAGGTTAATGGCAAAAGCTAATGAAGTTTTAGGACTTCCAGAACTGAATGGACTTGAATTTTCCCTCAGAAGTTCTCACAATAGAAGTTGAAAATACAGTGCTTCTGTTTTCACTCCCCTGACTGTTCATGGTATTGGATAAACTGTTCAGGTACACAAACTTTCACACAAACAAATCAGATACACTTCAGCATCTGATTTGAAGTGGGACTGCTGTTTACTTTCCAAATACTTTTCCCATTGCTGTAGCAGGTGTTGGTGTATTGTACACTGCTACAGCTTGGCCTTGCCCTCTCTGACAACTCATTCAGTTCCAAATTAATTGGGTTAAAGACACATTTGGCCATTCCCTATCAGATTGATGCTGAAATTAATCTCTGCAAATGTTCTGAGATGAAATGGAGCCATAGGCAAACTTCAGCATCACTGTCTTCTGATTACAGAAATGCTACCAGACTCTGATGACTCAGAGGAAATATTAGTCTGCTTCCAAGTCACACAATCTCAGACCTGCCTCTAATCAATGCATCTTTCCCGGAGAATAGCAAGTATGGTATTGGCAAGTATGGTATTGGTATGGCTCTTCCATAGATAATTTTACTGAGTAATTCCCCAGTGGTCCTACAAGCAATGAGTAGCTCATGACCAGCAAGATTACTCCTCTTCTGCTAGCCCACTGAATGTTAATTTGGTACTTAATTTGAATCTTTGAAACTGCTTGACTACTCTGTCGCCCACTTTCTAAGACAGGAGCCAATTCCTCAAGACTTTCTCTTGTTCAGAAAAGTAAAATTACATTAATGCCGTGGACAGAAGCAGTCTTTCATTTTTTTGTAAAAAAAAACCAACAAACAAACAAAAAAAAACCAACAAAAACTGTGTGGATATAATGGGAAAGTCAACAGAAAAAACACAGATTTGCACGTCAGAAGGACAACATTCTAAAATGTGTACTTGCCTCTTACGTGAGCTTTTTTCATCTACTCTCTAATGTTAGTTTCCTTGTTTTTACTTCTTATTTTGACTTCTGCAGGAAGTCTAATTCTAGCTTTCCTTGCTTCTTTGTCCACTAAGAGTGCTCAAAAAAGACAGCAGTTTCTCGGCTATGAAGATTTCAGCTGATCACCATATACCAGTCATCATGGTTAAAACGCATGGAACATGCAAGCCCACACCTGGGCTGGACATTATGGAGGAGACACCAGAGCAGTCACAGAGGAAATATCAACATCATGGCTTCTGGTGGAGCCAGACTTATGGGACAATACTTATACTCCATGGTTCACTTCTTTCTTTTGACTTCTTGGGCTCTTACAAACCGTATGCCTCCCCTCAAGTCTACCGAGTGTCTTGAAGTTGTTTGCTTTGCATCTGTTGTTCATAGACCTGTAAATGTCATTGAGACCTCAGTCTACAGTTTACATCCCTCCTATTTTTATTGATTTATTTCTTAATATCCTCACAGGATATTATTATTATTAGGCCTCTCAAAAGTCAGCAATATTTAAATAAAACCCAAACCACCATGTTGTCTTTTTGGGAATATCTACATTAGAATTTTTTATTTACGTATTACGACACATTTCAGAAATATCTGCCAATTTCTCTCACTTCTATCTTGTAAGACACAATTACTCCTACCCAGTGCCTTTCATACATGTATACGTATTAAACAGCATTTCTGAGTAGACAGATTTCATCTCTCTTAAAAAACATTGCTGAGGGACATGCTGGGATGAGAACTCATCTGCTATGAAGTAATTCTAGCTAACAGCAGAGGTTTCATTTAAGATTTCACTCCACTATATCATGGAAACCTGCATGGAGAAGGATGTCTTTATCAGAAAGAACAGAAGGAAGCTGTCCTTATTCCACCAAAGAGAACAACTCCATGGCCTTGTGTCTCAATAGGTGAATAGCACAGTAGTAGCTCCAAAGTAAATCCAAAATGTATTTACCTTCTCATCCAACACACAGAGACTACGTTTTTCTAGGAACAATACCATACACACCATTTTTTCTGTTTTGCCTACCACCTCCAGTACATGACCTATAACCTCAGCAGAACTTCAAAACAAATGGGAACACCACCAGAATCACAAAAATGAAGTGCTGTTGGCAAAACCATTCTTTGTATTCCAAAAAAGCCTTCTAAGTATTGGTGATTCAAGTGTAGAAGGGAGAAGGTGTCAAGGAAGAAGAGTGATCTGAGCTTTGTTTTTCACGCCTGGAAACATCCTGATGACTATTTTTAATTATACTGGTTATGTTCAGTGCAATAGTATGAAGAGGAAAAGAGAGTAATCATAATCAACTCTAAAGATCATGAGTCACAAAATCACAGGACAAGACAGAGAAATTACAGAAATAAAATAAATTAGGAAGAAAAAAAACACAGCCAAAAGCAAATAAACAAAAAACCAAACCTTCTGGGTTCTACTTTATTTACCACTGCTGCACTCTTAGAGTGCATTTGAGTAATGTTTGGAAACTCTGGCCACAAAGAGTTGGAAACCTACTAACTTATAAAATCAAAAGTTAAAAAAATAAAAACCAGTACATTCCAGGAGCCTGATCTTCAAGAAGAATATCAGCTATTGTATGACTCATAATAAAATCACAGGATTTGGCAACACTGCAGATCATCAGGTAACTCCCATTGCAACACACAGGGGTAACCCATGAAGCAAGTATTTTCAGGTTTTCAGCTACAGCTGACACTTTCGAGTTTAATGCCAACATTAGTTGAAATGAGTATGAACTCACACAGTTCATAGAGTCTTGGATCATGCTTTCGGCTACGATCCTTAATCTCAACTATAATTTAGGCCAGTGGGACTGCCATAGGGACAGGACTTTTGTGACTGTTTCTATTAACAGCAATGATGATCAGCATGCTAAGACAGCTTTCTTATAGCCAAATATGAACTATCTTTTACATGCAATTCAAATATATCAGAGCAGAACTGGCTCCAGAAATGTTAAGTTCATCATATTTAACTGTCCCTGCGATAGGACTCTAGAAAGCCATGTTCCTCTCTGCCTCATCCTGTATCGCATACACTCACAAATCACCAAAGTCAGCTTGGTTTGACCCTAGCAAGTCAGCCCCTTTTCGTCCTTCACGTTCTTCACCTTTTAGGTTTTCTTTTGATCCTCAGCGTTCCAGCCTAGCACAGCAGCTCTCTTAGTTGATGTCTAAAGACATGCCTTTGTGTGATAAATGCACTTCTGTTTGCAAAATGGTTGGAACTATTGCGTTGCTTCCCTGTCCAGTCACACCTAATGGGGGCTCTGCAAAGAACAAAGACCAAAATAATGTCCTTCTTGTGAATATCACTTCATGAATTAACTGGAGGAGATGCCCATCATTGCTTTTCCCTATCAGGTAAAGAGTCTTGCCTGCCACATGAAAAAAAATGCATGTCATGCCAATCAAATGGTAACAATACAACTGTTAATGCAAGGAGACACATGTTCATCCCACAGTCTCATGACTCATTCTATTACAAAGCAGCCACTATGAGATGGGGGAGACCATTCAGCTAGGGCCCAAAGGCATGCACCCAATGGTTCATGTGGACTGCAGCCTCTGCTCTTCAGTCATACCTGAGAAGTCTGCTAAAAACTGTTCTGATGAGCTAAATCTAGCCAGAATAGTGTTGAACCCCCAGTTCAACATAGAAAGCCCAAAGTAGAAGAACTGGTTCACTGTAGAAAGGCCATTGGGCGAGCTGCACTTAAATGTGGAAACCACTATTTCCAACCCACAGATTGGTAAGGAGCACGAAGGGCATGCACAGAGGGAGAAGGCAAAAGGAAAAGGAACAGGAGTTAGAAAACTTCATTTAACTCATCTCTGCAGTGGAAGTGCCTGGCTTTTAGCAATATGTGGAACTGGCAAAACCTTGCTTTAGGGATTGCTGCAGGCAGTGACACAGAAACAGAATCATATCTGGCAGGAGTGAGGGGGTGGGACACAACTGGAGAAAATAAGGCAGGGAACAGAACATTAAGCTGGAGATCTTGAGGATAAAAATCATTCTCGTATTTAAAGCATTAAAATAATACTATTTTTATCTACTACTTCCAAAATGAGCTAACACTGGCAGTTTTAATCATGGGTCAGGCTCCCCACACTCATACAAGGAATGGTAGTGAGCTGCCTGTCTCAAACACGCCTCAGAACTGAGCTAGCTGTCTTCACTGAAATCACTCCTGACTCACATTAGTTCAGGTGAGGAGACTCTAGCTCAGCCCTTACAATGAAATGCGATCATACTCCGAAAACAGGCAACAAGAATAACACTGTTGTGATGCTTTGACTAATGACCTAGGTTTTTACCTGCAGAACTCCCTGTTCTCTTCCACGTTTTCTGGCCACTGTCTGGTACTCCACGGTAGCCTACAATAGGCAGAACAAATGAATACTGTCTTCAGGCAAAAAGGCTGAAAAAATGATCTAAATGATGACTTCCCATAGGGCACTCAAAGGGATGTTTCATCTTCTTCTGACTTTAACCTGCAGCCTCCCTAACACAGCCAGTAAGCAGCACGAAGCACTGGAAAATGATATGTGATATAACATGAAGATCAATTTATTCAGCTATGACTACAGGGTCTAGTTTTCCTGCATAATGCATTAAGTTTGGAATTTACTGGAAGCTGTCTTTGGTGGTTAACTCCTTCTGTGACTTCAGATATATAGCAAGTATCAAGGACAGCAATGCTCATCTGGTTCAGAAGACTGGGAAAAACAGCTTCCCTGCTTTGTTAAAACAAGAATGATCCATGGTTCAGGACTGACCTTTGCATAGCTAATTCTGACCTAATGCTAATTCTGCATATCCTGCAACTTCACCTCCTTTGAAAGTCTGTTTGCAAAGTAAAAGCTGCCACTGCTTCACTCAAAACAGAGCTGAAAAAGTATAAACACTTTGGATTCATACAAATATTTTTCCAACTTAGATACTCTGAAAATAGACAGTAGGCATTCAAGTATTAAATAGTTCTTTCTGTAATGCAGAATAAAAGAAAATATTTTTCATGACAGAGGAGCTCGTGGGGCAAATCCCACAATATTTACACATGCACAATTAAGAATACTTCCGGCTCAGAAAAACACAAATATGCTTCCATGCCCAACTACAGATCCTCACCACAACAAAAACATGCTACAGAACCTTCTACTAGCTTGAATGGAGTTTCTGAACCTATCCTACCTCTCTCCCCAACTAGTTAATTAGTCTGTTTATAGAAACATGCTTCTCTGCACTTCTGCCCCCCCAAAAGTCACACTGCCACCAATAAGCTACTTGAAAATATGACAGAGATTTTCATTCTTCATAACGCCTTTATGGAAGGTGAATCATTTGTCTCGAAAAAGCACATATTCCTTCCAAAAGCCTAGTTTCTATTTTTTTTTTGCCCTTCTTTCTTTTACTACAAGAGACATGAGGAACGTCCACTTGGAAGACATTCAACTCTATTTTCAAGGATCTATTTATTAAATTTCCAGTTTCCAACAGGGAAATTTGAAGGTTCACCTAGTACAGGTGGAACAGCATTTCAGGACATTTTCTAATAATATTATCACCAAGCTACCTCAACTAATCAAAGTATTCTGCAGAAACAGGTCTTGGCTCCTCAGTTTATTTGCAAAGATACTGAATGGGCTCAGTGCCCCATACAAACTGAAAAATCCATGAGATTATTAAAAAAGAAAAAAAGAAGAAATTGCATTCTTAAGGTATCAACACTGCTTATCTAAAGAAATTACTTCATTACTAGCAGTAATGAATGTCTGTCTTGTGATAGCTGCTTAGTGCAAAGTTACAAGCTTCCTTCTATATTATATTGCCAAATTCTGCCTTCATTCCCATGGGGAATTGCTGCTGTTGTACCTGTGACTGCCACAGCAGGTGGACACACTGGCACAGTCCTTCCTCTCCCTTGTAGACAACTTCCATGCCTGCTCCTTGCTGTAGCACTAAAGCAGGCAGCCCTCAGCTCCCACAGAACAATGTGGAACCAAAGCTGCACAGAAATCAAAAATAGTAACATATTTGTTCAGCCAAACACTCAGAACTGACACTCCTACAGGGCTTTAGTCATAGTTAGTATCTGGCCTTGTCACGTTTAACTTTACAAATGGTTTCAAACAACTAAGTGCTGGCCTGGCATCCTCACAACACCACATCAGATTAACTGATCAAATCAAAGGGGTTGTGGCTTTACAGTTTTGTGTGCCAATCTCCAAGTCCTTTTAAAGCGTGATTGATTTACCTCAGTTTGGCCAGTGTCAGAATTGAGAATTATCACTCATGAAGTTGCTGTGGTTTACTCAGTTACTTTTAAGTCAACTGGAAGCTCAAGAGACGTAGAAAAGCTTTTGTAACATACCTGACCACCTGCACCATTTTTAACAAGGATATGGAAGCTTTAAGTAGTTGGCAGAAAACAATCACTTCCAAATGCAAGACTGACCCCCTATGCTGACAGCACACAGTGACTGGTTGCAAAAAAAGCCAAATCGTTCCTAAAGAACATCCTAAAACTACAGTTAACTCTTGCTGAAGCTAAACTCTTGCTAAATATGTGTCCATAGTGTATTCAAAAGAACACTAAGATACCTAAAATGCACAGGAAATGGTAAGAAATATTTTCGTATCAACTGCTATAGCTTATGAAGGGTTAAAACAGACCAACATATGTTTATTAACACTGCTCATTCACTCAGGAGACTGACAGGCACATGCAAACCCTCTCTGGTTTGAGACAAAAACCTTTACGGGAGGTCATGAAAAACGTTACTTCGGGGGAAGAGTTTTATTTGCTTTTCAAAGTAGAGAAAATGAAGCACAAACACTTAAGACTGACAAACCACACAGAAAGGAAATTCAAAGTTACTTCTCACTCCCTCAGGCTCCCTTTCGTACAGCTAGGTTGCTTTGTGAATCATAAAAAACTATCACTGTCATATTTGCCATTTCATATTTTCATTTTATTTGTTTTTGGCAATATCCCCTTGAGACTACTGGCACACTTTCTGAACAGTTTTTGGAAGGCATATAAGGCCATACCTATCTTCCCTCCATACGATGTGTTTTATTGATAGGAAGCATGGTCACTGCAATGTGAGCCACATGCTCCATGGCAGATTCTGAGGGCCCAGAGGGCTCCTGTCACATGCAGCTTTCCACAGCCCTCAGCAGATCACTCCTTTGGGATCCCACTGCACAGCCTCCCATTTGCACACCATTACTGACATCCTATTTTTAGTACTATTCTTTTTTTATGCAAGGAAACACATATTTTGAGAACAACAATTATCTGCCTCTTGGAGAGGTCCTCAGACTGTTTTAAGAAAAATGACTGATTTCTTTCCTAAGCATCGTGAACACAACAGATCTTCCCTTTTCCTTTCCTCTGCAGTGAGCCCATACTGAAAATATCTGCACAAATGGTCACAGTTTGCAAAAAAAAAAAAAAAAAAAATACAAACCAAAACAAAACAAAAAAACAGCTCACCTCCTTTGGTTATTGGTTTCCATCCCACGCTGCACATTCTCTTTCCTCACAGAGGAATGAGACTGGGGGCTTGATTTGCATTAATATTCACCTCACTGAGCCTCCCTCCACCTCCAAAAGGACAGTCTGAACCCAGAACCATTCTCCAGTCTAGACAGCTACCTGACCACGCAAACGCAACAAAGAATGTGGTGTGAGGCGTATTTCAACAGCAGCACCCAGGCTGGTCAGCCCTGAGCGCACAGCCCCATGGGCTGCGCTACGCTCAAGGTCTGTGCGCCCACTGTCAGGCTGCCCACTGTGCCACAGCCACGAGGGATATTAGGCTAGCTCTGGCCTGAGAGTGGGCTGCTTTCAAACGCCACCTGCTCTGAGACAGGAGATGCTGTGGTCCTTCTGAGCAGGGAAGAAAGGGCTTGATATTTCTCCTCAGAAATATTTGCAGAGACACCTCAGAATAGGCCCTGTAGCTGCTCAAATCCACTACGAAAGTAAGCAGGAGTTTATTTTGATTCTGCAGGGGACTGTGTAGGAAAAGTACTTTAGGTATCTCAAGTCAGTTACCAAGACTTATGGGAGACATTTGTAAGGACAGCTATCACTCTGCAACTTTATCAACAGCAGCGCACAGACCCATCAGAGGTCATGCTCACAGGATGCTGAAGGAGTCAGAGTAATCTTGTTCAAGAATACGCTTTTCAAGAGAAAGGGATATGCAAAGGGAACAGACAAAGCACAGATCCTCGATCTGAAGTGAAATACCTGATCTTGCTGCAGATCCGTAACCTGAATACAAAAAAACAAGAAGAAAACCATAAAATTCAGCCAAATCACCCCAATTCTGTTTTGTTTCAGGGGAAAATCTGATGAATATTTGCCTGAAACTACCACTACTCTGGGAAAACTCTCTGTCAACCCAGACAGAGGTCTTATCTGAGTATGAGATTTTGCTCTGAAACTCCTGCTGAACTTTAACTCTCATCTTCAAAGAGCCTGATTCTGACCACATTTCTTTATAATATTACTTGTAATAGATTTGGTTCCTTAACAAAAAGAAATCAAAGGCAGTCTCAAAATACAATACTGTGATTGGAATTGCATGTCATTGGGGTGCATCTGTTTAAACATCAGTTAAAGGGTCACATTCAAAAATAGGAAATACTCCACAATTATGAACCACTTGTTGCCTAAGTGACATAAGAAAGTCATTAGAATATTTTAGGTACAGTGGAATGGCTTAGAGTACATAAATTGCACTCCTGCTGTTCAGCACTGTCTTTTCACTGTAGCGGAATTCACACTTGAGTTCCTAGTATTTTCCCACACATGGCTCCATATTAAGCCCACGTAACTGGCCATCACAAGTGCATCTTCTGTGTCAAATGCTGGAGCACATTCAAGTCACGGGCTAGGGGCTTTTTTGTGCAGATCCCGGGCATTCTTAAAGCATGATCTGAACAATCTACACAGCCAGGGTTGGAAATGGCCAAGCAAACTGTCCTTCAGCCACAGCACTGCAGGTCCAACTTAAGCAAGGATGTGCTCCGCACAGAGACAGCCCCTATCTCATACTAGAGAAAACAGTATGTGTGTACACCTACTGCCACTCAATCAGACCACAATTTCTGTAATACTTCATAATGCAACAATAAGTGTGGGGAGAAACTGTGTACACAAAAAGACTTACAGCTGCCCATTCAAAATAAGCATTTAAATTGATTAACCAGAAAACTGTGCTTTTAAATAGGCGACCTTTACACAGTTACGTGATTCAGAGGGATTTATAAATATTTGTTTTCTCCAGATAAAAGAAGGGCATTAGCAGGATTTTTTTGAAAGTGCTTTTACTGCCACTATTCCTCCTTCCCAGCCATAAACAAATAAGGAAACAAAACACAAATGTGTTCAGGGTGCAAAAAATGTCATGGCAGTCTTGTCATGACAGGACTTGGGGATTTAAGATTTAAAGATTAATATAAAATCTACTAATGTAGAGATCACAAAAAAGCCTCATTTTGCTTAGCTTTTTGAAGACTTCTAAACTTCAGGAATACTTGGGAGATCTGGAATTTAAGTTAAGGCATGTCTTCCAACAAAAGGATACTCCTGCTATGGTCCCAGTGTACAATAGCATCCATGCATTCTGACAAAAATGAATCCTGCGCTATTTCCTCCTCTAGATCTGAGCATAACCCGTCCTTCCTAGTCTATTTGAAGTACAGTTTCCAAGTAAAAAGTCTCATTTAACAAATCCACATCCTTTGCACACACAGAGACATCTCTGTCAGTGTTTATGCAAACATATTTATGGAGAGGTTCTATTCAGAGCTCCTTTTTGCTGTTAGGAGGCATTTTTCTCCAAGAAAAATAACGTTTATGAACCATTTTGTCCTCACACAGTCAGATTTGAATGACAGATTCAGGAAAATAGTATGAAAAAGGAATTACTCTCTCTCATAATCCATCAGCTCAGCTAAAATAGTAAATCAGAGGAAAGTTAGACTCAAATGTAATCCCTTGGGTGTAGAATCACTTTGAATGGATTTGGGGAAAAACGCAAATCATTCTCAAATTCAGTAGCTTGGATGATTATATTTGTCTCTGTCAAGTTACATGCAAAGAAGCAGAATAACACAATTTAATACCCCAGGGATATGTTCTCTTGATAGATGTATCTAACTTCCAGAACATTTAATGGGAATTACATACTGAGCATTGAGAAAAGAACACACACATAAGAATACACACTTTTAATGATATCTAACCTTAGGAAAACTTCCTTTTGTTGACTTCTTTTGTAGAAATCCTACTGCTGTAGCATGCTGTTACAGGGTTATCAGATTTCTTGGTAAAGAAGCTTCTCTACCAGCAAAGCAGCATTTCCTTTATCTGCCAAGGGTAAACTTGCTAGCATATTCCCAGGTATTAGCTGTTTCTTTTAATGCATTTGCAAATAACTCCCTCCAGCTACCTCTGGGACAGTGAATCAGCAACTGGCAATACCACTCTACTGAAAAAAAGGAAAGAGTAAGTCAGCTCATTCATTTCTATTTGAGGCTGACATTTTACCAGGCTTGATGAAAAACAAAAATCATGAGTGAAGCCTGTCCATTGTGAAATGTGTTTCACCCATAAACGCGTCCCTTGAAAATTAATTATTTCTAAACCACAAGTGGGAGTAGATCATTCAGTTTACCATAAATTATTTCTACAACAGTCTCTTCTGTGTGTGTGCACGGTCCTGCAGGTAAGTTATTGCATTTGAGAAGTTAGCACTGGGCACTCAAAAATCCACATGTAGCAATACAACAATTCTCACTATATACAACACATTACAATCTGTGCAACTTACTGTAGGAAACCTGCTTCCTACTTGATGATCCCCAGAGGTCCCTTCCAACCCCTATGATTCTGTGACTACCCACCTCTTGCAGCAGCCAGGCCTAGGAAGGTTGACATTACAGCGTAAGGTGAGGACGCTCCTCCATTAGACACAGCTCAGTGGGAAGGAACTTGCCAGTCTAAAATGTTTAGTCTACCTGCCTGAAGACGTGTGAGGGACTGCAGACTCTTCCACTTTGTTTATGATGACGCAGAATAAAATTGTAAATAAACTCAGAACGTGAAATATACACATGGAGTTGGATTTCTAGGGTTTTCCTCTCCCGGTTGCTACTGATAGGGCCATTGTTTGCAAGCTATAGCCTAAGTAATTCTCAAGATCATAATCTTTCAGCAGTGCTCCAAGATAGCATACACGCTTGCAAGTTGCCTTGCTTAGAAGAAACACTGCAGGGAAGAAAGAAATCTAAATGTCTATAAAAGTCCATAAAACAATTCCTTCTAATGAAGAAATTGTTTCAGGGAGAAAGCTAGGAAGAGATAAGACAAACACAAGATCAAACGCATCAAGCAGCAGCTCAGAAGCAAACCTTCTGTTGACTTTTAACTTTCATCCGAATGCCTCACAGTTTCATCCAATTACTTCAAAAATTTCTTCTAACAGCTGAGAACTACAGAAAGCATAGGATGACACTTCTTAAACTTTTAAATAGCACAGTTCACTTCTGGGAACAGAAGCAAACATTCCCTCTTCTGCAACAATGGGACAGAAAACGTCTACTGCCACATGTCTGATTTTAATTTAATAAGATAAGATCTGCAGCAGATGTTAATCTGTAACTTTTGAGTGCTGCTACGTCAAATTATACGAGCTAATGTTTAATGGCTTAGAGTCACTGAGTGTTTCTAGATATTGGTGATAGCACATCTTTTGTCTAATGACCACTTATTCAACTGCAGAAATCAGTAACAGTCTGCAGGATGTCTAAGGGCTTCTATGAAATGCCTTGATCATTTTCATCAAATGCCAAATGGATTAATAATTTTGTCATGAAAATACTATTTCAACAATTGCCATTCAAGAAGCTGTGCGTAACAGGGCCATAGTAGCTGAACTACTCAGCATCCGTTTAAACATCATGAGCCAGTTGCAGGCTTTGTTATGGTTTCTGGTGTAACTATTCAGTGATACGGTCAGCTTATCCTCTAAAGTTGTAATTCTGGCATTTTTTTGTTTTTCCACAAATACTACACATGTAGAACAAAACACGTTTTCAAAAGTGCTCTCACAAAACAGAACAATTCCAAGCTTTCCAAACGCAATAATTTATACCAGAGGGAAGTACTCTGTAGGAACGGAGACATTTTTTAAATTCCTTGGATGCAAAATTTTAGAACTCATGCATATTTGAAATATCCTTCCAGTGGGTTCGTTAGCCATGTCCCTTAACTGTTTGTTACTTCTGGAGATGCCAGTAGGAGTTCTGAAAGACATGAGTGAAGCCAGCCTGGTGGTAGTTACTGGCCGTATCACAGATTTCTAGGCTACAGGACCTCTACATCAGGAAGTGCTGGAATGATTTTCCCAGTCTGACCTACAAGTAAAACCATTCCACCCAGCTATTTTTGCATCAAGCTCTAACTTCCCTGTATATGCACAAAAAGGAAAATCCTGTCTTGATTCAGAGATTCACACTGCGAAGTTCATCACAACCCTTGATGGGGCTCTAATCATGAGATTATTCTCTTTGTTAAATGTGCACCCTGTTTCTGAAGTGATTTAGTTCATTCATAACTTCCATTTGTTGGAATAGGCATGTTCACCTTTCATAAACTTACACCACTTCTCCCTCCCTTCAGAGTGAGGAAAAATTAAGTTAGTGCTGCTCACTGCTCTCCTACCCACAGCTTACCAATTTGGCAGAGCAAATTTAGCTAGGTTACACCATCTTACATTTTCCTAAAGGCAAATGTTCCCAGTTCCTGCTGTTTGTGCAGTGTTTTACTAAGGCATGGCAAACTGCCTGCACGTCTGACCAAATCTGTACCCAACCACAGAACAGCAGCTCTACATACTGTTCCTAATTCTTTCATTTTTCTTATGTACAAAAACACAAGTCTGTCATTTTCAAAAGCTAGGCAAGCATAACATTAAACTTGCGCTTGAAAATGCTAACAAAGCAATACAGTTCCCTAATCAAACAGTAATACCTCCTTCCTAATCCACTGCAGGCCTAAAGACAATAGAGTGGAAACTAGTGCTCTAGGCAGAGCTATCTACACATCAGACTGAAAAGCACAAAATGGAAATTTAAAACAAACTCCAGCTTTTAAAAGGAAGAGTGATGATTGCATTGGCAGCAAAATTACTCACACTAAGCAACAGCTTCAAAAGACAGGTGTTAGTATTTTCTATTTCTAGATGTGTGGTTATGATAGTGGTAAGTTTGCCTTGTAATTGACATTCAAGTGTAAGACATTTCAAATAATTAGTGGTTTGTTTCTAACATTTGCTACCCACCTTCAACCATGAGAAGGCCAATATGCTTCTGACTTCAAACCACTGGTAGGAATCACAGAATCACTAAGGTTGGAAAAGACCTATAAGATCATCCAGTCCAACCATCCACCTATCACCAATGGTTCTCGCTAAACCATATCCCTCAACACAACATCCAAACGTTCCTTGAACACCTCCAGGGACGGTGACTCCACCACCTCCCTGGGCAGCCCATTCTAGTGCCTGACCACTCTTTCAGAGAAGTAGTATTTCCTAATATAATGTGTTTGACAATCACACTACATGGCACCAGAACAAAAGTCGACAAGTCCAGGCTGGATATGGTTCTGGGCAGCTTTGTGTAGTGGTTGGCGACCCTGCACATAGCAGGGGGGTTGAAACTAGATGACCATTATGGACCTTATCAACCCAGGCCATTCTTTGATTCTAAGTACAGATTCTAAGTCAGGGAAAGCGTGAATTGGATGAATCCCAAATAATATATATGTGGCCAATCAGGAGAAGAGTTGGGCCTTAAACAGACAAACCCAACTTTGTGCCCTCACTGTTCCCTGACATCTCCAAGCACACAGCCTCTTAATCATGGAGAAATGGAGAGGGAGGAAGAGTGAATCGTATCTTGTTGATCTTAGCAGGGGATCTGGGGCTGACAAGGGTTCCTGGATGCTCTGAGGGTTATAATCCAAAATTTCCATTGAGAAATAACAGCAGTTATGACTCTCTTTGAACTTAAATTTCCCATTCACAACATACTAGTGTTGAAACTACCTCTTTTCATTTCCCACAAGTTCTATAACTGTCTATAGAAACCATAATTAATGCAATATATATATATATTTTTTTTTACAGATGTTAAGCAGAACTAATCCAAACTGTGGATATTCTAGTACAAATGACTGTTCTGAAGTTTAACAGTAGCCTAACAATCACAACGGGTGAAATTCTGAGAAGCCGGAGGTCTGGGTTTGAATCTCCTGAGATTAATGAGAGACTGAGCCCTGGTTTCTTACTTCTCAGCTCACTGCTTTGACCAAGGGTCAAGATGCAAAAACTGTGCTCAGCTCCAAGTCACCATCAAGTCTTGTCTCCACCTCCCACATAAATCATGGAGCCTCTAAGTTTTCCTAACACACACAAGAAACAGCTTTCATACCTAATTCATATAATTTGAAATCCTCCTTCTAGGTTCAAGTACTTAGCTTTTAACAATGCAAAATATTCCTGTGCCTGGCTACTCATTCTAAATCTCATGCCCCTGGATTTAATTTGAATCACATTGATATCTTCTCTTACATACATTAAAAGAAGAAGATGTACATATGGAAAGCTCTTCATGTTGCACTAATATTCGTAGCACTAGAATGGCCTCAAGGAAAAGTAGGAACAGCAAAGCCCTCAGCCAGGAAGAAACTTCAAGGCAAAACTGTAAAATGCAAGAGGTAAGGAACGTGCAAAAAGGAGCTGAACATAAAAGAAAAACAACGATGAAGAAACACTTTTTGGTTGTGTTCTCATTTCCAGAATTGTTACCCATCTTTTCCGCTGAACGTCTTCCTATTTCAATCATCCATAAACAAGCAGAGAACAGATATGACTTTAGTTGCAACCAGACCATGCGGTATTGCTGCTTACATGCAAACTTGGGCTACACCAGCTTTGCAAGCCTGATGGCCTGGCATTGTACATAACAGATGAGAATACTATAAATGCAATAAAAGGATCAGCTTCCCAGATTTTTGACTTAATGCATTCCTTTGTGGTAAAGTTGGGTAAGGAAATGGAAGAACAGACTGAGAGAAAGGGGATATTCAATAGCCCAGAAGTATGTATTTGGAGACCTAGTTACTTTTTGAAAGCTGCAATAAAGGGGCTTACAAAGTCATGACTATTACATGGTCCTCTGTGATCTTTTCATGAGGAAGAGAAACGGTTGTTTCCAATCTAAAAAAAAAAAAAAAGGAAAGAAAGAAAGAAAAGATTCTGTATGTAAAGTCTCTCTTTGTTGTGCTGTGAACTCCATGGAGAGAATCTCAGTCACCCTGCAGGGGCTGGAATAGTGAATGAATCCATCAGGGAACAAGCTTTCTTCTCCTCTGACATGCTACGGGGGACCACCCGCACACGTCAGCCCTTTGCCTGCAGAGTGCTGCCCCTACAGCCCTGCCCAGCCTCAGCCAGCAAGGATCCTTCCTCACCAGAGAACTCACTGATGGAGTTTAGATACTCCCAGGCTGAATGTGGCAGGACTATGGGCCTCCCACTCTTCAGGCAATAGCTCTAACCGCCGTAGGAAAAGGAAGCAATGCAACAGTGAAAAATCAGTAATGGGAATGGTGGAGAGGTGGAAGGTACAGAGCAGGGCAGCTGGCCAGTTTCCACAGCACAGTCACTGCAGCATCATAGATCCCCTTGTATGCTGGAGACAGATGAGAAGGATAATTGTTGCATGCCTGCAGGCAGAACCAGCTAACAGAAATGAAGGCCCAACAACCACCTTCACATGACAGCTCTTCTCTTGAGATCTCTGTGGGCTCCTGATCATAGATGGACAGATCTGTACTGTTTAAAATCTCGTTAATTTCTTCTCATTAGTGAAGCACACAAAGATTTATTTCTTTATTCCTGTACTCCCTCTATGAATTTGTCAGGGAGAATGGTACACACTACCTGGAGAATGGAGTCACTACCTGTTAGAGTCCTGTTAGAGTCAGATGCAGAGCAAGAGGAGTGTCCTGAGAGCAGAAGACCAACTACCACGTGGCCTCTGGAAGCAGCTCAGTGCTGGTCAGATGCTGAACTCTCCTATATGATTTTATCATTGTTCCATCTCATCACTTATACAGTGAAAAAGATCATCCTTAATCATGTGTATTTTTACAATGCAGCCTATTTTAGGATAAAATGTGAGTAAAATGCAGCCTATGCAACCTTGTGCTCAGAATACAGAAGTGCTACTCTAGATTAATTAGTAGCTTTACACTGACTTGAAATGAAATAAACAGACGTGTAGCTACAGTCCTCCCTTTAGCAGCAGCCTGAAAATTGCTTTGTGGATACTGAATGTCTACTGACAGAATTTTTTAAGAGACTACAGAGCAGGAGAAAAAAAGACTGCTAAAAGGGAAAAATGTAATTACATCTATCATATTTCCCCAAAACATGCACTTTAACAAACAGAAGTGATTCACAGACGCTGCTGTCCTGGAGCACTTTGGAAGTGCATAAGATATGTTAAGTCTTGATGTAACTATGATTTCAGCCACAGCTCCCAGAAAAGCAGATGGAAGTTAGTTAGGACAGCCAGGCAATACTAAAAGCAGGGCAGAGGGAGGGAGGGAGGGAGGAAGGAAGGGCCTTATATAGTGAGTTTAGTATCTGAGCTGCTAGCTGGACCTGGAGGATCAGAACAAATCAGCATCTCAAAACACACAAGAGTTCTGGATGGCTTTCTGCTTCCTTCCGTGAAAATAACCAGAAGTCATAACCCATTAGTAATCATCTGTGGTCTGTTTCAAAGTTCATTCTCTTGTACAGCAACATTAAAAATGTTCTTGTATTAGTTAGTGAGATGAAATCTACAAAATTACCGCATTAGCATTCAAAAGCCCCAGGCACAACCTATCCGTGCCAACAGGTGATGTATACGATGTGCTTACTCCCATTCTGTGCTGCAGAATCTAGAGCAGCACTAAAACCAGAGGGAAGCAACTCACCTACATCCCGTGGCTGAAATACCTGGACTTGGGAGAACTTCAGGTTAGCTCCTGGAAAAACTGACTGAACCCCTTTTTCCTTCTGCCCATAAAATGAGTACCAGCTTATTCATGGTTCTTTGGGATGAGGCCTTAAAATTAAAACACACACCTACATTCTAGGAGTTTGCCCCTTAATTCTTATTTCCACTTTGCTTCCTTACTAATTACAACTGATCAATGATAAAATGAGGCTTCAGTTTTCATGCAGTTTGGGAAATGTACATGACTGCTTTCAAATTAAAGGCCTGGTCTTGATGAAAGATCACCCCTCTTGAACATTTCTCTTCTTTAGGACCACCTATTCCCAATCAATTAATCTTCATCCTCCCAAACTCTCCTCCCATCATTATTCCTGGACAAAAATCCTTAATGATTAATTGTAAGAAGACTGGAAACACTTCCTTTCCCCTGACTGCCTGCAATCTCCCCTTCCTAAAGTTCTGAGGATGTCACAACGCCCCACTCAAATTACTCTTTTGCTCCAAGAAAAAGAACCAGATCACTCTGGCTCCAGTAAGATTGATATCACAAAAGCCCCCTCAAGGGAATTGCAGCCTCATAACATACAGTTGCCTATTATTTATTCCATGGCCAGATTCTCAGCTGGTATAAATCAGGGCAGGTTCCTTGCCTTCAACAGGGTAAAGCTGATTTATGCCAGCTGACAGTCTGGTCCTGCATGTGCTCCACTTGCACAATGCTAGTTTTTAAAAGAGGGCCATTAAAGTGCCCTAGGCACGTAAGAACCACACTTGGGTCTTTACTTGGAAAATGCTGCTCTGAGGAGTAACACTGTGAAGCCTTCCCACAGCTCTCTGAGTATGCACTGTTCAAATTCACTTGCTTTCCTAACAGGAGGAAGTCTCTCTGCCCTGACAGAGCCACTACAACCTTGGGAACACAAGATGGATTTTATAATGTCTTGGCATAGCCCAGGTTCATAACCAAGTTTAAATGCTGAATTAAATTAAGCCCACAGGCACACCAATGCAATATTTTGAAAGAACTGATCAAATGCACAGGGGGCAGAAGCTATCTTTCAAAAGTTGTATTACTGGAGACTAGGAAAAGACAGAAAGAATGTGGTGTGACTTTCAAATGAGTGGCTGAGCTTCAAGCTAAAGCTGCTTCAGAAGTCTTTCTTTTGTTTCCCTTAAAAACTCAAAAATCTCCTTAAGGAGCAGGGCAACTTCTGCAACCTTTGCAGATTTGGGCCAAAGTGCTTGGGTACAAAAAGAACGTTTGTAGGATGTGAAAGATGGTGTTCTGGTACCTCTGGTTCCAAATCACCTTTTCAAAAGCAAAGCACTAATCTAAAAAGTGTCATTGTTGTGATATATCTGCTTGACTCTAAGCTGATGGATGTGAGGAAGAAGACTTCTTTATCCATTTCTGAAATCTATTAATTTAAGTGGAATTTCTGCTAAAATACTACTCTGGATGAGCAGGAAACTGGAATCAGACTATCAGCATTGCTGGTAATAAAAACTGTGGTTCTCTGCCTGACACAAATTTCTGAAATACAGTGTTCGTTATTCGACATGAAACAAAGACTAGAAGATGCCTTTCATTCTGTGCAATGCCATTCCTACCAAATGAGGCAAAGAGAAACTCATGGCCACAGATCAACCTAAATAACGCTGGCAGAAAAATGCTTATCCTGATCCACAAAATATTGTAACATTTCATGTATTTTCATATTCATGACCAGAGTGAAACAGAAGTCATTTGAAGTGGTGTGGGGCGTTTGCTCCTGCATGCAAAATGACAAAAGAGGCAGCCACCCAATGTCCTGGAGACAGAGGATAGGGGGAGCTCCAGATTCAGATGTTTGCTTTGAGTCAGAGCAGGCACTTGATCCTACTTTTATTCCATCCTCAAGCAGTAATTATTTTAATTATTGATTAATGATGACTTCTCTTTCTGTGTCTTCCATATCAGAAATTCTGCCGTGGACTAGGAGGAAAAAAAAAAAAAAAAAGCTTCCTGATGCAAGTTTAGTGGAAACTGGTACATTTCCACAAATTGTTTCAGTTTTGACAAATCAGCATTTTCCCATGAAAAACAGTGTCAAAAGCTCTCAACCAGCTCTAATTCTAACCAGATTAACTCAGGGATGAATGCCAGCAGGAAGCCCTTGCTAAATACCACTTGTTTGAGCAAAGGAAAACTACTCCTCCTGCAGATGATCTTCCCAGAGGTGAAAAGGCTTTAAAACCCATATGAGAAAAAGGACAGGTAGTTCAGCTGTAACAACTACAATAGCATTCAGAGCAAGAGGAAAAAAAAACAACCAACTGTATCTTCAAAATGCACAAACATTGACAAATGAGCAACTTGTATTTCTCCTGCCACTGTTAATGATGTTGCTTAAAATCTGAAACAGTTGTTTAACTTTGCAGCAAGGCAAACAAATGGACTCAGGAATCCATATGGACAGCAGGGGCAGTCCCCATAATACATGTTCACGTTCAAATTCTGCTTAAATCCCTAGAAGTTAAGGGATGAGAGCGTATCACGGAACGTGGTCACCAACAGAAATAGAATTCAGCAGTGCCTGGTGAGATGAGCTAGTATTAATTATTAATTCAGATAAGTTTTCATCACTTGATGGTTTGTTCTCTCTCAACCTAAACGTGTATATTAACAAAGCCTGCATCCTTCCATGCAGCAGGATATAAATCATTGTATTCAACCAATGGCAGTTCTGCCAGTCTGACTTTATGCCAGAATCAAGCAATAGTATGAAAAATTAACCACTGAAAATTTAGGTGTGCCACTGAGAAACCAGTCTTGTAAATATACAGTACCAACTCACTGCTGACAATGGCACACAGATCAATGGCATCTGCCTCAGCTAGAGGGATGTGCCACACTGTTTATACCTTTGTCCATTTGACTATGTCTGCAACACTCTGATGAAACAAACTAATTTATGTCGCTGGGATGTTCCTATCAGCAGTCTCCCCTGAGTCAAAGAGCTTCTATGTGGCAAAGGAGATTTGGCTGCACAGGTCTCACTGCCTCAGGGCACACCAGATGCAGAGGGGATGTGTGCACCTCCCTTCTGCTGGGCCAGGACCCTGGTGCCACAAAAGTGGGTGGGAGCTTTGACCTCCACTGTGCCATCAGCACTGAACTGCAGCCATGCAGCCAGCGGGGAGAACGCACAGATCTCTAACAGTTCATTGTGCTAGTGATGCTATTTCTGATCTAGCTGACACAAATGCGCTTGGTTATGCAAAATCAAAGTCAGTAACCAGCTGGCCCCAACAAGCTGGTTTTGCTCATTCTTGCTACCATTAAGCAAGGCACAGATGTGAGGTTGGAGTGACAGTGGCACACCATGAACACTAGCAAAGCGTGCATGGCCCAGACATCACTGTGAGAAAAAAGTCCCTATACCATGAATGCAAAAGTACAGACTTAAAAATATCTTGCAGAGGAAGTGTAATCATGGGAAACTCCAACTACTGGTGCTACAGTGAGAGCTTACTCTTCCCTCCCCCATCGCAAGAGAAACTCCTTTCTAGAAGCCTAGTAGTTCTGAGAAGAAGAAAAAAAAGAATTTTTACCTTTGCATGTCTGTAACTATCTTTGCTCCTAAGGTCACAATCAGACTTCTCACAATGACAATTTTTATCAGCCAGCATTATGGCACACTGCACCTTTGAAATTGAAACAATTCATCCCAGAAAGGAGTATCTGATTTTGAAGCAATGCTATTAGGCTAAATGTAGGTTATATAATAATAAGTGTTTATAAAATAGAAGGAAAAATTGCAAATATGGAAAAATGAACTATTCCATTGCCCCCTTCTTTTTTTTCAAATTGCCTTTGAAACAGTTTCAGGAAACCTATATGCTACAACACTACTGATGGTAATGGAACTATATTCATTTGCAGCAGCAGCTTAATATCTGGCTCATCGTTTTTTGATAGAATCCATTCCCATATGGAATTTACCACCTGACTACTACAGAAGTATGAGCTAAAGAGCTCAACACAGCAATTAAACAGAAGTCATTTTCAAAGTCTCAGGTATAACCTTCTCAGAATTCAAAGATATCTCAGAAGAAATTGCACTAATATCCGTGTTCTTCTACTTCTCTCCTGAAATAACTGGACGTTTGCCAGAGCTTTAGAGGGGGACAGGAATGCACTTTGGAGTCGATCGTGTTACAAACATGTTCTGCCATGTTTGTTCTCATACTCTCTCATGCAACTACCTGAAACTCTACATTTGTTTTTATTTTATTACTACTAACCCAACAGACTACCATGTGGCTTTTACAAGATAAGGAGACAGCGATGCAAGTCAGTGCCTGGATGAATGGCAAAACTTTATCCCAGATATGGAGAAATAAACAACTACTACACAGGTTATTCCAAAACACAAATTTTGGCTTTCTATAACCCAAACACAAATTACAGATTCACATCCTCTTGGACGCAGTGGTGTTGTTTTCTTACATTACCAACTGCTGGTGTTCATAGCCATTTATTGATTAAACACTCAACGTAGCATTCATAACCATTCAGAAAAAAAAACCCCACAACAAAAGCAAACCCAAATTCACATTCTACTCTTTGGAAAAAGCTTCAGTTGCTTTTGTTTAGCACAGAACATTAGTACATCTGTTTCAAAGCAAACACTTACTATTGGATCCGCTCATGAATTTGTCATCTTCTCCATAATCTTTATGGGAATGTGCCACCCTTGTCTAGTATCTTGTTACAAAGAATGTTCAGATGAAGTTTTAGCTGGGGCTCTACTAAGCTGCTCACCACCAGGAGACAGGTTGTTAATAGGCACACCTGGGAAGTGCACCCTTCTGGGAACAATATCTCTCCTGCCCCATCCTCACTGAGTTATTGATTATTACAAAGTCAGTTGCTCTTTTCTTCTGTTTTGTTTTCCTCAAACAGCTAGCAGCTATACTTCTCATTTTGATGTCAATTAACAACCATAATTCAGACTCCAATCTCTGTGCCCCCAGAGGCACCCTTACTTTCTGACCAACTGGTTACACGAACAGAAACCTACAACAATTATTAAAATGTCATTTTCAACAAGTTTTGGAGCTACAGATTATCTGATCGCAGGTGAACTCTGTTTCGTAGACTGCAAATAAAGATCTCCAGTGGTTGAATAAACAAAGCATAACAATAACAGGAGACTAACAAAAGCGGAACTTTTAAAGCTTTGTGTAGTAGGAATAGGAACACACAACACATTTGGGACTGGTGTCCAAACAAAAGCAATTTCTAGCCAAGTATGATTTATATCAAGCAGAAATATAAATATATATCAAAATCAACAGGAAGCTGCACACCTCAAGTTTAAACCAGTAACACAGCTGAGTCCCGGGACACCACCGTGTTTCATCTGCCCTACGCTTACATGAGTAACTTTGCAGGAATGTAAAACCTGTTGACTTTGACAGGATTATTAACAAAGCATGAAGTTATTCATAATGTACACAGCCATCGGCAGTGACTAAACAAGAGCTATTTAGTTTACGTTATTATGTTTTAGTGACCATGAATGGACCACAGGAGATAACTGGAGAACCAAGAGTGAAGCTAGCAGAAGCTCAGGTGTCTGCACATCTTACTTGAAGGCTGAAATCAGAAATCTGACATCACACAACACCTCAGAATGCACTTAATACTTCAAAACTGACTCAAGTGTGGTTTTTGTTTTTAAGGTTTGCCAGTTGTGCTGCAAAATGAGTTAGGGCCTAACCCTGCAGGTACAGACAATGCTGTACATCTGTGAGTTGGCGTGGGTAGGAGTGGGACAAGGAGCTCTTCAGGGCAGGGAGCTGGTCCTTGCAGCAGCACTTGAAGCACTCCACATTACCCTAGGAAGAATACTGCAAGCCACAGCCTTAAAAACCTACCTAAGGATGACTTCATAAAGAAAAGCCAGAGTAAGGGATGCAGTGTGCTATTAAAAGTGGATCTAATGAGCACTTTTAAAGCATCGAGTGTTGCAGAAATGACTACTGTTCCCAGTCCCGCTACCCATAACCACAGCTGACTTCTGCTGCAGGCATTGCCTCACAGACTCACGTGTATCATAACCCCGGGCACTTAACGCCGACCCCTCGCCTGCCAGCTATGCCCGGGCAGGGGCCTCAGCTCGGAGAACAGCGCCTAGGGCCCTGTGGCACCCGCAGTCCTCTCCATCCCTGCATCTCTCCGTCTGTAAATCCGCCCCCGGGGCAGCACCCGGGTCCAATCCCCGGCTCCAGGTGCGGGCGCTGCGCCGGGCCAGCAGTCAGCTCCCGCAAAATAGGACCCTGCTGAGTTTCCTGCCCAGTTCTCACTCTTCTCCCCCCTCTCCCCTTCGCTTTTGTCGCTAAGCCTCTCTCTCCGTCTTTACTTTCAAGGGGGGCGACAAACAAACGCGCTCCCCGCTCCCGCAGCTTCAAAACGTTCTTAGCAACTAAGCCTTCCTCCTCCTCCTCCTCCCCCGGCGGTGGGCGCCTGCCCTTCGGCCCCGGCAGCTGTCAAGCGGGAGCGCGGCGCCGGGGCCGGCCCGGCACTTACCGCGGAGCAGCGCGGGGCTCGAGGAGCCCACGAGGACCCACAGGGACACGCGCAGGAGCAGCGGCCGCAGGCGCGGAGGCATCGCGGAGCCGGAGCGGGGCGGCTGGGCCGGGCTGAGCGGCGTGCAGAAGGTGGCAGTGCTGCTGGGCCTCCCCGCCGGGGCCACCGTCCTCTACATCGTGTACCGGCGGTACCGGGAGGGCCGAGGTGGGTGGCCTGAGCCCTCCATGTCCCGTCCCCCCCCGAGCTGTATCC
>JACDJE010000018.1:2415646-2525685 GCA_016647715.1 Pavo muticus | reverse complement strand
CGCTCGCTCTTTTTCTTTCTTTCTTTCTTTTTCTTTCTTTTTTTTTTTTTTTTTTTTTAAAGCACGAAACCTCACCCAGTTGGGTGTCAATCATCTGCCAGAGGCCAGCCCCTCGCAGGTCTGGCTCTCCCACCGCCAGCGGAGCCAGCCCCGGCGTGCAGTCCGGCTGTCTGTGCCCGCCTCCCGAGCGGGGACCGTACGCGGACGCCGCCCACACCCCGGGCCACGATTCGGGCTTCGGAACGCCGTCCGTCCGTCCGTCCGTCCGTCCGTCCGTCCTGCCTTCGGGCCGCCCAGGGCCCGGCAGTCCCGCAGTGTAAGGCCGGCGGTTCCCCAGATCCTCCCTGCATCCCCGTTGCCGTGCCTTGCGATGGTGCTGCAGCCCGCGCTCCCCTCTGCAGAAGCGCAGTCGGCAGGGTGCCCGAAAACCCCAGATGAAATGAAGTGGGGTGGCAGGGGAGGTTGAAGTCACGGTAATAACAGGAAATGTTCACACAGACCTGCCTGGCATTCAGCTTGCAGATATTGACAACTTGTCACCCACCTCTTTTTAATTTTTTTTTTTGTGTGTGTGTGTGTTTTGCTCCCAAACGGACCAGATGCACACTATTTGATGTGTGTGACACAGGTGATATTCATCTCCATTCCTCATTACATCTCCGTTGAGTTTTTGACACAGATTTCTCCAAAAGGAAGAACTTGCGCAGGGTATTCATGGAGTGGAAGCACACCTGTGATGCCAACTTTGCGCATCTAGAGACCAGAAGGAAGCGTTAGACGCTTCTCATGTTTAGGCTGAATAAAGCCCAAGCCTTGTACCAATATAAACCGAGCCACTGGATAGCCAGCAATTGTCTTGAGACCCACTTTTGATACCCAGAGCCTTCCTTCCTTTCCAAGTTCAGTGGCACTGATGAAAAAGTGAATTGATGTACATGGGGATAATTTGAGAGTGCCTGCTCAGTTGTTGGCGATTCACTTCTGTCTCGATTACAGCACTGTTTAGAGGTACAGATTTGCATATTTCAGAAAAAAAGACTGAGCCCTCAGTGGGTGTGTGTGTGATCATGCTCTGAATGTCCCAGATTAACTCTGTTTGAATTTGGAAGTATTTGTATAATGCATTTAATTGGCCTATAACAGACATAAAAATCTCATTGTGATTTTATGTAAATTTGGTTTTAAAAACTCCCTAAATGCAGATTTTCACAGTGCAGACCTAGTTTATTGTGCTAATTCTCATAAACCTTTCCACGAGCATTTTCCTTGTCCTCATCCCCTTTAAATACAGTCAGGATTCACTCAGTGACAGTCACCATCTTCCAACCAAAGGCTGGAGAACTATTGGACTTGCATTGAGCACAGATCAGCGCTGCCCCTCCACTCCCTGTGAAGAGCTGCAGGCTGCCATGAGGCCTCCCCTCAGCTCCTCTGCTCTGCTCTGAGCAAACCAAGGGAGCTCAGCTTCTCCTCATATGAACTGAGAGGTCTGCTACAAGTTACTTCAGAAGCCTCACTTTTCCACATGAGAATTGCTTTCATTTCCAGATGTGGCACGCACAGAAGATTGTGCTACAATCACCCTTTGAAAGTGGTGGGAGTCCATGAGAATGGTGGGTGTTACCAAAAAGTTTTTGTTGGAAGCAATATGTCCTACCTGGATATCCTGGATATGTCAGCCTGGAAGGCCAACGGTATCCTGAGCTGCATCAAAAGAGGGGTGGTCAGCACAGAGAGAGAAGTGATCCTGCCTCTCTGCTCTGCTCTTGTGAGGCCTCATCTGGAGTAGTGTCCAGGTTTGGGGCCCCCAGCACAAGAAAGACATAGAACTGTTGGAGTAAATCCAGAGAAGGGCCATGAAGATGATCAGAGGACTGGAGCACCTCTCTTTTGAAGAAAGGTTGAGGGAGTTGGGCTTGTTTAGCTTGGAGAAGGCCCCAGGGAGATCTCACTGCAGCCTTCCAGTACTTTGAAGGGAGCTTACAAGCAGGAGGGAGACCTACTTTTTACAGGGGTAGACAGTGATAGGACAAACAAGAATGGCTTTAAACTAAAAGAGGGAAGATTTAGGTTAGATGGTAGGTGGAAATTCTTTTCTCAGAGGGCAGTGAGGCCCTAGCACAGCAGCCCAGAGGAGCTGTGGTGCCCCATCCCTGGAGGCACTCAGGGCCATGTTGGATGGGGCTCTGCGCAGCCTGAGCTGGTGGTTGGCAGCCCTGCCCATGGCAGGGGGTTGGAGCTGGGGGGGCTTTAAGGTCTATACCAACCCAAATCATTCTGTGATTCTATAATTCTATCCTCAGTAAAAGAATAACTCTCACAAAAGTCCACACAAAAGTCAATCCCATTTTGGTTCAGAGATTTGTCTCAGGCTCGCCTGTTAACAAAAGCTCATGTCCTGCATTTTGGTAGTATAAGCTTCCCTATTAGGGCCCAAATGTAACCTAATCAGGATTTCCTGGACAATCAAAATATGTAAAACACAGCTAAACTGGTCTTTTCTTTCCATTTCCTCATTCATAGTTCCCAGTTCTCTATTTGCAGCCTGCAATTTATTACTGACTTCTAGATTGGAACTGTGAATATTTAACCTCAGCCCAACTGTGGTACGAAAGAACCAACATCAAAGAGCCACAGGCTGAAGCTGTAAATAATTAACGCCACCTGACTGGGTGAGGAAGGACCGGCTAATTTCAGTTCTCTACTCAGATAGGCAAAATATTGAGGTGCTGAATACTGTGTTTTTTTTTCTTTCTGAGCCTTCAGAAAAGGTACCCCAAGCACAAACATGCTGCACATGTTTTGTGCCTTGGGGGCCTTCTAGCGAAGACAACACAAGTGCTTCATGATGCAGTTTTAGGTACAAATTTTTATGACAGCCTGTAAAAAGTACAGAATACAAATAATTTCTCTCTACTATTCCAAACATTTCTCATCTTGCAGTATCATATTTGTCAATATTCCAAATAATCTACAGCATTATTCTTATACAAAGAACACTTTCAAGCTTCTATGAAATTTGCATTGTTAATAAAAACCGTAGTTTCTCTGTACTTAACATACACTTCTAATCTAAAGTCATTCTGCCCACAGCCAAAAACTGCTGATGTGCCCAGTAAAGTCATTATTTTTACTAGTTTATTAGGTCCAGTCTTTGCTTAAAAATCCCACAACATGCTACTTCCCAGATCCACTGACTAAGAACTAAATAACGCTTATACAGCTGCACTAACACAAGGTAGTGTTCATGCCTATATTAAGCTGAGAGATGTGGCTTACAGTGAAAACATCTCACTTTTAGCTGTCTAGAAGTTAGCTTCAGAGTGAGGTTCAAATAGATGACTGAGACAATCTGATAGTGTTCATAGCATCCAAAGGAGCGTTTTCCTTTATTTGACTGTAGTGAGTTAGTCCCAGGTCAAGCTCCAGGACCAAAGGGTTGAGGACAAAGGCTGGATGAGCTGAACCACCCTTATGTTGGCAGCAAGCTTTTGGCCATCTAAATCCCTTCATATTTTGTCCTATTTCTTTCAAAAAAGAATGGGAAATCTTTTCTTTAAAAGTTGAAATATTTTGTATGATACGGATCGCTGTTTGTTTTGAAATAATGAATTAGTTTGGCATTTTTTGGTTGTTCTCTGTATTTTACATTTAAAAAACAAAATACGAGAGCAAGATACAACATTTTGATTTCACTGCAGTGAAGGAAGAGGTTTATTTTCAGGGGAATTTTGACAATTCAGTTCATATCAGAGTCAAACTTTGTAACCCTATATTGTCTGCAAACCAGAACTTATGTTCCCTGCAGTGCTTCATTCACAAAGCTGACATTTGACTGCTCATTTTCATATTCGGGGTACTTGGCATAGAGTATTGGCCTTTCAGCATTCTTCATAAAAACTTTACCCAGTTTGTGCACCATTTGTGGAGGAAGAACACACAGTGCTCTGCAGAGTAGTGTTACACTGTTGTGCTTGTATCATTGCTTGCATCATATTGCTCTCTTCGTTTACAGAATTACAGCGACTATTAAATGCAGTTTTCTTCTTTGGCATAATCACTGGTTTGAACTTGTGGCTAATAATTTGCACTGTTACAGGAACACACGCAGCCTCAAGCAAGGACATTTACAAAAGGTTACATTCATTGCAAAATGTTTTGAAAGACTAATAAAAAGTGTTTGGACTTAGCACAGCATTCAGCTTATCTCACAGATATAATCAAATTAAAACATCTGTTGTATGTAATCATCCGTCAGAAGGAGGCAATCAGCTTGTTATCGAGTCCTGCATACATCAGAGGAAACAAGAATAATGTTATCATCTAAGTTTATCTTCCGAATGCTTTCTGTACAAATCTCGTGAATGACACTTAGCAAAATAAAGTTCTGCAATATTATTCAAATTAGCACTAGACTCCCAGGGCACCGCTGTTCACAGGATTTCTGACTTCTATCTATCATGCAAATCAACCATTTTTAGGGTTCACTGAATTGGCTTGTTCTGTTTTTACTTTGTATGTATAAATATCCCCCCAACAGTGAAAGCTGAAGTACAGAAGTGTGAAAAAAATATATTGTTCCTTCAGTGCAGGCCAGAAGCAGGAAGTACTACAAATCTTACCACGCAGTATTTTACATGAGGAACTCAATTGCCATTTTCCAAAAGCTAAGGACATTTCATGAATTTTATACTGTTTCCTTCAGTGTCATGTACTGTTCATGATGGGTATCTGAGCCGGGGAAAAACCTTGCACATTTTCGTAAACATGTTTTTTTCATCTCAACACTTCTACATGTATTAAAACGTGTAAAACTAAGTCTAGATAAACTGGCATTTTTAAAGTACGCATAACAAAATCATTGCAGATACGCTCAGGAGATAACATAAATTGCTCAAAAATATTGTTACCTATGGAACTTGTCTCCATTACCACATAATTTGCGCTATTTATCTTCATCAAAGCTTATTATTTTAGGATCTTCATTAGAAAGAATTTGAACACTTGATGCCAAGCCTCATAAAATATATGAAGCTATCAAAGAACCTAAGTAGCGTAACACAGAGGCCTTACTGTTTCTTTTTTCCCACTGGAATGAAAGGGAATTGTGAATCTAAGACTATATCCCTAAATCTAATCTGAAAGAATCCCAATACTTCAACCGCAAAGCCCCAGAACCGAGGAAAGTATCCTCCCTCCCCAGAAGGCAGATGATCTTGCTTGTGTTATTCAGAAATGCAGTACACTGATGATGTTAAACTGACTCATTTGACCAGGATCTTTAAATAAATTTATTTGCAATAGCACAGCTGTTAGTCTCAGGAAGGTTCCATAATTTTTGTTTGCAAGGCAACTTTATGATCTGTGGTCACAGGAGGTGGCTACTGTGCTTCAGAGGTCAGAAGCGTGCAGTACAGGAGGATTCAGCATGCCTGGGAGCTGGATACTGTTGCAACACAGCTGACCCTGGAACTAATGGGTTGATTGTGGCTTGCAAATATCTCAGCTGCTATCATTCTGAAGCCGAGAAATCCGACAGAGTAACTTGACACGCCAATGGGTTATGTCAAGCAGGTATGCCTTTATTACAGTGGTGGGTGCATGGGGGATCACTCCACTGAACATGCACACCGAGGGAAGCAGCGACTACATGTTTATAGGCATAGTGTATACATATTCATTACATTTCCGAGAAAGTGGTTGCATGTTGTCCCGCCCTTCTGAGCGTGCATCATAAAATGTGGAAAGGGTCTCTGGGCCCATCTGGTGGTCGTTGGATGAAGGCTAGTAGTCATCCTCACAGAGGCTCCAAGTCTTCCTCTCTGTGAACTTCTAACCTTTAAGGGGGGGTGTAGCACAAACCAGCCTCAGCTAGTGTTGTGTTGAGCTGAAGCATCTGTTTTGCTTCCTTATCTTTAACAATAAGACATCTGTCCTGCTTTCTTATCTTTACTTGACAGCAAGTTCTTGCGACCTCCCCATTCTGTTCTTGAGTTTACGTTTATGCAAGCATTCACAAAGTCCACACGATTTATGTGAAAAGCTATTCATTGTTCCTGATTCAATTCACTTTTGCTGTTTTTCTGTTTCCCTGACAAGAAACCATTACCAAACTAGCTTGTGAGCCCAGTTCTCAGGCTGTGCAGTCTTCTGTGTCCTCCAGATGGGCATGACATCCCCTCCCAGTCTTACCAGTCCTGAAAGCTGGCGGGCCTTCCTCTGTACAGCGCAGGCAACACTAGCCAGGCCACCTTCAATAGTTTCAGTTCTTGGATAGAGGTGGCTAATACTGAACAGTCCAAATTACATAGTGCTCACCTGGAACTCTCAATAGGATAGCAACTCTATCCTATTAAGAAAAGGATTGCAATTCTATCTGTTGGATGGGCACTGGCGGAGGGAATTAAGGACTTCTGCAAAGGAATGCTTCTAAAGACCCGGGAAAAAACCTTAATCTACAGTCTCAGTGATACTCAAGGCTGTCTGCATTACTATGACAATATAGGGGCCATTAGAGAAAGCTTTAGTGTAATTTACACCCATTTTATTACCCTTTTACAGTGTTAAAGTGTTACAAATAGTCCTTAACATAACTGAGAATTAGATGCTTTGCAGTTAATAAAAGAAACATGATTGACTCTACTGTCTGTGGAGAAATAACACTCTGCATTTTCTGTCAATTTGGCATTTCTGGAGTGCCTCTAGGGTCTACAACCAGATATTGACTGTAAGTTGGGGACAAATGAATGGTGCTGGTTTAAATTTAGCCTTTCATACAGAGATGCACAGCATTTCTTGCTCTACTTTGCCCTGCCTGTAAGAATATTTTCTTATCTCTGGTGACCTATAGTTGGAGAAAGTGGTAATTCTGCCAAGTATAAACTGAGGTGCAATTGAAACTGATGAGGGATGAAAGTGTGAGTGATATTTGTTGTATCTTCAAATGCTTTGAAACACATCTAGCCCAGGACTTTCACAGTTTGATCTCTGCATCAGGCAGATGTTGTAGTCTTCCTATCCTGAAGGACTGCTGTCCACCTAGTATGAAAACTGCTTAGAAATTGAGGGGTTTGTAGGCTTTTTGGTGAGTAAACAAGGCAGCCAGACAAAGGAGTGGGATGTTGTATGGGAAAGTGTAGTGATGTGGTTAGGAGGTGAGGATATCTTATTGATGTTGTGCTTAATTTTCTGAAGAGCTTTTATAGTACTTGCTATTTCATGCACATATTTGCTTGCCATAAATATTAGCCTGGTTTTCATCTCTGACTTTTTCTGATGATTTTTTTAAATTGTGATTCAAAAATTAGACTCCAGTATTCTCCATCACAAATGAAAAGTCATTTACAGTTGCCTGCATAACTTTACTCTTGTATGATTTTAATGCCTTTCCTTTAATGGACATGCTGATCTCAATTGACATATTTTTCTCTTTCTTTTTTTCTTTTTTCCTTTTTTGTTGCCTTTTTTTTCCTGTACTTTCGTTTCTTTCCCTATTTCCCCTATTCTCTAATATTTCTTTCCTTCTTTCAGTTTATTTATTTGATGTGTTTTATTCTCTCTGCACTGGCTTTTCCATCGGGCATCAGTTACATACTGCCATTTTAAAAACAGAACTTTTTTTTTAACATTTTTATAATTATTATTACCTCAAACTGTAGTACTCTTAGAAAGACTTGACAAGTTGCTTCTTCAAAAGTATGTCTGTCTGTATGTACATGTGTTCATGTTAACATCTCATTCAGAAAAAAATCTGTGCTAGTAGTTTCACAACTAACAACAACCTCACAGTTAATGTATAAGTGGTAGAACTTTGGGATTTGACTTTAGTCAAAGTGCAAAAAATTATGAAATAGGAGTTGCACTGTACACTTTACAGCTCTCTGCCCTGATAGCTACAGGGAAGAATTGCAGCTCAGGCTGGTCTCTGCACCATTACTTCCCCTCCACAATTTTTCTAGCTATTCACAGACGTACTGAGGAGCTCTAATGTAAAGGCCTGCCAAAGCTGTGGCACGGATCCTCTTTTTCTACCAGTGCAATCATACAGAAGTGTGGTGCTTGCAGGGTGCAGCTGAATTGGGATTGGAGAGCTCTTCCACCATTTCCATTGATTTCCAAATCATTAGCTCATATGAATGCCACTTAGTCACTCTCAGTCACTTGACACACTCTTCCTGGGAGAACAAGAGAGAAAAAAGCTCAGCTAAGTCATTTTACACTCTTGGATCCAGGATGCCAGAGCTGACTTCAGTGAAGACTTGTCTTCCATGAAACTAAATGGGAAGTTAAAACACCTGCGTGCATTTGACAAACCTAGAGCTGTAGCACAATGTTTCAGTTTCCCTTCTGTCTTGCTTTTCCTCCAGCAATCAGTGTAATCTCTCACCTGCTCCTTCCAGTCTCTGACTCCTCTCTCTCAGCTTCTCTGCTGCTATTTCTAGCCTCTGTGATTTCCTGCCAGCTGTCTCTGCCTGCTTTGCCTGCTCAGCTCACTGCCCGCCATGCTGGGCTGCAGCCCCAGCTGGCAGGGCACTGACATACTTGCTCTGGGTTGTTGTGCCCTGCAAAGGAATGCTGGGGTATATGTCCCTTTTCATTTGTTCAGTGCTCTCGTAGAAGCTTTTCTATGGTATTTCTCTTACAGTTTCTTAAAAAATAAATAAATAAAATAAATATTAGAGAAAAAAAATCTATAACATCAATTAGGTTTGTTGTTTAATTTCTTTTCTATTTAACTGTGGTGAGAAAAGTCATTAAAGTAGTAAACACTACTTTTAACACTGAATTATCTTTACTATACTGCGATTAAAGCTTTCTGGCCATATAATCATTGACAGAAGGCTTTTCATCACTGCCCTTCTTCACACAATAACATTGAGTAAGTGCTGATGGACTTTTAAGGACTTGGATACCTAGCTGCTGTTTATTGATTAGTTTTGGTGTTGTTCATCCTCTTAGGTGGTGGAGAGAACCATAAGAATCTGGCAAAGAATGAATTTACACAAACAGCTCAAATATTTTTCCTTCCCTTTTCCGTACCAACGCAGATATAGTTGTCAGCCTAATTACTTACCACACAGGCTCCAAAAGCCTTCAGTCACACAGAACATTCCCTGAAAGTCACAAAATTCCCTCCACGTGCCTTGAGAAACTGTGCCCGTTTCAGTCATGTTGAGTGACACAGATGGAAAGCAGAGCAAATCTCTCTATTGCCTTCCTGATCTCCTCTTGTTGACCACTCAGCTCACATCTTTTTAGTGGGCTTCATTGGCAACCAAAAGCAGGTAGCACATTGAGGTGATGAAAGGAGCCAGGTGCCATTTTATGTGTTCTACGTAGACACACAGGCTTTCACTTCACTGAATTATTTAAGAAGCAGTAACTCATTACTGGAGATAATGGCTGGAGGCAACAACTAGAGGGATTTGAGTTTTTTCTTCCCTATAAATCTTTGCAGGATATATATACATATACATATGCATTGGAATAAGCCACTCCAACCTAAAAAATTATCACTGTTGCACCATGTCTGTTGATAGCCTACATCTCTCTCCAGGGAGCCATATGAGCTTCCTAAGAATCGAAAGGAACCCAATGATTCTCGTAGTCTGAGAGGTAAACCACTCCTAGTGAAGTTCTCTAATTCTTCAGCCGGAAAACATGGTGAAAAGAGGCACAGGAAGAACAAGTGAATTTCTTTTCTCATAAGGGAATGTTGTGACTAAAAAAAAAATAGTCCCTTTGCCTGTAGCACTGAGCAGATTACTAAATGATGTATTTCTATCTCATTTCTGTGGTTGACACAAAGGAACAAGATGGCGGATAACTCACACCTCTGCGGACATATCTTCTCATGTCTGAAAGAAGTAAGAATTACTACCTGTATGTCCTTTGTAAATCTAGTATGTTTTCTCCTAAGTGGCCTGTTAGATGCAAACATCATTCTCTTTGCAGTGTTCATGTTGATGATTCCTAAGAATATATCCACAGTATCAAATGTGAATCATCTGGGGCATGCTAACATCACCACCTACTACTTGTAACTCAGTTGGTGTCACTCACAGTCAGGCAGTGTGAGCTCCCAGGTGTGAAGGAAGTGGTGACAACTGAGAACTGGTAGGTGCTGAGAGCATGTGTAAGCCAACATGCAAAAAGCAGGAAGAAGTGTGAACTTAGCTCTCAAAGCTGTTACACATATTTTGCAGAAGCTGCATTTGCAGCCATAGATAGGAATTTGAGGTTGTTTTGCAGCAGCCCCTGAATAACCTTATGCTATTGTGCTACAAAGGATGCATAATGGTTTTAGCTTTTGCAAAACCAATTTACCACAGAGACTTCCTTGTGGGCTTACCCCTGCCGTGTTGACGCTGTTGCACCCAGACAGCAAGGCTGCTCAGAGCACACAGCTGTGGGGGGCTTTCTGTCTGCTCTACAGCAGGCAGCCTTCCCTGGCTGCCTTCTACACCATTTTAGGAGCTTGCCCCCACATTGTAAAGTCTGAATCTGAATCCAAACACATTTTTCTTTGGTATTGACAGGAGATCTCATCTTAGGGTTGGGTTTGTTCCATTCAGATCAAAGCCCAGCTGCAAAGCTCGTCTTCCAACCAAAACTTCCTGAAAGCTTTGGGGTCTGGGGCTGTATTTCTGCTTTAGCTCCATTTCTAAATGTTTTTGAAAACTGTTACATGTACAAAATTTAAGGTCGGATCTTTGTCCCATTAAAGACAGTAGAGTCTTACTTTCTTGATACTGATTCAACAGAGGCACTTAGATCATATGGCTAAGACCAATGCCAACTGGAATTTTCAGGTGTTTTCCTACATGCCTAACTTTTTGTTGCCAATCAGACACTTGAAGTCTGTAGAAATCACCATTTTCTGGTCACATTTTATTTCATTAGATATATGGCCTTGTCTAGTTAGTATTAACAAACATAAAAAATATATATATCCTGGTTTGGTTTGGTTTCACCTCATGCATTCTAATAGTTGTTTCTGAGGTGGTGAGTTGCTTCCTCTGAAAGATTTAGTACTGGGATAGGATAACAGATGGGAGTGGACTGCTGAACCATCCCAAGGCAACAATATCTGTGTTTCTGCCATTATGCAAAGCCAAGGTCTGGTCTAAGCTCTCAGTTGCTGAACAGCTCTGAACACCAGTGGTCTGAAGGAAAGGACAGTAATGTATCTAGCACAGCACTCCCCAGGCTCTCACTGGAATTTTAAAACAGTTTTTGCTTTTAGCTGTGTGTTAGAAAGGGTTTTGGAAAACATCTTGCTGGAGGAAAGGGAGTCATTCTGAAGGGCATGGGACTTGTTATCCTTTTTGTTTGTTTATAACAAAATTCAATTGAATGGGTCGTGCTCAGTGAGCAGGACAGAAACAGCATTTGGCTTGAAATGAAGTGAGCTCAGCTTCAACATGCTCAGTTTCAGATACATGTTAAGCAACTTCCTGGTAAAAGTGTGATAAAGATTATTTGTATAAACAGGTGTTTCTCCAGCCATGTAGAAAGAAACACTATCAGCAGCTGGAGGTGGCTGTGGTCACTGTTAAGCAGCCCCAGTGAGCTCTGATTACTAACCTAGCACTCCTCCACAACACTATACGATGCTTCTGGACCATTACTCTCTGAAACACACCAGTGGTTTCTGTTCAGAGTTTGTGTGACACTTCATCATGCTGGGTGAAGTAAATCTTCATATATCTGAATTTCACTTCAGAAACCTGAAGCCTGATAAACACAGTTGGTTGTCTACATGCCTAGAAAAGCATTAAGAGCAAAAGGATTCTACCGGATATTATAGATCAGGAAAGAGGCAGTCATAGCAGCACCTGTCACATCAAGCTGTGATGTGTGTGGGTTATTTTTTGTAAAGGAGGGAAGAGGAAGAAGCTTATGAGGTTACTTGTGGTCACTTCTCAGCTCTGATACTGCTCTCACCATGTGATTATAGAAAAGACATTTGAGATTTCAAAACACACACAGTTCTCTGCAAGGAGCAAACTTCTGACTGCCTACGTCTCTGGAAAATAAGACACTTTGAATACGTTCACATTTGTGAAGGGGCAGCCTCTCAATGCATCAGCACTTTGGGACTTATTACTAATGTGGGATGCTTGTCCTTCAGTTGTACGTTGCCTTTTCTAGAAGAGTTAGTGTCTCTACATCTCCTGCTGCAAATAGGTTGTTCAAGCTGATGGACATACTTCAGTGTAGGTATGCATACAATTCATGGAAAGATCTTTCACTACCTTAAAATTAAAAGGAAAAAGAAAAGAGATTTTAAAGTTCTTGCTACTGCTGAGTATTTGGAAACAAACTGATGTTTAGCTCATTTTACTTTTCACAAGCCACACCTTGCCTTGAATTTTACATCATATTTCTTTCCTGTTCTGAATGTGCTTTAAAACTCTTGGTATGTATAATTTCTCTCAGCCGAGTAAGCTCAGGCAAAATAATCTGCACTGGGATTGCTTTAATTAGGGAGGGAGTTGTTGGAGAGACAGCCAAGGGAAATAAGAGAAAAAGTCCCACCCCTTTCTAGCTGGGTGGAAAGATGTTCTTGGAGAGTTATGTACTGAGAATTCATTCATAGCATAATGTCTTGGCACTGTGCAATATTTTGTTTGATTGCTGTGGCAGCAGACGTACCTAATAATGGTTTCACAGAGAGATTAAAGCCAGGAAAGCAACTTTTACTGGTGAGAACTAGAAAGATGTAGCTCACTGGTTACAATAAGCAGTTCTGCAAGAACTACCAGTTTCATGTGGAGATGAGCAGAGTTAGCAAGAGTTGCAAAAGCAACAGTGCCAGCTGGCAGTTTTTTGGAGAACAAGGCAATCATATGTGCTGTACATATATGACTTGTTCAGGGTGGAGCATTGCACAAATGCATTGTTTCAAACTGACTGATATTTGTAATGAGGTTACTGTTCAAGCTGGAGCTCTTTCCCTATTTGACCAGTAAAGTTAATTCCACCAGATACTTTGTCTCTCTTTGAGCTGTAGCAAAAGACTATAATATGGGCAAATTCAAAGATGTTCAGCCTCTTTGTTCAACAAAATATGTCTTTGAATGCCTTTCTTTTTGAATTGTAAGCTGAAATCTGTGTTATAAAAAAGCGATCTGTGAATTAACTTAACTAAAGTCAATCTACATTGGTCACTCATAAGCCAGTGTGAGTTTTTCTGGAAATGGTGCAGCCGTTAGTGTTTCTTTAGCTCAACTAACTACTCAATACTTTAATACCAAAGCAAAAAACAAAACCTTTTCCCAGGGACTGCAATTATTTTACTGTCATTTTCTCTTGGTGATTTTATAATTTCTAATGTCAGTGATCCTAAATTAATGAAGTCTTAACAGATAGGAAAAATTATTATGAGAGGGTGAGCAATTCGTATTGATCAGCTGATTGGGAGTGATTTTTCCTTCACTGTGAGCTATGTCCCTTGGATCCATGCATTTATTTGCTGTGACGCTCCTGAGAAATGGCTCCTCTGTGTTGCTGTTCTACAGAGGAAAACAAACAAACAGGGAAGCAGCAAATACGGTATGTTTCTCTAATCTGAGAAAGTTTCATGAAACACTTTTTATGATTTCCCTAAGAGGATCTATCGAAGCAACCAACTGAATCCCATGTTCCCTTGGAAAGATATCTCATCAATGAAATCAGAAAGGACTTCATTAGGAAATTTAAAGAAAGACATATTATTTTGAGAACAATATTTCATTCATTCATATTTCATTCTCTATGCATCTTCCACCGAAATTCTTTAAAAATGTTTAGAATTTTCTGAGGTAATTTTCCTTCTGTTTTCACTGCCATTCCTCTTCCATTTGCATACCTCATTTTGCCCCTGAAGTATGAAATTGACAAACAATCAGAAAAAAAGTAAAGCTTAATTTCAAATTGTCCTATAGAATCTCCGGATTTGAGTGAAAAGATAGTGTGATTTTCAAAATAATGCTTTTTCACTAAAGAAAATATGCAATTTGCTTTTTCATTAAGTTTTTAGGTTTTGGAAGTACTGGTAATAACTGTTGTCATGTTGTTACTATCCTCCTATGAATAGCACAACAGATTTTGTGGCGGAGTTCAAAAAATTAATTGGAACAGCTGGAGATAGAAATAATGACTCAGGTAACTGTAAACAATTTGCCACATTAGCTTGTTCTCTTATTTTTTTTTTCTTGTAGATGTTCTCTGTATCCAATAAAAGCGATCATATGTAAATTGAAAAACATTGCCAGTGTTTGGATTTAAAGAGTTTACAATGCCTTGCAATGGTCAAACATTTCCTCCTGCAGGAACTGAAGAATGGTGGCGTTTCCTTGCTGTCATCTGAGCTTTCTTATCAATTATAAATATTCACCAGGGGAGGTCTAGATTGGACATTAGGAAGAATTTCAATATCCTTTGAGTATCTAAAGGGGAGTATAAAAAAGGACAGACTTTTTAGCAGTGTCTTTTGTGATAGTACAAAAGGAAATGGTTTCAAACTAAAAGAGAGGAGGTTTAGATTGCATATAAGGAAAAAGTTTTTTGCAATATGGGCAGTGAGGCACTGGCACAGGTTGCCCAGAGATGTGGTGGATGGACCATCCCTGGAGACATTTGAGGTCAAGTTGGACGGGGCTCTGAGCACCCTGATGTAGCTGTAGGCATCCCTGTTCATTGCAGGAGAGTTGGACTAGATGACCTTTGAGGGCCCTTCCGAACTCAAATGATTCTATGATTTTATGAGTTTCTTCAGAGAGATGGTGGCTAAGTATTGGAATAGGCTCTGCAAGGAAGTGATGGAGTCCTTTTCTGTGGAGGTATTTAAGAGACATAAGGATGTGGCACCGAGGGACTTGGCTTAATGATGGAACTCAATAGGTTAGGTTGATGGTTGGACTTGATAGTCTTGAAGATCTTTTCCAATCTAGTTGATTCTGTAATTCTACAAAATGAAGCATTTCTGTGAATTTTATTAGTTAAACTCACACCAAATGTCATGTCTGAACTCTCTGGGCTGCCCATTCCCCCCAGCAGTAATACCCATGAATAGGAAAATTACTCTCTTGAGTAATGTCTACACTGGATGTGTCTGCCCATTCATTTTTTTTTCTACAATGATGACAACGATGAACCCTATTTACCAACTGGCGCTTCACAACTTAGGCTCAAGCATACCTTCAAAATGAACTTGTCCCATAAAACCAGATAAAACTTTTGGCCATGAGCCATTTGCTATGCAATCTACATAGTCTTGCATGGATTTTTTAGTCTTGGTCTCAGTGCAGCAATAGTCGATGTACCTCATTTCCATCTAAGTCTTCTGTGTCAATCCTTACTGCCCTGCTCTTCCGAAGAACCACATGCAGTATTCCTTTCGGTTTAGTTTACTCTTGTCCACATTCTTTACTCTCATATGAAAATCATCTTTGCTGCTGTGGTCTGACCTGTGCTCCCTTGGATTTAGTTCTTGTCAAAATAACCCTATTAAAATATTTCACTCATTTTGAAGCAAGTTGCAAATATTGCCTTCCACCTTTCTGTATTTTCTTTATAAATGAAACAGTTGCCTTTTCTTGACTAATTCAAATGTTTTTATTATCACATCAGAAACATAATATCTTAACAATCCCAAATACAGTTTGAAGTGGCAGAGAATACCTCAGTATTTAAGCATTTTGAAATGAATTGTGTTCCAAAGATAGCCTAAGAGAAGGAAACACTTGAAGTGATTTTTGTCCTCAGGAGGCCTCATTCATGGAACTTCAGAATTCTAATTGCTTCAAAACTCAGAGTACTTAAAAAGCTGTGACCTCCCTTGAAATAAAAGTAGTAGAAGCTAAAAAGATCCTGCAGGTGAAAAAAATGAGCTACTAAAATCTTAATGAGAACAAGGTACTATCTGTGTGCCTTCCATGAGAAATCAAAAGCAATAGTGAAAAGTCTTTAATTGCCTGTACGGGATTCTTTGCATACACTCTGTGGGATCAACATTCAAGAAATATGTTTTTGGTGGGAGGAGTGTGGAAGAAAGGAAGGGATTAAGAAACAAAACCAGCTGTTGAATTGTGTCACATATGGTAAAAAGCCCTCCTCCCAGCCTAACCACATAGGGAAAACTGCAATATTTCCTAAAGATGATCAGGTTCCAGCAAAACATTCCATAGCAGGATTACCTTGACAAGAGGTGCAGACATAGCAAAGCAAAATCAGATTCGTAGTATGAGTATGTATCACACATTTTTTCTTGAACCTCCTGACCTAAAGCACATCAGAGGTATGCAGCTATCCCTGAAATTTCTTTGGTTGCTTTGAAAATACTGTCCAGGGCTGTAAACAGACACCGAGATAGAGTGGAAACTTGCTGAGAAACTTGAATTCAGACATACTGAGTTAAAAGCACCTTACATCATGGAAAAAGCCAGCAGTCAACTTCTGAATCCATTCACAGGTTTCAGATTCCACTCCAGTTATGGGAGTTCAAGTTGGAGATGACAAATACACAAATCACTGGGGAGAGATGCCCATCTACAAGGGAAGGACAGAATTTCCTAGTGAGCTGTAGGAGAGGGAAAATGTTTTTGAAAATTGCTGCAATTCAATCATCCAAGTCTAGTGAGGAGTCAGCCATAACTTTGATGAATAAGGTCTGTATATCTTCGAGTGAGGGTGGTGACAGTGTTTTGGACACCTCTTCAAAGTGTTTCCCATTTCATTCAGACACACTTCGGTCTTGCTTAGATTCAGCCCGAACTGACTGTTCATCTAAGTTGTTACTAGTAGGCATTTTGACGTGGTAGAAGTAATGGTGGTCACATAGCTCAACAGTGGGAAAAAGGAAAACAAACAAGATGAGGTAAGCTTATGTGGACACACATAGTGACTGTTAGGTAACTTGTATTAGGGCACAATTCCCTAGTAAGTATCTCACTAATGCCCTAGCAAAAGCTATAGCCATGCCATGTGCTCTGAACACTTAGCAAAAGGGTCCAACTCCTTCTATGTTGAGGCTCATCTGTAAGACTGATTTGAACAAAATAAATGGGAGAATGGGGACTGGCAGAGCCTCCTAGTGGGGACCTTCTGTATCACCACTTGTGATAGAAACCATTTCTTGGCATTGCTGAGTCTACTCTTAGCTACTGGTAGGTTTTCAGCAAGCTATTCTGTCTAAGAATTTTTTCTCCACTTCTATTCTGTATGAATATGCATGCAAAGAGCTAAATTATAAAATTCCCTTTCAGAAAGGCTGAACATTTCAAATAAAAGACCAGATTTTCAAAAGCCCCAGCACCTACACAAGATCCTGAAGGATTCTTTCAGGTCTGAATAAAACAAAATCCACTTTGGCATTCATGAAAGCATAGAGAATCTTAGACAATCTTTAACTTGAGTGGCCCAAAGGAACTGAGCTCCAAGAATCTGTCTCTGTGTCAGTCTGCTAAGTCCTTCCAGAAATACATTCCTCATTGTTTGAGGCCCCATACCTAGGTATGACAAAATCGCTGCTAGATAGATTTAGCTATTTATATGATATTGATGAAACCAGTGGATTCTCAGATTGTAAATCTGAAACTGCCATCTGCTTAGCGTTGCTGCTTTCTGAGTGCTTGCTGTTGACTCTGTTTAGCACACATTCTTGCTGCCATGGACATCAAGAGGAGTTTATTGTTATACCTGGTCACAGAGCTTGTACCTACGGGGTATGGTAAGTTGAGCACTCATAGTGCAAAGTTGATTTGTAATGAATCAAAGAAGTAAAAGCAAGGCTTAAGAAAAATAAGATGTATACTGGCCAGTATTCTTCTGTATTACACTGAGAAGGTGCATGCAAAATGCATACAGCAACATTAAAGAGTGCTAAAATGAATCCTCCTTTTACTTTAGCTGAAGATTTTCCAACCAAAAATAGAGTCCCTTTTATGTGAGGAAAAATGCTCTAGGCTGCAGATTTTCTTTAACTGTTCTTTTACTCAAACAGTTCTGAAAGTTACAGACCAAATCTCTGAAAAAATTTCCCCCCAAATCACAATGCTGATTGCTTGCCTACTCCCTCAATTTCTCCTCCTGCAGTTCACACATATTGTTCAAACTGGCAGTCACAGGACAAATTGCATTTGCAGCTCAAGAAGCTGCTCATTCCACAGTGCACTTAGGCAGTGCTCTGTGAGACTTAAGAGTATGCTGAAAAAGGCAGGCTGCAATTTTCGGTGGGCTGAAAGACCATGGCTGCTGCGTACTTCCAGTTGTGGAGGCTTCTATTCTGTCTTTGTTTCATCACGCTGCCTGGAATTTCTGGATTCAAATACACATCCACCCTTTATGGGTTGTGAAAGAAAAATTTAGTACATAAACTGATACATCAGATGTATCTAACCCCTCTACTTTTATTTATGGCTAGATTTTTTTTTTTTTTCCAAATGTCAGACGATTAAAATTGGACACCGGAACCAAACCATATCAGTAATTTCTTATTGTTCGAGACAAATGGAGGTGTGAAAGAAAGACAAGCGGTAGATGATGAGGACTTAAAAATGTCTATCACATTTCCAGAATTCCTTTTGTGGTAAGATTTTGAAATCTCACAGCTGCTGCCCTTTTGTTTGTATGATTGCTTCTCCAGCTGTGTGGAAATGCTGCAAAACCATTTTGTGACCTGTCATATAAAATATTTTGACTCAGCCATCACTGACGTAGGAGTTTTGGCTGAATGGTATTGCCAAAATCTAGTGTTAGAGTGGACAAAAAATTATTGTTGATTCTTAGCTGTTGTATGTGGAACTGCAATATTTAGGATGCCTTTTCCTAGTAAATTTGTGTGCTTTATCCTTTTAAAAGTTTTGAAGCAGGTTCCTTGTATCTCCTCCATGCTTTCAAGCTCTAGGTCAGAAAAGGGTTATTAGGAAGTGAAAGAGAGTCTTTCCTTTCAGTGGAGACTGGATTCTGACCCTGCGCTATGTGCAGAGATACATAATCTGTAAACGGAAATATTATTTTTGAGCAATAGACATCAGGGTAGCTACCCAAGTAGCTGAGAAAATGGAGATGGAGGAGAGGGAAAAGTAAGCTAGTCTGTGAGGTAGGAAACAGTCTGGAAAAGTACTACAAAGAAGCAATTCCAGTTGCTTTATGAAAGTTCCTCTTGGCTATTTTGTGTACTTCTGCAAAATGTCTCAGTTGTCAGCTGCCCCCCTAAACATAGTTCAGCCCTTCCTCGTATGGGGCTGGCTGACTGTTAGCCACCTGGCCAAGTGGGGAGATGCTCAGTGATGGTGAATGGCTGCTGAGCTGCCAAATAAGCCCAGTGGTCTGCAGTATGATGGGGAGCCAGAGGCTGAGGCACCTCAGCTTCCTGAGCTGCTGTGGGAAGGCACCAGAAGTCCTGCTAAATCTGTTTTCATTCAATTTCTTTTTCAGTGAAAACAGACAACATCCCAGACTCACTAGCAATAAGCATGTATCTGAGGGTTTCACTTTGCTTGACAACAGTGATTAATCCTTCACAATTACAAAGAAAAAGGAAAAAAAATATGGAAGGAAGATTGAATACCTGTCTCCACAGGCAAGTGTTTGTTTCTCACTGTCTTGTGATAGTGCCCCACAAGATCAGGTTATAGCCTAAAGAAGAGATCAAGAGAGAATCCTGTCTCACATGCAAGTAAATTATATACCCAGCTAAGTGCACAGAAATGTTCATTATCTTAACTTATATCTCAAAATGTTGGTGTCTTTGAATTCAGGAAACTAGGCTGGAAGAACTCTGTCAAGAAATTAGGCAAAACTACTTCTGGTAACAGCTGCCCACAGATTTCACAGACTTCCTAAAGATAGATTTTAAGGGAGAAATACAAAATTTGGCAAAGGAAATGATTTTCTGGCAGTTGTTTTCCCACCTCACTTAGGACTGTCCTTAAGGAGCACTATTCAACCCTTTCAAAAAAATTTGTTCCCGTAAGAATGGACTCTCAAGGGTCACTTCTGACTGTTTCCAGTAATGTCTGCACATACAAGAAAATCCCAGGGTGACAGAGTCCAGACTGATAGGACAGATTCTATGGTTATACTGGGTTCATTTCTTAGAAAAACATTACTTTTTGTGCAATTTATTTCATAATTTGGCATTTATGGTCAAAAATCTGCAGAGGGGAGAAGAGAGGAGAGGAGAGGAGAGGAGAGGAGAGGAGAGGAGAGGAGAGGAGAGAAGCCAAATTCTTGAATGATACATATTGAATTCACTGAGATTTCTCAATGTATTAGTGAGTTCAGAATTAGGCTGTTGACATGGTTTTTGAAGCCCTATTTGTTTGAAGTAGTGCTGTGCTTTCCAGTTATTCCAGAGACTCTATGTAGAGTTAGGGTCTAAAACATTCAATAGGGATATCAGAATTTGTGTTGGTAGTGCATTTGTTGAGTCTTTTAGACTTATACCCCAAAGTCCTGACTCGAGTGCGTTTTCATCGGAACTATTGTCAACTCTTTTGAGAGAAATATAGAAAGTGATATAGAGAGAGATATAGAAGTGAGAGAGAAATATAGAAGAGATCATCACACACTGGGAAACGAGGACTTTGTGTTTGATGTCGGATAAAACCCTGAATGCATTTCGTTCTGTCAAATCTATGACAAGAGGATTTAAGTACGTGTAATAACTTGAACTTTTTTCAATATCCTGTTGGTAAATGAGGTTTATCAAGGGATAAACCATGACATAGCACAGCAACTTATCTTTCTGAAACTTAGGAATTAGAAGTTTATAGCATGAAAAAAATTGCAAGGGGAACATTGACTGGGGCTTCCTGGGAAATCTTTGTGCCGTTTAAAAGGCTGACCTGTAACTGCAGACTGTGCATTTATCACTGAAGGAATAATAATAATAATAATAATGATTATTATTATTATTATTATTGTCAGAGAATAGGAGGAAGGGTTAAAGGGAAACATTTCAGCTACCTAAACACAGTCAAGTTTAGTTCAGAAGTCCTAGAGTATCTAAGACATATGACTTGGAGCCTATGAAAGACTTCAAAACAGACAACTGAAGGCCTTTTGGAATATTTTAAGGCACTCGCTCGTATGTTTCTGGACATCCATGTTGAGTGAATCCCACTTGCAAAAGAAGCAGTGAAAAGGATCTGGTGAGCAGACAGAGTGCTGAGAGATAAATCCTACAGAAGACGCCAGAGTACAGCCACAACAGCCTGCAAGAAAATGCCCAGAATTAAAGAGTTCATTACAGTATTGGAAACACAGGGTAATGGGAGCAGATTCAGAGGGGAAAAGAGTGGATTTGAAAAAGAAAAAAAAGAAAAGAAAAGAAAAAAAAGATATTTGTTCAGAATATGGACAATCTTTAAGGGTAAAAAAGGTGCTAGAGAAGCATGTCCTGGAAGGGGGATGATAGGAAGGATAAAGAGAAAGGAGAGGGTATAGATCTAGTTTGGAGGAACATGTACAGTCCACCACGTTCAAAATAGATAAAGTAATGCACATCATTCTATAAAACTAGTTACAAGTATATTCCAAATATATTTCCTTAAAAATGAGAAATCACTGTTTCCTACAGTGATACAAAGCATGCTTCTTCCATAGTTCAGAAACACCTCAGTCTGTCTTTGCCACTGCCACACCACTGCTAGCATGTTCCCAGACAGTGGAATTAAAAGGGCACGAGCCCAACAGCCCTTAAGATAAAGAAATAAGCCACACAAGAAGGAAATAGGCAAAAAATATGTTTTTCATTCTACCCTTCTGCCTCCACCCCCTAACAATCTCATGGATAAAATTCTCCCAGGAGTTCTCTTGCTGAGATAAGGACTATTGCAATCCTTTTTACAGCTATTACAGCTATTACAGCTGTAATTAGGACAGAATGACTGCCAGTTGCCTGTAAGTTCATTTTGATTTCTACTATTTTTTTATAGTTCATTTTTCCTTGAAAGCTATTATTCACTGGAATGAGCCTGAACAGCTGTGAGCCTTTCTTGATGTTGTGGGTGAGGATATACTACCATTTGAACTGATTAAGTGTGCACATTCCACTTCTCTTTATCTCATTAAATTGTAACACAGAATACACTGCACACACTGGAAAACTCACAGATCACACGTGTACTTGAAGGAGACTAGCACTTGATAACTACAGACATTAGTCTTACCTCACAGTCACCTGGGATTAATTCCCACGCTGCAAAATATATATCAGTTTCACAGACCTCATAAAACTAGGATTAAGAATTCAACCCTTTATTAAGGTACATGACATATTTTCAGCTTGGAACTGTTTTAAAAATGAAAAAGAGATAGCAGAGAAAAATATCTTGGGAGAAAATGTGGGGCACTATTTACATTACAAAAACTTCCTTACCCAGGTAGTATGACATTTTGTCCAGTGCTCTATGTCAGGAAGCTGCAACCTATCTAAAAATAGTCTTCATTTTCAAAAGAAAGCCTAATATGCTCAGTAAAAATATCCCAGAATCTATGACATGTTGGGCTCTAAGACAGAAGTGCTACTAACAGTGGCTTCTCAATTCTTTGTGAGACAATACTCTCTGTGCTCAATTTAAACAGAAGCAGGGAGGTGCTGACTTTTATAGATACTTCCAGTACAACGGTGCTCCCAGCTCTAGGCTGTGCAGCATTAAGAAATGCCTGTGGGCCATATTTGGATATCATGTCTTTCTTTTTTACCTCGGACTATTGAAATTCATAGATCTACTCTTGGTAAATGCAATGACTCAGAATAAGTTTTTATTGTGCGCTGTTTGTTTCCTATTTGAATAGCAGAAAAAGACAAACTACTGATGTACTCTGTATCACTTATGCTGTTCTTATGCTTGTTTTGCTGAAGCGATAGGGACTACTGAAATATTAACAATCTTTAGAGCCTCTACAAATGCCAAGCCTACTTTACATCAAGCTAGAAAAACATTTTCTTAATGAAAAAAAAATACTTAAAAAGCCTGATTGACTACCATGTATATGGAGGTCAGGCTATTCTCTGGTGAACTGGACTAAAAAATCTTGAAGCCTCGTATAGTACTGTCCAGCCTGCCTCTCAGCCTGAGTCAGTTGCCATGGCATCTGCATAGCTCTTTAAAAAGAACCAAAAGCCAATGTAAGCTATATCTGAATCAGCTCAGTGCTTAACCTAATAAAAATACTCTTTTCTAAAGCAGGGTGCTCCTGGTTGCTTTTATATGAAACTCACTAGTTTAAGACAGATGATAACATTACCAAGGCCAGATAGTGCACGTATCACTTACAAGCAATTAAAATCACTTCTTTAGTCACTGATCTGGTCACAGTTACAGATGTCTCTGTGTCATAACACCAGGTGTCAGAAGAACTGCCAACTAAGACTAAAAAAACCTAAAGCAATGATGCTCAAACTAGCAGCAAGAACCCAGAGTAAATGCTCTCCACTCTTTTTTTAGTGGACAAGAGCAGTCTTCACCTTTGCTCTGAGGTTTCACAAAATGCACAGATAGGAAGCATGGGCTTAATGGGAAGGAAGGAGGTGACGGGGCCTGTGGTCACATCATTAGTGCTGATGTGGCACATGTGAGTGGTCAAGTGACGGATTAATGCCTGTTTAGGAGAAAGCCGTGTTCATCTCCAAAGGGACATCTGAGGTCTCTTTAGCTGTTAATTTCTCATCACATGTGGGATCTCATTCAGTGTCCAGGGTTATTGTCGATTTTGTAAGGGCAGGAAAAACAGCATGACAAAAACTAACACTTTTGTGTACCTCCAGTCATCCCCTTTCAAACACATTTTCCTACCAGTAACAGCATAAGAGTGTAGTGCTTGAGTGTGCAATAACAAGAGCCAGAATTCATAAACAAATGGAGAAATTCCTCTTTAACTTTTAGAGGATAGTAAAGATTTTGAACACCACCTTACGCTTCCATGTAAATTACTATGTATTTCTTATTTTAGTGCAACACGCTGTCTCTTCTAAAGCAATCACTATTAAACCTTATTTGCTGTGGGCAAAAGAGAAGGGGAGTTTTCTCTTGTAAATTATCATTTTTTACAGCATTACAGGTGTTTTTATATCTTCCGTCATTCATAACTACTTTCAAAAAACGTGCATGGTCACTAAATGAAAGTGGTAGAGAATGTCTCTGGGTCAATTCCTCAGACTCCAGACTCCAGTTATCAGCAACAAAGATTGGCCACATTGTGCTGTTAATTCTACTTTCATTAGTATTTTGGGGTCTAGAGAGGTAGATCTGTGTGATTGCATCTGACTGGAAACACTCTTTTGCCTCCCAAGCCCTCCAAAATACAGCAAATGCTCTTAGCCTTACAGCCAGGTCATGAGAGGGCAAAATGTCTTGAATGCAATCTACGTGTTCATTATCTAGGGCATAGATGCTCATAGTATCTGAACCAAGCAGTGCCCATTTGGTCCTGAGAAACAAAGCCATCTGCACGTCTGCTAATGGAAAGAGAGCGCAGGCAGATGCATGCAAGTTCTTTTGGAACATTCTGCCCACTGTAAAAGAAGAAATCCGCCTTTCACATGAAGTCATTTTGCCAGTGTTTTGAATAGTATTTTCCGCATGTTTTTTCTATGAGATCAGCAGTCATGCCCTACTGTTCCACATTATCAGCCTTTTTTTTTTTCCACCCTGTGTTTTACATTAGCAAATCAGCCAGCTCTGAGATCATATTACGTAAGTTTCTTGTTTTATTTTTTTCAGTTTCTGTTGTTTTTCTAATTAATAGGAAGTGGCTCTCCATTATGGCCTAGCTATGATAAATGGCTTCCTTTCCCATTTGTGCATGGTCAGCTACGAGCCCATTGTTCCTCGAGCTGCCCTTTCCCAGTGCCGCTAGCCCCAGGGCTGCTGTGCCGCACAGGGCAAGAACCCCTCTCGTGACAGAATAGCCATGTCAGGAGCACCTTTAGCCCTCTCCAGCTGAAGGCCCAGGCAACAAAGAACTGTTTGCATTAGGTAAACACACTTACTGCACTTGCAAGAAACTTTGACCCATAGTTTTGCCTCGGATGGAAAGAGTGACCCTCCTGTAAGTAGGATTCATCTCACTTAACCTTAACCTACTAAAGGATAACTGTCTGGGCTATTGAGCTGGTTATTTCCTCTGTAATCACAGTGGAGGATGCCTGATCTTGTCAGAAGTGAATGACTTCTCTGAAGATGCCCACTTGCCACTGGCTACCGAGAGAACCTAGGCTGCTGTTAAATAGAACATATCATTTCCAGATGACTGAAGTGATATGTTATGGTTTGCTGCACCAGTCGAGGCCTGACTGTGTGCACAAATCACTTTGTAGCCTAAAACATTCAATATTACTTCTGTGTTGTACAACCTTCCTCTTCCTCCCTCTCTCTCTTTCTTTCTCCCTCTCACTAGTGAAAGAAGTAAAGAGCAAATCACTTTCTTCAGTGAAACAAACACTTTGGTAAAAAATCTGTGAGCACTTTCTGATTTTCCTCAAAAGCATTTAATTATCAAAGTTCAGTGGATGCATCATTTGCAGGCAGTGAGGTAAAGATATTCATCATTTAAAATTTAAAGATTCTGAGTTAGTCTAGGTCAGAGAGTATTTTGCTTGTTGTAGGATAACTACTAGAGGCTATTTGCTGTAATCTGACATTACATAAACATTTGACTATGCAACACTGGATTAAAAGCATAGCCATGGTCTGTTGTGATTCAGTTGCATGAGCTGGGTAGAACTCTGGGCATATTTCATTTAGTGAGATGGCTGAAGGAAATGGGCTATGTCAGAACTGATACTTAGGTCTCTAGCAGCCCAATGCTGTAGCAGCACATGCTGATGTAGATGCTAGAGAAAGGATCTGTCCTGTGGGAGTGCGCTGGTAAGCTGATTTTGAAGCCATGCCTAGACTCAAGTCCAGCCTGGTGACCATTCAGGTAGGCTTAGAAAACACTATGTTCTAAGACTTTTAGTGATTTCTAATTCCTATAGGAAAATGACCATTGAATTATTATCATATATCTTGCACTCAGCAGAGGAAAAGATGTGATTTCCTTGCAGTCTGAACAGTTGATTTAATCCTTGTTGGTACTTTGGCAGTGCTACTAATAAACACCCACAAATTTTGGAAATGACTATTCAAAAAAGATGACAGGCATTAAAGTGCCCAGAACAAAAAACCCACACTGATTGCTCAGCACATTTTCCCTTGTTTTCCCTGTCAGGTTCTCCAGAGGAAGCATGTTGTAACCACACTTACAGAAATTCCATTTAGGTTGCAAGACCTTTGCCCACTCTAGAGAAAACTATGCCAGCTTTTACTGGAGTAAAGTTACATCCATAACTGTAAGGGAAGTAAAACATTCAAGTGCATTCCTCTTTCAAAAAATAACTGTAAGAATGTCAATGTCCCAAAAGGTTTGGAAAATCTTTCAAATGCCTTTTTCCAAAATTTCTGTTGCAGTTTCCAAAGCTCTACCTCCAAGACCTGTCTGACTGAAGCAACTCTTGTGACATCACATATGTTTAAAGATTTTCCTTAAGAACAACTACACTAAAATTTCATCCTCTCCAACATGAGCACTTACTAGCTAAAAGGAAGTTTCTTCATAAATAATACATTTCAGGAAAGTCTAGGTTTGCCTGGCCTGGATTATTAGGGTACCAAAAACTCCTCAGTTTTTGAACAGGAATGTCCATCTGCCTGACCACTGGTAAGATGCAGCAGGTTCACCTTTTGCTTGAGGAATGCAGAGGTTTGCAGAATAAAGTAATTTTGATGATTTAGGTCACTAACCTTTATCTGGCCTACTTTAGAAATGACTAGAAGGCATTATCATCACTGAAAATTATTTCATTCACCCTGGTGTCCATTGTGGATTTATGCAACGTGAAGGGAAATAAGTATATTTTATAGAAAACAGTGATGGCCTCACTCCATTATCTGGAGAATGCAGACATTTCCGACATGAAGAAATCAAGTCAGACATAAATATGAACATAGGTCAAAGTGGAAAAGCCCGGACATTAGGAATATCCATGATCTGTGGCAAAACAATGAATAATCTCAAGGCTTGTCACTCTAGTATCCTTCATGGACATAGGAAAAATCAAAATAAAAAGGAAAAAGGGGGCTGGGAAAATTTCCACCCTTACTATTGTAAACTATACATAACACCTGGAAATGCTTAGGATTCCAATAATGACTTAAATATAGCTTTTTTTTTTCCTACCAGTGGTACTACTACTAGTATTCTTCACTCTTGTTATTCCAAATAATGTAGCCAGGCAAATACTATAAACATTTTGGGAGAGTTTCACTCAATTTTTGCTTCACTCAGGTTTAAAGTATTTTTGTTTACTTTCTTGTGTGACTTTCTAGCCTAGGTACAGAGCCATCATCAGGGAGAATGTCACCCTCTGAGAATGTTAAATGATCAATGTCTAGGCTGTACCTACAAAGCAACAGAAAAGGAGGCTTAGTTTACATGGCTATAATGCCCTATTAACTCTGCAGTATCTATGTGCACTACTGAAAAGTAATTTAGTAGATCAAACACCCAAACTGGAACTGACTTCCCTGGATCCATTGCATATTTATTTTGTTACTTTGGAAATACTCTTTAAAATGATTCTTAGCAGAGTAATATAAACCAATTTAATAAGGACTTACAAGGAAAAAATGCATTGTACACTGTCACCCACAAAAATTGTATTATTTGAATATCTTATCTGAAGTGAAGGCTCATGCTTGTTTTTGGACAGTTCGTCTTTCTTCTGAAGCCTGCTCAGAACACCTTTTTGCTGCATTGCTCATAATGGCAGTGTCTAATTAGAGCAGGGATGCTCATACCATCCATGCCACTCTGTGCTGTATAGTTGTGTCCTCGTGCCCTCCTGTTCTTTCACAGCTTGCAGCTGGGCAAGGAGGTCTTTGATGCTTGGGCTGCCTGTGCTTTGCTGTGTTCTCCTAGGGAAGAGCCTGTCTCTAGTTCAGGCCAAGGAGAATTTTGGGTGGGAAACAAAAGAGGCTCAATGAAATGAAAGCTGGCAGTTAGGAAGGACAAGGGATATTTCCTGCCAGTCTGCGCATTTTGCAGCCAGGCCAGTTGGGTTTGATAGCATTCTGGTCTGTCAGCCTGAAAATTCTATGCCAGAAATTTTCAATAGAAACATGGAGATTTCTACAAAATGAAGCAGGAAAAAAATCGCCACTCACATTGCTTGTTTTCTTGTGTTTACTCCACAAAATTGTCATTTGTAGCTTACAGAGTGCTGCATGTTCCCACACCAATGCCAAGATACAGAAGCTACAAACAGAAAACCTGAAGACGTTGGTAGCTCAGTATATGGCAGGTGGGGTTGGTGAGTAAGGAGGTGAAGAGGCAATACAGAGCTGAGTCACATGCACAGAAGACTGAAGTGACATAAATGTCAGCATGGAGCTTACACAGTCACTTTAGTGTTAAAAATTCTGAAGTGACTGAAATAGTTCACATCTGAAACTTTTCAGTTAGCCTGTTTCCAGGAAACACTCAGGAAAATGCAAGTTCAGGGTTTGAACCAGGTCTTTTTCTTTGTAAGCAAGGGCTAGAACTGAGTTCTGGATGAAAACCCTCATTTTGGTAACCAGTTTTGTGCCATAGAGCAATCTATGGCTTGTGCCAAGACTTAGTGCAGGTCACCTGCAGCTGAGTACTCATTTAACAACCCAACATGCTGTGACCACGTCTTAGAAAAGGGCTTTATTCTGGTATTGCTTTACAATTTAAATTTTAAAACAGTGGATCCCTCCATCAGTGTTTCTGTTAGCCTTTGATCTCTGTTTACAGTTCTACATACCTATTTCTATTTTCGGTCAGAGTGTGTTTGTATGTATCTAAGAGTACACATATCTAAGAGACTATTTCTCCATGGATAATGCAGAGGGTAGTTTTAGGTCTAGAACACATACTGAAAAGTGGACAAGCTGCCAGAAGGGTTATAAAACTAGTCATGTGTTTTGCAAATCCAAATGACAGGTTTCAATTAAGCAAAGGCAGGTTCAGCTGTAAGAGAAATCAGTGCCAGGTAGACAAAGCTCTCTGATCCCTCTCCCACCCCACCCACCCTTCCCGTTTTGTTCTTTTGGCCAGCTATGAAGTGAACATTTGTTCTGAACTTGCAGAAGCCCGTGCAGCACGACGGTCTGTGGTAAGGAATTTCTATATAGCTGAAAGAGCAGATCACTGCGAGAGGCTTGTCAGAGGCTGCAGTCAGGAAGATAACCTACCAGTTGGCATTCTGGAGTTCACTTGCATTAAACAGACAGGAATATGCTGTGTATTTTACCATTGTGTAGGCCCTGACCCTGTGCCAAAATAAGCTCCTGAAATGGATGCACAGCGCAGCATCTAAAACACTGCACTGTCCCAACTGTGGTAAGAGGAAAACACTTTTTTTCCTGTTGCTATGTACTTTGGCAGATATCCCATCCAAAGAATTGTGCTCAAAGTACTCTGGAAACACCTGCCAGGAGACTACTTGGGAATGTTGTTTAAACAAGCATACCTGCCAACTTTCCAACACTGTTGACTCTGCAGTACCAAAAATGCCTCCTATTTTAAAACAGACTTGATGGATAACAGGAATTGGGCTGCAAGGATGAAACACAGAATGTGCTTAAGAATTTGCTTCTAATTTTTGAAGCTGCTCAAAGTAAGTAACTGTTTAATTCACAGACATTTCAATATGTAGCAGAGCACGTGGTTGGACTCGGGACAGGAACACTTACGTAATAGTGCTATGTGTTGATGTTGCATGAAGAAAGGAAGCATATGTTTTTTCTATAGTAATTCAACCTAGAAGGGCTTCCAAATTATTTTATGCTGATAAGACATCTTTTTAAGTGTGTGTGTGTGTGCATGTCTACACGTTTATTTTTATTTTAGTAAAGGCATGAAAATTTGCAGGGGAAAATCTTCAACACACATTGTTTGCTCTCAGGAGAGGTCATGCAGAAACAGAGGTAAAGGCAATAATCATCAGCCAGATTTGTTCACTGAAGGGAAATAGTGAAGAAGGATAGATAAAAATGTCTTTTTTTGCACGCAAAGACTCAACATGCACACATACACCAGCAGGGCCAGAGTTAGCAGGCGATGATGAAAATATAGTCAGCTGCATTCATATCACTCAATGCATGGGACATACCAGATCTTCTGATGGGGAAACTGAATTTCCTGCCATTTCCACCATGCATGTACTTATTCAATTCCCCTATTCATTGTTTTTATTTCCAGACACGGGTAGTGCAGTGTACATTTACTTAAATCTCATCTAGTCCCTCTAAGTATTTCAGAGCCCTGTTTGTGTCTTTGTTCTTGGCCTACTCCTAACATGCCTTTGTGTTGGGGAACTTGAATCCCACAGCAGTTTTCTGACTGTGAAAATCTGGGAGGTTCTCCCATCCCCATCCACTAGTTCCGGAAGTAGCCTCACTTCACATATTTAATCTCTCCAGGAAACCTGAGCAAACACGGAAAATGGCTCTCTAAAGGATCCTTTCAGGCACAGGTAGGAGGCTTAGCCTCTCTGAATCATGCTGTACAAGTCCAGTCATGCAGTAACTCAAGAAAGGCTTCTTTAGACTTCTGTTGACCCATGAATGTGCCAAAATGCTCAAATCCAAAGTTGCAGTTAACTTCCAAGAATATGCAGTCATTTATTGAATATCCATCAACATGGAACATGGCAAGTTCTCTCAAACTGTTCTACTTTCCAACAAAATGTTTTGTGTTGGCCCACAGCAATGTGGAACACATCTACCACTAGTAAAGCAGTATTTTGTGAATTTTAACTCTGCTCTCACCAGCTAAAATCCAGAAGTTGGCTGAAATGCTCTTTACTGCTAGATAAAAAGAAATGTCTGCTATGTCAGCACAAGCATACAACCAACCTGAAATATCTTGCACCCCTAATGGGCTGCTTTCTTTCCAGCTGAAGCCAAAGTTTTGCCCATAGTAGATAGACCTACTGACTTTGTAGGTCTATCTCTATTCAGCTTCTCTTGAATACCAATAGAAGGAGTCTTGTTGACTTCAGTGAGAGCTGGATCAAATCTAAAGTTGTGATTCATGAGACAAAAGGCTCACCAGACTTAGGTGTAGTTATTCCTGTAATAATCAAATATTGGTTTGGGTAACATTGCTACTCTTCCAACAGTGAAGAGCAGAGCCTCAGAACGGGAAGTCTCAACTGTTACTTCAAGACAATTTAGAAAACATTCACAAATATTGGACATCTTTTCTTCATGTAAGGAACTATGACTCCATATCTCTATCTTTGTTGTTGCATGTACGCAGATATTTCTATGTATAATTACTAGAGCAGGACAAGTATCCAACTGCTTCCATGGGCAGCACTGAAACACAGAGTTCTAAGCTTGGCTTGAGGATATTTGGCATTTCCTTTCACAAATAACTCACTTCCCTATCCAGTATACTATAAAAGAGAAAGTTTATATGTGCAAAAAAAGCAGCAGATGTAAAAGCATCAGAAAATGTAAAAAAAGAACCCTCGCAAATTCTAATCAACCATTTAAATCTACAGGCACGCGGCAGCGACAAATAAAGCTAACAGACTGCACGTGTATGTCTAGGTTATCTTTTTTATTCTCTGTAGAGAGATTGACTTAGCTTTAAATGTATTTTCCCTTTCCTAATGGGGCATATGTGATTCCCTTCAGTGCCATTAAAATCTTGATCAGGATTGCACAGCAAATCTCCCTCCATGGTGTTGTTTTTATTTTTTATTTTTTTATTTTTTTGCTTGTTTGCTTTTCTGTGAAAACACTACAACCATTTGCTCTGTTTTCTGGCTTCTGCTCCAGCAGATTTTCTTGCCTTCTTTTGAACAATATAGAAACCAGAAACACAATTGTGTTTCTTAAGAATATTTTTAGGAGGAATAGTGCTCTAAGTAAGGTATTTATTTTTAAAAGCCTCTATGGTATTTTAAAATATTTAGTTTAGTGCACAGAAAATATATGCGCTACTTTGATATTTCTGCAAGGCTCAGATCTCTGACTTCATGGGAGGAAATTTTGTTTTAGTTATTATGAGTCCTTTTATCCATTGTCTAATTTTCGTTTCCTGTATTTTTAAGTATAGGATATTGAAGAACCAAGCTGATTAAAATCAGAAAAATGTTATTTTAATAAGCTGAACGCCATTTCTGAGGTGAGCTATCCTATACATAATATTCACAAGCACGTGAATTTTGCAGCATTCTGACAGTGAAGTTCTTTTCATTGTAAGGTATTGAGTTCACAAAATCTGAAAGATGCTTGAGATACTTATCTCAAATTTGTCTTCTGTGCATATGAAACTGTTTAGGCAACATGGTAACAGATACTAAATAACTTCAGCAAATATGACTGAAAGGTGGAGGCTGTCTTCAGTGCTGTTTGTTATGTAGATCAGAAACTCATAATTCATATTGTTTCTATCAAGAACCAATTACTATTATGCTTCTTACTAAATTTTGCTTAGAAAGTTATCTATGTCAGAACCTACAGAGTAGTAGCCATATGCAAAGCCTACTCCTTAAAAATAGAGCCTTGTGCTCCTCCACTACATCCTCCAAAGCTCCCCCCTCCGCACCCCGAGGAACATTTTGCAAGCAGTCATTGAAAGCAGTTGTGATCTTTTTTGGTAATTTGGTAAAGAAGACTTTATTCTTTCACAGAACACCACACTGAATTTTCTGAATAAGGAACAGTAACTTTGGAACTGATGAAGGCATCTGAACAAAAAACCTCTCTAACTTTACCAGGGGTTTACTGAGAACAGTTCAAGAACTATGAAATGTTCTCTCAATTTAGTTCTGCAGTGATAGTTCAGCTAAATCGCTGATGCTTTTATTTCCTTTCTCTCTTCTTTTCTCTTTATACTTTTCGTAGTTGAGATCTAGCTACTAAATATTTGGTCACTTAATTCAAGCAGCCATTGGACCTTAGTGTTCCTTTCAGAACTGAATATGATTTCAGCCATGAGTCCTAAATCTGAGCTGCTTGCTGAGCTTGGCAACTTAAAAACTCTAATAACAGGAAGAACAGATTCAGCTAGGAATTACAGAGCGAGTTGCTGGAATTTCCCCAAAAATGTCAGACCTCTCTGTGCTGGGCAACTGTCACTGAGAGAGACTGTAGAGCCCCTTGGGGTAAATGGGTCAGAGCAGTGTTGCTGCCAGACTAGTGAAAACATAGTTCTGCAACGATTTGCTCAGCATGGCAAGAAGGAAAGAATACAGAGAGCAGGGTAAGAAAGTGTGACGTATTGCTGATGCACTGGCTCTTCTATCCTAAAACAAAAAACTTGTTGAGGTTGCTCCAGAGTAGTCTTGGTCTGTGCTAATGTGTACCCTACATAATTTCAGAAATCTTTGAAGGGCAGGAAAATTCTGTGCTGGACTTTGAATTTCTGCAGCAAATAATTAAAATGAGTAGGTGTAAGAACCACCACTCAGTCCCCATACACTCTGGGCTCCTCCCCATCACTTGCCCTGTCTACTGGTTGTGCCGACAGCAGGGCAGCTCTAAATGGCAGGAGGAGAGAGGAGTGGAGGCTGGAGGGGAGCACATGGCAGTACCAGAAGAAGAAACCTTGTGGGTCCATGACTTCCCAGACGGCATCTAGATGGGGCACCCCACCTGTGCTGCTGCTGTGATTGCAGCATGTAGTCCAGGTGACATTTCTTTGACTTTTTTACATGTTTGGTGGTTTCAAAGAATTTTCCTGAAGTTACATCCATTTGTTCTTTTGCTGCAAAGAGGCAACCAGATTATTTTCCAGCAACTAATTCCAACAGCATCGGCAATCGCTTTTCCATTTATGGCCACTGAAGAGCTTTCTTAAAGTAAATTTCATTTAGCAACCTGCAGTTTTGTAATGGTGTCAGTTCTATCCCAATACAGGTGCAAATGCAAAATTTAGCAGTTTTATTTATTTACAGATTTTACATCTTTAGTAATTCCTATATGTGCTGCACTCCGACAGGCAACATTATCATAGTTCACTGGGCATAAAATACCAGTGCGAAACCAATTCTGCCTTTTTTAAGAATGAATATACTAATGAACATGGAAAATGATGCATATTAATTGGTTCTTCTCAGAGGGACTGGAATGGGAAAAGGAAACGGTAAAGGAAATAGCGTTAAAATAAACCATTCTTGTACTGTAAAATTCCTGATCTCCTGGAATTTTTTCATAAGGTGAAGTAAAGGAAAATCCTTATAGCTACTGTTTGTGCATTTAAGCATTTTAGAAACGTACAAAGAAGAATATTTATGCTTTAAGATACCAACATCATTTTTAAACAGCATTTTCTAATTGTAAATGGTATATGGTTTGTGTATTTCTTGGCAGCTTCATTTGGGATAGACACAACTACCTCAGAAAGTGTAGGATTTCATAAGGAAAAAAAAAAGCAGCATAGGCTGCTGTATATATTGAGAAGTCTGCCAAGGGTATGGGAAACTAGAGCAACAGATAGGCTGGCCTCCCTCCCCCAGGTTCCACCGCTATGAACTAAAACCAGGAACATTTGCTTGGGACAGGACTGCTTTATTGAAGAAAGCTTTATGTGACTAGGTAAAAAAGAACAGTATGTGCTTAGGCTAAGCCAATCGCCCAAACTCATTTTCCATAAACAAGGCTCTGCTACAGAGACATAACTCTGTTTAATCCTGTCTGGATGACTTCATTTGCTAAGCACTCCAGAGCTTGCCATAGACCATGTGATTCACCCAGCTCCATTCACTCTGCAAAGTGGCTCTCCCTTTGACTCTGAGGAGGCAAAAATGGTCATTTGTCAAAGCATTAGCAATACTTGTCTTACTGGACCACAAATATCCTAAAAGGTAACTCTCTCTTCCAGGAAATGTCTTTCCAAACCACTGTATTTCACTGACTGGTATTGTTTTCTCTTTGTTTTAAAATAATGTCAAACACTTCCAATATGTATTTGCATTTATTTAGTGACTCTAGCTACTGGCTTGCCATTAGTTAAGAGTCTCATTATGAATATAAAATAAACTTTAATTTTGATTTCTTACCAATATTATATTTTAGGTGCGTATTACATAACTGCTCCATGCAGAATATAATTTACATTAATTTTTATGCATTTCTTTTTTTCATCCCTTTCCTGTGCCCCCTTACTCATAGCATAAAATCCTTTTCCTTTCCATAGAAAAATTATTTAAACACTTTTGGAGTGAATGTAATACTTGTGCATAGAGAGGGGCTGGCAGAACTGCACATCAAAGGCCTTTTTCTGTACCAATTGCTGAGTTCTGGCAGCACTGCAGCAAGTTTTCCTAACACTATTCCTCAAGCTCTCTTGGAGGTATGGCAGCTGAGAGCTAGAGCACACAGGGAAGCTGAGGTGCAGTTGTCTGGGGATGCGGTCATGCAGCAGTGGCTTCACATCCCCTCCCGATGTAGCTTTTGGCTCATCTGCTACATGTCAAGTAGTTTACTTCAACTGCAAAGCAGAATAAGCTGGATTTCAAGTGTCTTTATGCTTCGTGTCCAAATTCTCTGTAAGCTAGCTCTAGCGTGCAGGCGGCGACACAACAGAAAGGACAATTACAGAATCATAAAGTTTGAAAAAAAGACCAGTAAGATCATCATCTAGTCCAACTGCCAACCCACTCCACCATGCCCACTATCCATGTCCCTCAGTGCCACACCTACACACTTGAACTCCTCCAGGGATGCTGATTCCACCACCTCCCTGGGCAGCCCATTCTAGTGCCCGATCACTCTTTCAGAGAAGAAATGTTTTCTAATATCCACCTGAGGCTCCAGGACAGTTCACGCTTTGGCCTTGAAGGTGAGGTTTTCAGAGTTGTCCCTGAATGCCAGCCACCTCCTGGGCTTCTCAGGCTGAACATTTTTCTTGTCCTTGTGCTATAAAAGCCGGACAGGTACTAACAACCCTGTGATTCTAGTGAAAGTATCTTGGCTTGCAGTGTGGGAAATGCCTCCGCTTTGTTTCATCAATAATAGCACTTCACTGCACTGAACAGTCTGTATAGAATCTGTTTTGCAGAATATGAAATGGATGTACTGATTTCAAATGGAGGATTTGTCTTTGTTTTATTACTACTGAGGTAAGGAGTTTGGGTATAAGATTAAGAATGAGGTCTGGGAAAATCACTAGAAGTATTCAGAGTTGCCTCCAGCAATAGTCAGGGGGCAGTGATTATGACTATAAAAAGAAATCTGATCTGTGACATCACTGATGTGAAACTCTGCAAAATCATCAAAGCCTGAATTTGTCGCATCTCTGCTGTACAGCAGAATGTCATGTAGGGAACTCAGAACTGGAACAGAAAGAAGTAACTCAGAAATATCCAGCATGGTGCTGCACCAATTGTTGCTTTGGTTGGCTTGACTGTGTTTTACTGATGTGAATTCATTCACATTCAGAGTTTACACCAATGGCCTTGACAAGTTTTCTGTTAGCTCTAGTCCATTTTCTGACTCTTCTGATAGATCAGGAAATCAACACAGATACCATGCCTTAAATTTGGATCAATCTGTGATCTCATCCAAACAGGAGATACTAAAACCTAGACTGAAGCTACAATATTTATTATCAAAATTTGATCACAATTTCATGGACTGAAAAACATTTTCCAATTAAATTTTGTCAGAAGAAATATATTATTTCCAGAAAACTTAGTTTGAAATTTTTTGGACCAAAAAGTATAGAAAAAAAAAATCAAAAACAGTGGAAAATTCCAAACTACTTTCCCAAAACTCACTGTGAAAGAAGGCTCATCATGTATAGTGCTCTGCAAAATATAAAGAGATGATTAGCCTATGAAACAATGTGTACTCATGGTAGATATCTGAGGTGAAGGGGAGGGTCAGGTTTTTTTTGCAAGGTGCAAATATACTGTAGCTGACTCAGAGTTTTGTTCTTTCTGCTGTTGGCTTTGTATTAAAATGGCTTTCAGAATGGTTTTAAGTTCTTTACAACCCCAACTATTGTAAGCATTATTAGTTTTTGTTTGTTTGTTTATTGCTGCTCATTTGAGCTGATCCCAGATTCTGGAACAGTGCCTCTTGCAGAGAGATCAGTAACTAATTTCTGCACTGCCTCCATTTGTAGATTTGGCTTTTATTCCATTTCTAATCTCACTGAGATTGCCTCAGTGACTGGGTAAATCATTCCCACTGGGGATGTTTTTCTCCTTTTCTTTCTTGTTTCTAGGGTATTTCACTGGCTGCCATCCTCTAAGGAGCAATCCCCGTAGCCAGGCCAAAGCGCTCCTTCAAAAGTGACTTCAGTGCCTCTAAGAACTGAAAGAAAGATCAAAAAGTATTCAAACCTGAAACTGTCGTATTCAACTTAGGAAGAATGAAATGGAGTAAGAGCTGGAAGTGCTTTAGGAACTAGGCACCACCACGACAGGGTCCTGCTCAGCCTCACAGAGCACAAGTCCTACTGCCCTTATACAGGCTGGCATGCAAGGTACTTCACTATTCAGCTGCCAGCTCTCCCTTGATGTCACAATAGTTTCATTTCAGATTTTACAAAGCAGACATCAGTACCTTCAGATAGCACATATGATCTAAGTAACACAGTAAAACACTGAAGTTACATGCATATGCATACCCGTGGAAGTATGCATACACAATATGCGTATATTTGTTTTGATGAAAAATTTCTCAGGTGGTTTAGAAAATACTATAGCATGAAAAGGAAGACATTGCATACTTAGATGTCTCCTGTTACGTGAGGGTTCAGAAGTTTTCCCAACCCATATTGTTGCAGGCTGAATATACTCTGAGCAGAAAGACGTTTTTAGTCTGATTCTGCAGGTGGGAAGAAAAAAACACACAATAAAATCTTGGTCTTTTTCTTGCCTCAAAAAATAAAATCTGTTACACAAGGTAGTAACAGATGAAAAAATAAAGAACCAGATTTCTGAAGTTAATAAAAAATAGTCAACAATTCCCAGTTAATCCTGTATTCAGACTTGCCTAGGAATTTTGAAACTCCTAACCAGAAATGTTACAAAACAATGCAGAGTGCAATCAAGTCATCATCACAAAATGGCTGATATTTCATTCAGATGAAGTATTTAGATATCCCACTCCTCACTGGATATTGAGACAGGGACTCTTTGGCCACAACAAACCATTCTTCAGAACTACTTAAATGGAGTTACTAGGCTGCACATTTTTACAAGAAAAAACTCTTCACAATTTATCTCCCAGTTAACACTCTTTTGAACATGTCCAAAAAACTTAGCCTACTTTATAGATTAGCTTATTTATCCTATCCAGCTTTTCTTACTATTTGCATAAGAAAAAGAAAGAAGTCACTTTTTTTTGCCTAATGTTATGTCTTTAGGACAAATTGGGAAAGAGAAGGACCTGCATCTCAGTTAAAATTTACTTCTCATTGGGGTTTTCTCTCTGCAACTCTTGTGAGACTACCACAAATCCACCTAGTTAAAATATCACACTATTCATCTTGCTCCTTGCTGCTTCTATGACATTTTGATCTTAATAAGAACAGTGTCAGCCCATCTCAGCTGGGTTTGCTTGGTAATTTCTTTTTTGTTCCTTTCTGATCTGTGTCTCTCTCACTGTCCCAAAATAAATGAGAAAAGGATATACTGTAAATACCACATTTTTATTAAAATTACGTGCCTGGGAAGAATTAAGAATATTCATATGAAAACTGAAACTGTCCCTGTCCCACAGCTGGAAGGAACATTGACGAGAAATAGAGCTATTATCAGCTGCTGGGGTAAGAGAAGGTACAGTCCCACAGTGTTCCTATGTAGGATGGACAGTGTTTTAAATCAGAGGTCCCCTCAACCTTTTGTCTCCAGTTTGCTTCTTTCATCCCACAGCATGGGCTTTTATTGGAAGGACTGAGTAGAGACAGGGTGGAGATCCTCTTGATGGCAGGGTGCGGTTTTTCTGTAGTTGAAGACTCATCCCTCCATTGTATTTACAGGAAAAGACAATCAATCTCTGGAGCATGTCCTCATCCTAACACAGTTACTGCACACACAGATAAGAATGAAATCCAAACTTCCCCTTGTCCCTAGGCTTCATCTAATTTACTGTAATTCTCAAGATCTGCCGTGGTCTGTAACATTGCCATACTACATATAATTTGGAGAGACTACTTGAGAAAGTTAAATCTTTGATTTGGATTTAACCACGATTATACTAAGTATTATAACAGGTTTTAAGCTGGGCATTTGAGATGGATGATAATAGGTATCTATTTAGCTTCTGTTTCTAATTAGAAAATAAGTAAATCACAGTAAGTTTTGTTCTAACACTAAGCAATCCTCGTTAGCAAGATAGAAAGCAGTATCCTCTCCAAAACTGCTCCTCTCTCTCAGCTTTGACGCAGGACCTTTCCTGCTCCTGTCCTGCCCAGCTTCCTGCCATAGATGCAGAGGAAAAGCCTCACAGGATCCCAATTTGCACAGACTTAAAGAAAAACAGAAAATAGATAAATATGGAAGGAACGGTATGACATCACACTAACAAAGCTGTAAGAATACGGGGCCCTTAGCCTGTCATAGAACCACTGCAGCAAACAGGCCTTGAGATAAATTTTTCTGCCTCTAGGCCTATTTTTCCATTCTACCAAAAATAGTTTCAATCCTAAAAATAAGTTTTAAAGTGTTTTTAGTTTGTTTTTAATACTTAAAATGTTACTTGAANTTTTTTTAGCAGATGAGGAAACAAGAAAATAACATTTAGGTTATTTTCTCAAGATGGTGGAAGAATTACCGAGAAATCTCTTATTTTATGAATTATGTACGTAACAGTAGCCATATCAATACAGCTCTGGAATAAAGCAGATAGATATAACCATTTTTGACAGGACATCTTGACAAAAACTTGTCTTTTTTTTGTGTGTGCGTTGTCAGAGACATTAAAACAGACTTTTTTTGTATGCTTCCCTCTCCTTTTTCCTTTTCAAAATGACTGATTTTGATGAAAATATACTTCTCCCATAAAAAAAAATTCCTTTGGTCAAAAACATGTTTTTGCTGTTTTTGCTGAAAAGAATACCCTCAGAATAGTTTTAGTTCAGAATTTGGTTTCACTATCGCAGTTACTCTACCACATGATTTCCCCCTACAAGTTGTAAGTACAGCCTTTAAGAACATCATGATTAGTATTGAAGATACAGCTTCGTACTGTTTTACAGCAACATTCCTTATATCAAAACATCACTACCTGAAATATCCCAGACTAAGGCAAGATAAGGCAGACATGGCTGTGTAAGTACCACAGAGCTGCAACGCAAAGCTGGGAGGATTTTTTTTCCTGAGGTATTGTGCAGATTGAGATGAGGCCACATGCTTGGCAGAAATGTGGTAGTCCCATTTTTTGAAGTGTGGGAGGAACCGGAAGTGAAGGTACGCAGCCAAAAGGGATGAAGAGATGGTGGGGGTTGTCCTGGGGAGCAAACGTGGCTGAAAGCTTTTAGCAGCACTGCCTACTTGCAAACTCAGCAGCTCACCGTTGTAGTCCATCTATAATGCATCTATAATAGCACTGGGGCACACATCAGTGACAGCCCCTGGAATACAACCCTTTTTCTGTTAAGCCACTGGATGGACATGTTTTTATACAAACATTAAAATATAGCGTTGAAAACATTCAGTATTTATCTGCAACTGCCAGCTCTGTATTTCCTGCAGCCATTTTACTTCCTCACGTATACATATATTTACATCATTTTCTAAATGTGTGTTATTAAGCTGACTTTTAGGGCTCCTCTGGAGTGGTTACCAGCAGATTATGTAAACATATCACTGCTGCAATTTATAGCACTCCTGTTATTTACCCAACAGAATGTGTAACTGTTCCAAGTGAACCATTACCGTCTGCCACGTGAACTAAATCTATCTTCAGCTGCTTTTGCAAGCATGAGTTATAACAACACTTAACATTTCAATAGTGCCATATGCATAGAAGGATCTCAGTGCTCCTTATAAACATTAATGAATGAATTTAGATTTAAAAGCAGTCCCATGTGGCAAGAATTAGAGGTAAGCCAATATTTCACAACCACATCCCAGTTCAGGAAGAGGTTTAAAATGGGTACCAACTTCAGCGTGGTTGCTCATGCTGGGAGCTTCCCATGTGCCCGTGTTCACAGGTGACTATGAACTTACAGGGCCCACAGCATTTGTTTTTCATCTCTTTCTGTTTGCAGAACACGATCAGCTTACAATCTTAGCACAGGAGGTGTCTTTGCAAACCAGCCTCTTAATTCTGTGAGACATTTGGTTTGAATTTCATGTGCACGTACACACACATACCACATAGTGAGTTCATTCTTTCCTTGCATTCTGTGCAAGCTCTTTGCAGAAGAATGTTTCATCCATTAGTCATCCCACTGCACCACGCTCTTAGAAGCATCAGGGAGGCAGATACTAAAATCAACCAGAGTTTTCCCCATCTGGGCAACACAGACAGTGATGTGCAATTGGATGTTTCTGCTTGCTGGAGGTTTTGAGTCCTGAAAGCTGTTAGCAGAGAGAAGCTACAGGTATCCAGATCAGAATATTGAAAACCCATAAATATCCACTGTGGAAGGACAGGAACATGACAGTGAGTAGAAAACAAAAAATTATCACCATATACTTTTTTTTTTTTTTTTTCATTTGAAATACAAGCTTTTGGATTTATTAGGAATACCATGACCAAATGGCATTGTCCTGAACTTGTCTTCTCATGACAGCTTATATACGAAAAAGGGAACGTGAAATGAAATTTATATTAATTTCATCATGAACATAAACACAAAAACTCAAATTGTCTTCTCAGTTACAGTGGCTGCTGGAATACTGAAAGCAATGGAACACACAGGAGAAGAAAATCCTACCTTCTTTTCTGATCTAACCAAAAGGTCCAAAACTCTCAGATAAGACATCTCAGTAAGTACAGTGCCTATGATAAATAGTAATAAGGGCTCATGTAGTAATAAAAGGGCTCATGGGAGGCATCAATTTTTAAGGATACTGCTGATGTGTATCTATACATACTCCTGTAGTTGTAAGCTGATGTAGCATGACCTATACATGATAGCATTTCTCCATGAGAGAAGGCCCAGTGGAGTGAACTGGAGTCTGCACTTTAAGAAGAGGACGAAGCGTTAAAGCTCTAAAAATTAACCAGGTTTCTGGTGCTGAATTGAAGTGGATTACATTTTGTTCTGACAATCTATTTCTGAACTGCATCTAGAGCATGAAAACGCTCTTCAGAGCTTATATATCACACCATTATTCCAAGCAGCAGGCAGGTCCATAGTCTTCTGAACACACACATTACACTTGGAACTCTAGTGCCAAAAGTGTTTTCAGAACCAAATCCCCACACGTTCCTACATTCTGTGCCCAGATATCACAATTTACCATGTTTGCATAGGTGACAGAACACTGAATGTCTATATTAATGACATTCATATCCATGCACATTTACCTGCCTTCTTAGATGCTATGGGGAAGCCAGGCTACATATATATACAAAATAAACACTTGTTGAAGAATTGACAGATGTGTGTTTTGCAACAACTTGACATTCTGTGGGCTGGCAAACCAACTGCAGGAGAAACCAATGCATAGCAAGAGAACAACTCATGGAAGGTCACAGCTGACCTCCCCCCGCTACTTTATCATATCCTCTTCTGTTATTTACTGCTTCCCATTCGCCCTGCAGAGACACAGGAAAATGCAACATCTGGGAAATTGGTGGAAGTCACCCCCTTAATGAACTTAATGAACAGGGTTCTTGTCTTGCAGTTGATTAACATTGCTGTACCTCCATTTATATACATGGAGTTCAGTTTTGATTAACGCTTGCATAACTAAGGTGAGCATTATTTCCATGGCCTCCTATATTTGGTATTTGATTTAAAGCAGTGACAGAACAGAGATTCCTATATAAGTAAGTAGCAATCCTTGCACTAAAAACTAAATTCTGGGCTCTGGGATGCTGATGACAAAATACTCTCTGTTTCTGATCTTTTTTTTCCTGTCTTTTCAAGAATATCTAAGCAATTTAGAATGGACAGGACAGCACACAGTCTTACTGTACAGAGAGACGCTGAAATGACAGATGAAGATGAATGATACACTCATAAAAATAGAGAACTTTGAATTTCCCTTCTTCTGTAGATTTAATTTCATTCAGATCCTTCAATATTGTATGGATGTGGTTTATACTAAAGAGCTTGAGAACAATCCCTAAGCAGTGAATTGAACACTTTATCATTCAAAAATGTAATACAAAACTGAGTTAAAAATACAAGACATGAAAGATCTGGGAAAAAAAATAATGGTCATATGCTCATAGCTCCTAATGATAAATGATGTCTCAAATGTAGATTGAAAATCACTTTCCTTTTGCTTATGATGAGTCTTTCCATTTTAAATTACTGAAATAGAAAAAGAGGTCTTGAAATATTTCTAATTACAAGGAAATTCTGAATTGGAAAGATATACCTCATTCCTTTACGAGCCTCTTATTGGTTTTCTAAGAGATACACCGTGTGCCAATTTCAAATCCAGCAGATGTGGATGGATTCCAACTCTCTCCAGATAGTAGAAGTTTGTATGCTGCTGGGCTCTGTACATTAGCAAAAAATAAATGGTTATTTGAAACCTAAATGCATGGGTCCTTTGTACTATTTCTTTGGGTACAGCGTAAGACATAAGAAAGGTTTACATTTGATCTTTCAGCGTGAAAGGCTTTGTAGGACTGGGTGAAGGAGCCTCCCCCATCAGCACAGGTTGTGGGAATGACCCTGTTCCAGCCCTTCTCTCAGCTCCCACTGTAATGGCACTCCTCTATAATAGGAACAAAACACACAGGCAGAGTAGGGAATGCTAAAACTGTATTTTCCTTCTCATGGTCCATTAACAAAACATACGTCAGAGAGGTTTCAATTTACAGAGGGAGCCAGGCTGGCCTAAGAGCACAAAAATAGAGGAAAATCGAAGAGGTAGTTTAAATTCTCTGTCTCTTCCCCCAGTGCCTACACTGGCCTCTATGACTGAAATCAAAGCACATTGTTTATGCCACTACCACATAGGATTTGGAATAGAAATTTGGAACTTTTAAGTTAGCATCCTGTGAGCAGTAGTTTAGCCAAGAGACCTTCAAGGGCTCATTCTAAATTACTTTGTTTAATATTTCTATGATGATTACTTGAAAACAAGTCAACCAGTGAAAAGAATCAGTAACAACAGCTTTTCTGAGCTCTTGATCCATTTTCTGTTTAGGAAACTAACGTCATACGTTTCAGGAAGCAAAAGAGAAGTGAACTACAAATGCGAAGATGCAAATCAAAATGGCTTTTGAACAACCAGGTCAGAAAACTGACCTCTCTTACGTGTGTTCCCATAGTAATGAAGAGATTGAGAGTATTTTCCTTCCTATTGTAGTCATAAAACTTCAAACTTCACACTAAGGAACCCTGAATGATGCCTATCCACTATACTTTTTTCCCCAAATGGATTTCAGGTCACACTGCAGTTCTGCCTCTTGTCTACAAATAATCAGTTTTGATATCCGCCTGGAAAGACTAAGGCAGGCATTATGTCTATCCAAATCCAGACATTTAAATGACAGACCTAAATAAGGAGCATAGTCACTGCCTCTCTTCAGTGAACGGCCTCCTGGAAATCTTTAGCCATCTTTGCAGAGGCATGCAGGACTTAGTTAGGTGCAAATTGTCTGAAAGTAAGGAACAACCACAAAGGTGCTGCAAGTTTAAATTAGATTATCCATTTGAGGAAAATGCATTGGAGTTAGTAATTTCATGAGATTACTCAGATGCTTGCAACTAGGCTTATTTACACAGGTTTCATGAGATCAGAGAGCCTGAAATTTCAGAAGACTTGTATTGAGCTTGTCAGGTAATAATATTAATTTTCCATTTCTGTCACCACATAACTACAGGGTGTAACAAATATCAGTGTTTATTTACCAGAGTTTTGTTTTCCTATTTCTACTAATCGTACTCTGCCAGTATAAGGTGCAATTGCTCGTGCCGAACCATACACACACCAGTCTACTCTGCTCACTCACTTCAGCACACTACTGATTTTTTTTGCCAAGACATTGACTCTATCAGCATACCTTAAATCATCTTAATATGCTTTGGAACCATTGCCTGTAGTCTTGTCTGAAAGCACAGGTTGAACACTCCTGTCAGTTCCATCTCCTTCCACGTCAAATGCATTAGAGTGAATAGAGTGGCGTGAGGTAATCACAGAAGATAACATTTGGCCCCAAACTGATAAATGATCCAGTCACTCTATCCAACTGCACGGCATTTTATATGACAGCTTTGTTTATGGCTGAATGGAGATGGCTGTAAGAAGTGGCTTCCTGGTAAAGCTGAAAGCAAAAGCCAAAGAATAACGGTTTCATAATTGTATAAGTGCCTCCAGATAAATATATAGTTAAAAGCATTAGTTTAATCATTGCAAGTACATCCTTTTCTAAGGAAAAGATAAATACAAAGGTAGAGAAGAACGACCTATGAGAAACGGTAGCTTTATTTTGGGGAAAAACATCAGTTTCAAAACACTCAAGTTTACCCAGAAATTACTTGTGTGGGTTTTGAGATTCCTAGAAAGTGGTTAGATACCTGTGAAGTGCAGAAGTAGGCTCTGCTATCGATAATGAAATGAGTCACTTCCCAGTTCTGATAAATGCTCAAAGGCAGGGTTTTTGCCTGGGATCTGCAAGACTGCATTTTTCACCAGTAAAGGTTGTTGTTGTATATTCCCTAGGTACATTCTCACAGAGACCCGTGGCTAAGTGGTAATGTAACCTGCATTGGAGAGAGCGTGTACCAGTGCCTGTATACAGGGCCACATGACAGCTTTGTATAGAGGTATGTATGTCTCCATACAGTCTGAAGAGCTACTGCTCCCCTGGTCACTTAACAACCAGCCCACACCACAGTAAATATCCCTTGGGATCTTAAATGTCCCTCAAAGTGGATATTTTGGTCATGTTTTCCTGGTCTTAAAAGGGAAGTTTCTTCTATCACTTCCTTTGTAAACGAAAACTGCAAATAAAGGGCTAATTCTGCAAAATATGTCTCCCTGTATCCCACTGATGCTGTCTGCATGAAGAGAGCTCAGTGTCTTCCAGGATTTGAAGCAAACATGTATGACTCCAGCTATGCTGCCTTAACCACTATGATTTCCAGGATTAAACTACCTAAACCCCCATGTAGAATGATGATTCCCACTTTTCCCTCTTTATAAATTTACCACAGAGATGGGGTTATCAGCCACCGAGTATGGCTCTGCTTTACAGCAAGTCTCCTATAATACTGCTGTGTTGTTTAGTGCAGCTCTAGGGCCCTTTGCAATATAGGGATAAATGCTTTGCATTTTATTTCTGCCAAATATGGATTGTATAATGTAACTGCAGCTCCCCATCATCCCCAAATAAAATAGAAAGGCACCAACCTGAAGGGACGCTGTCAACTGATTCTATATCCTGTGTAGGGCTTTTTTTTCCTCCTGTGCTTCTAGGAAAAACAGATGACTTGATAGAAAGAGGGGACGGGGAAAATCGTAGGAATTTCATTTCAGAAAATAGGGCTCATCTCACCTAATGTCAGCTGTCTAGAAGAAGGGAAGTCCAAGACAGGCCCACAGAACTATTCATCCTCATCTTGAGGGAGGTGGGTTGGACTACAGTCTGGAGCTGCCTGCTGCTGTTTCTGTCCCCTGAAAGAACTAAGATAATTCATGTAGATTAAGGGGCTAGCCTTAAGATGGCTGCAGTTAAGATGTAATTAATACGATCCATGTATTGAAGCCTACTTCTTACATAAAAGAAAAAAATATAAATTCCAGTGAGTAGATGACAGGTTCTATTTTCTTTTTAATATAGGTTACGGTTTCAAGCAGCTTTTTATACCCACTCTTCCTAGTCTAGGATTTAAATGATGAGTTCTTGCTTCTTTGCTGGCTGAATAGATTTTGCTCTTATTTACAAACTGAAAAGTCTCATGCGTGGTCCTAATATTTTCTAAGCGTAAAGGCATAATTATGCACCAGAAAACAAGGCTTCAGGCTGGAAGGAAAATGAAGCTCTGCAGGGCTGAGGGAATATGGCCTTGAAGCTGCAATAATAAGAAAGAAAGGAAGGGAATTTTAAAGATGCCTGCTGATAAGTGCTTTTGTGGTCCTGTAAAACAGTCATATTCGCTCTGGAGCCAGATACATGCAAGTACAAATCTAGGAAAAATGCCAAATAAAATCATTTCAGTTGGGGAACTGTTTCTTGCGCAGAATACTAAAAATTTAAAGTCCCTCTCTGCAGTTTTCTCTTTTCTATTTCTCTGGCATTATCACAGAATGCATTACAGCACAATGGCAATGGCATTTTTGTAGCCATGTAGCAGAGCAGTATTAGCTGGTGTGAGCCCGCCTGCTGCTTCTCCCTCAGAACAGAAGAAAGGTTTGCATGTGTGAAGAGCTAACTGTGTTCTCCAATAGCTTCAGCTGCTCTAATGCAAACTATGGCCTCTGCTTTTGAAGCTTGCAGTTTCTTCAAAAAGAACAGGCAGACACCTTTAGTGTCAGAGGTGACTGAACAAGAGCAGAATCAGTGTTTCCCAGCAACAAAGGCCAAACAAGAATTGAATGAGTGCTTCAGACTAGCAAGCAAAAAGGCAGGAATAGTGCTGGGGGAAAGCAACAACAGGCAAGGAACGTAAAAGAGGACTTTGGGAATAACACCCGACACCTGCAGCCTCACTGGCAGGCAGCTCTCTGCAAAAATGACTCATACTAATTTGGAAGTGTGGAGGAAAAGCTTTGGCAGCACAGCGAAGGAGGCAACCCTCATTCCATGGAACCAAAACTCTGGTCTTTAGAAAACAGTGTATTCAATGTCATTTTAATCTCACCCAAGATCAGGAAAGGAAAGCAACAGAGGGAGAAGGGCTAATCAACATCCCCCTGCTAATAAGTGTTATTGAAGATGTATAGTGTCACTCACTGTTAAACAGATAATTTCAGATTTATTGAAAGGCTGTAATTATTCCAGGTCCTTTGTGGAAGGAAAAGATGACACTGAGGTGCTGTGGAGGAGGTGGCAGAGATGACATTTCAAAAAATGCTCTGCTTTTTTTCCCAAAACTCCCAAGACTACTCCTTAATAGAAGTAACAGCTGAAAAATGCCATATGAGGAAGGAGCAAAATGTGGGCAACTTTTGGCAGTAGAGATGACGGTGTCCAAAACTCACACCTACTATGATATGCAGAAAAGCCTCCATCCCTACTTCCATTACAGCAGGAAATCATTGTGACTTTGGCTCTCTGCTGTTCTTGGACAAAAATAAAATGACATCACAGAAAATGGACGCTTCAGATTGCCGCCATCTGTTTTATTTAGCATCCATCATTCCTAAAGCTGCAACACTGTCTTCAAGCAAGAATATTCCTGAGAACATATTAGATCAGTATTTTTTTTTTTACCCCTTCCTTTCTTGGAAATAATAATAAGCAAAGAAATTTCAAGAGTTTCCCCTTAAAATAAAAAAAAAAATCCCAATATATTTTTTCCAAATAACCAGAATGACTGACTATTCAAATACAATGAAGACATTGAAAATGGAGTTCATCATAAATTCTTACTTGATCCATAGCACTCAAAGTGTCAGAAATAGCAAAGCCCTGTGAGTCCATGGATGAGGAGGTAGATTGGGATGCTGGAATCAGCATTCCAGATCAGCAGCAAAGGTGTCCAGAATAGGGTTTAACACAGAGCAGGCTTTTTAGGTGGCTTATATAAGTCCTAATTCTCACATGAGCCATCATAAAACAACAACAAAAAAGAAAGAAAGAAAGAAAGAAACATACTAACCCTTCCAATCTTTATTTCTCCCAAATATGGAAGGAGGAAAGTTCTAGGTAATTTAGGTCAATTTTAGAAAGAAATACATTGACTCTTTTTCACTCACAGTATCTGTAAATTACTTGTACAGATATAAATAGCCACTTTTTCAGAAAAAAAAAAAAGAGAAAACTCATCAGTTTTTATATGGAATAAAGTCAACAGTATCTATACAAAGCCCTGAGAGAGGCCCCCAGCTGGAGTTCTCAGCTGCACAACAGAGGGACCAAATCCCAGGTGGATCAAGGGCTCCTTGGGCTTCTGGGCTCCAAGTGCTTTTGAGTTCCTGGAAGCTATAAAAACCCATACAAGTCCCCTGGTACTGAAGAAGTGACTGTTGCTGGGATCTACAAACTCCTGCCAGGCAAAGAAGCGTGAAATGACAAAAACCTCATTATGGTTCACTGTCAGTTTGCTAAAGCAGATAGAGTTCCACAAATTGTTCCAGATGTGATGAGTCACCCTTTTCTGATAAAAAAAAAAAAAAAAAAGAAAAGAAAAGAAAAAAGAGGCTCAACTGGAGAACTGGAGAATATCCAACCTATTCGATTCTTGGAATGCCTAGAAGTTCCCTTGCACTAGACTTCCTCTTGTTCTTTGACCTACAACAAAGCACAACCACAGCTAACGGAGCTCTGAGCAGCATGCTTAAGTTGGTCAAGCCTCAAAGCTCATTTCCCACGAGTATCTAATCTCAAGGAGCACCGCTACTTTCAGGCTCAAAGCACCTTCAGCACTGTCGCACAAACGTGCTCTCTCCTTTTTGCTGCAATTGCTAAAAATCTTTGCCCTCAGAAACAGAGCTAAAGAGCAGAGGAAACAGAAAGTCCATTTAATTAAGAAAATTCAGTCAAATTAAGAAAATGCAGTATACTTTTCAGAATGACTGGTATTTTAAACATCTCTAAACGTGTCCAGCAATTTAATTTTGGCAGTTGAAGAGGTATATATCAGATTTACAGTAAACTGGAAAAAAGTTAATGATTCCCTGATTTTCCGTGAATCATTATGTCCTTAAATGCAAATTTTGACAAGCCTAGCCACAAGAAACACTGTTTTCTGCCCTTGTTAGGAATGAGCGTTGCCTCATGTTACTGTGTGCTTGTTAAGTGCTGCACCCATCTGTCCATCTAGTTGCCAATAATGTGGTTAACCAAGCATGGCAGTGGAATGGTAGTCTCAGACATATTAAGTTCCTAGCAGCTCAGTAAAGGTAGAGAGCAAGGTAGATTCAAGCAGGCTATTAGTGCCTCCTGTGAGGGAGAAAGATGCAGTACTTATTAGACACCCGAAAGCCTGCAATATCAAAATGTCTACAAATGACCTCTCTGCTGGAAAGGCTGGAGCAGGACCTTGAATTCTAGACTATGGAGTCAGCCACCAAAGAAATTGATATGAAAGTATGTTTCCTTCCCTTGAATGCCCATGGAAAAACTGGATTTTTTTTTAATAGCAGAAAACAGGAGAATGTTAACTTTTATCACAATAATCATCATTTTCTACTACTTTAGTACAAAGGTCAATGTAATTAGGAGGCTGCCAGTTTTGGATACTCACAGTTTTGGTATCAGTCTGACTATGATAGTTTGTGTGAGACAAGGTGAAAACAGCTTGCATGGACAATTATCTTCTAATAACTATCAGTCAGATAAGCAGAATATTTAACATCACCTTACAGGGAATGCTTCATCTGATGTAGGCATAGCTTGCAGGTATTTTGGTGAATGCTTTGTAAAAACAATTCATGGCAGAAGAACAGAGGAACAGCAATATTGTCACCTATGTTGACTCTTGATGTAGCAAAACTAGTAATTATATGAAAAATGAACATTTTTTCTTTTTTTGCTCATACATTACACAAAGCAGAAATGGGGAAACCTGGAACCTCCTGCAGCAAGCAAGAAGAGAGCCAGAGAGGCTGTCAAAAAGACCCATTACAATTGAAATCGTTTTATCAAATCTTAGGAGCAGAATATTTGAATTGCTAAATGCTAAGAATGAATGTAAACCATCCCAGATCTTTAAGGAAATTATTGACACATTGTTTAAAATCTGAAAGCACTCAGCACAGGATAAATTTGCATTTCCATAGTCATGCCTGCTGAGATGATCTTAGATGAAACAGTGGGATTCACATATGTAATTTTGTGCAGGAACTATTCAAGTCTTCTCTAGTTAAATGTATAGTATATTTACTTATTTTTATGCCTCCTTATTTGCAAAATGCTGATGTTCATTAAAAAAAAAAAAAAATTGAACCAATTTAGCTTCATTCCTGTCAGGAAATTAGCATGAAATGACAGCCAGCTTTTCTAGAAAAGCGTTGTCTTAACTGTTGTGATGTGCTTAGCAGGATGATGCAGCGCAACTGAGGTTGTTAGGGACAAAATGAAGAGAGGGAAAGTGACAAAATGGGAACTCTGACCTTGTTTAAATTCCTCCTTACTTAGCAGAACGTTTAAACACCTGCCTTACTTATTCGAAGTCTGGAAGATATCCAGGGTACATCTAGTACTTGTTTACACAACTTTCTTCTATAATATCCAAGTGCTTCTGAATCTTTCACTTATGCGTGGGCCCATTGTCTTGGCCAAGAGATCTAGAATAGTTTGTATTGCCACTGCTCTTGCCTAGCCACGCATAACTACATCCAGTCAATCCCAGTGCACAATTAATTTCACCTAATACAAATCCTGGATTCACAGCTGTCTCACAGACCTTCATTCTTCCCATTCAAATGCATGTCTAGCATATGGCTCATGCCATACACAATACTCATCTGCCCAGTGCTTGATGTGGCAGTTTCCTTCCTTAGAACTTAGTACAGATCACATTCATTTTCAGTGCTGTTTTTAAATTCCTCTAGATCCTCTAGGTGATCAACAACTGTTTCACGTGGGATAGAGGAACATTGGTATAAAGATCCCAGTTCTCCTCCAGGTCCCATGCAGTCTCTCTTTTGGGCTGAGACATCTTAAGTGCATTTCAAAGGTTCCTTTATCAGTGGAATAATCTTCGTTCAAACCCTATGTAACTGTTGGTTTTGTCCAGGAAGAGATCTAGTTATTCCAGTCCAGGAAAAAACTCAGGATTGATCTAGCAGACAGAAAGTGTGCAGTCAGGGAAACAGGATGCTGAAACAGATCCAAGAGTCAACCACACTAGTTAATGCAGTGGAACAAAGCAGGTTGAAGAGTTCATACTGGGGATCCTGTGCAATTTGTGTGATTTTCTTCACACTTGAGTTAGCCTGATTCCCAGGACTGAATGTTCCCACATTTCAAAGAGGCTTTCTTGAGGTAAGGTATTTCCCAGGCCCAGATAAGCTCTCTAAATCTGCACAAGACAGACACTGCCACAAAAGACCTAAGCATTGTAGCATTTAATGTCTTTTGTTTGCAAATGGCAATAATGTATTTGTGGCTGGTCACCAGATGGATCCAGAGAAGAGCTGCTCATCAAATTCAAATTTCACTATAACCACTGGATTATTCTTTCACTGAGAGAAGGAGACTTAAAGTTTGATCAGTGTATATGTGGCAAATGGGAGAAATGGTTATCTAGACACTTGGAGCAAAGGTAGAAAATAGGCTTAAAATGTCACTGCTAACTATTTCTGTGAAATGATTGATTACTAAATATACTTTTTCCTTTACATACCATATCTGAAAGGGGGATTATGTTCAAAATGTCATTTTTAATTGTATATTCTATTCTTGACTTTGCAACGTTTAGAATGAACTCCAGCTCTCTTCCTCTAAAATATGAGATTGTAGTCTTCCCAGCATGTAGCATAAAATGAATTATTTACAGTTCCAGGAGAGAAATTTCTTTTTAATTAGTGAATCTATAGTGTCTGTTTTTATAAATGATCAATACTTTGTACTTTTTTAGAAAAATGATTTTTATATAATGATTTGAATTGTAGCCATGTAAAAGCGAGCAAAACCAACCTATTTCACAAGGCAAAGGCGGAACATAGAAGGAATGAGTATACAAACTTCTCCATTAGTTCATTTAGTATTTGGTTCATATGCTCTCACATGGAGTTTACACATAAATACAAAACTATTTAAGATGTTTCCTTTACCAGTGCACAAACCAACCACAGAGAGCACGAACAGGAAGAGATATATATGCTGTACGTCAGAAAGAGTGAACAGAAGGTGAATTCCAGAAAAATCTTTAAAGGAAACGTGTCACTTTCTGCCATTCAAATATGTTTATTTTAACTGTAGGAAAATTATAACTGCTGTAATTACATCAGATTTCTTTTTGCTAACCTGAAAACCAGAATCCCTAATTTAAGTGCAAATGTTACTGTAACTGAAGAGAATTAGACACAGAAAGAGCAGAATATTTTCATTTTCTGATGTAAGGACAGAAGCTGCTTCAAAGTTGTTTCAAAGGTAGTAAAACATCCACATCTCTAATAAAGGGCCATGCAGTAAAAGGTTAAGAACACAAAATCTGAAATAACCATTAGCTGCACTTAGACTGGTTATATGTGAAAGGGTTTCTGTTGTGTTCATTTGTATTTTGGACTTCTTGATTAAGCTTAAGATCATACAATTACAGAGAACATTTTGGGGCAGATTCCTTGTTCCAAAGAAGCCTGACTGAAAAAGTCACCAAGGTTACTAACACTGTCTTCCTTCCTTTGCTGATAGCAGGAATTCTGGGGGAATGAAGGATTTTAATTTTCAAATTTTTCAGATTTTTACATTTTCATGAACAGAGAATGCCTCAAAACATTAGGGAGAAAGCATTTCATACAACAGCAAAGGCAATGTTTGAAGCAGAGCAGTGACTATTACAAGGCAACTTAACCATTTCAGGGCATGCAACTATCTACAAGCATAGTGGCTCACTTAGTTTTATCGTCTAACAGGCACAGCAAAGCAAATATGGCCTACAACAAGGAACCAGGTGGGAAAATGTTTACAGATAGGAAAAGAAGCAACAAACTTACAAGTGTCCAATCTTGGAGACTCCTAAGGAGTGAGGATATAACAAATTTTTTTCTGAGATATTGTTTCTAATCTTCCACGCAATGACAGGTATTTGAAGCCACCCTCCAATTCAGCAGAGGCTACCTGTTTACTACTAGAGGATAAGGAACTTAGAGCTCCATCGCATTCATTTTGGTTCTTTAGATGCCATCTTCTGGTTTGATGCTTTTGCATTATATTTATAGGCAAATTCTGTTTTAAGTCCAAGATAGCATAGTTAGTAGAAAACAATATCATTACACCAAGAGTGTATATTTTTTTAATTTCTAGATGGAGTTAACAGCTCAATCTATCAATTCCAAACATGAAAATATAGTGAAAATTACCTTTTATTATTTGTGTAATTGAGAGTGACTTAGGTATCCAAAGAGAAGGGCCTCTTCTGATGTTACTTAAAATTTTATATGATGTCAACCATTATTAAGAAAGTACTAATGCTTATGGTTTGGCCATAAATAGTCACATGCAGAATCAAGATATAATTCACAAATTCCCTTGAGGTGGTTAAATGTTTATATTCTTATACAGAAGAGGTAATGATTTGCATAAGCCGAGTGACATCTCTTAAAAGTACCTCATTACAACTGGAGAATTCTTGTATGTCATTTTGCTCATTGTTCTACCATGCTGTATATCAAATAGAAATTCTTAGACTCTGAGGACTTACACTGGGTCACAGTGGACAGATACTCTGTGAGGGCAAATTCCTTCTGGAGTACTTTTCTCATTTTTTTTTCCCCTCAGTCTCAACTCATACACTGAGTAGCTTTGATAGTTTTCTATCAGGAAAGGCTAAGTTATTGCATGATTGCTGTGAAAAAAAATGCGAATCAAGATTTCAGCACCAATTGAAATCAAATTTTTTCAAGTTATTTTGTCTTAGGTGCATAATTTTCTTCAAGAATTTATGTTTAGTTGCTGTCTTCCTTCACCTCCTCTCAGATTTTTGGAAATCATGTTACAGGGAGAGAAAAGAACACACAGATGCTTTTTGGGAATGTTCGTACTTTTGCACTTCGGCAAGATCATGATCTACTTTCTCCTTTTCTCTACTATAAACCTGAGAACTCAGTTATGACCAACAAGATCATGTCATGTTTTGGGATCTCACCAACTGTCTGTGTTGAAAGCTAGCTTTCATGCCTATCACAATGCTGAATCCACCTTATCTCACTACTAACTGGCAAAGCTGATGGTAACTGAACAATTTTTGGTAATTTGAAGTGATTAATCAATTCCTTAAAATTAAGTCATTATTTTTTATTGAAATATAGGTTTGCCAGGCTGTTCCAGCTAACCTTGTCATCACAACATCAGATGTAACTTTCTGAATCTGATCTACATTCATTTCAACAACCCCATGTATTTCACCCATTCCAGTATTAAGACTATCTAAGAAGTTTCTATAGGAATAACTAGCCACTAATTGGAGGCAACCTTTTGTCCTGAGATGTCCCTGTGTTCTCTCCTTCCCTTGGCAACACAAATACAGCCCTGGGTGCTTGCCCACACACTTTTCTTTCATCTAAAAAAAAACCAAAACAACCCACAAAAACCTGTTCCAAACCCTTTTTAAGAGACTTGTACCCTATGGAGAAATGTGACAGATAGCAACATCAGTAAATTCTGCTTTAGATACTCCACAGCTCACTTAAGAGTTTCATTTTCTCAATGCTTGCAGAGTTTTATCTCTGGAAGTTAGTACCTGTTTGCATATGTCAAACATTTGATTGTTTCCACTGCTATGGTGCTATTGGTGTCAAATTAGATACTGTCAAACTTTCTGTAGTTTGAATGAAATAAGTGTTAAAGAGATAGATAGAATTTCTATTTTGAACTTGAGCCACAACACTTCTCTAAACTTCAATTAACATTTCTGAGCTCACTGTCTAACTCAGATTACCATCTAACCTTATGGGTCAGATTCTGAACTTGTTTAACAAAGAATCTCAGTCAAATTTTCCATAATGCAAGATTGATGCAAAACTGGTATGTGAGATCGCACTCTGCTCCCTTAGAAGACTCTAGCACAGCAGTGAGGTCAAAGAAGCTGTAAAACTTCAATCATTTTGAGTTTCAGAGTTGTTTCTAAACATCAAGTGAAATAATAGCACAAGCTACTGTTCCCAGTGGGCTTCCAGTGATGTTAAGATTAGCAGAAGGCCAGGCAAGAAACTTGTGTTCCAAGTCAGAACATCAAAAAAAAAGGGAAAGCAAAGGTAGAAAGTGAATTTTTAAAGAACCAGAAATGTATGCAAATGGAAAAAAATGTTAGATGCATTTAGTGAAGCATAGCTCTTTTGAAGAAAATGTTTTCTTAAAACTTTTCTCATTTTAGATAACAAAACCCATCTTCCATACTTCAAGCATATTTTGGACAATAATCCCCAGTATTTTTGTGCTCAAGTCAATATTTATAAAGAAAAAAGGATTTTTGACTAGCTATACACAGAATATAGCTCTGCTCACAGGAGGTCAAGCTGATAAGCATCTTATGCTGATTTTTAGCCAGTGCACATCCTGTATCTTTCAGCACAATCAAGCAAGAACAACTCATGGCTTTATCAGTGTGATTTGGCGGAATGCTTACGGAGCATGTGTGTATCCCATCCTCAAGAGTCTGGGTTTTAGCATGGTTTGATTTCTGAGGAGGTATCGCTGAGACCGATGTTAACTGCACTTGTTGAGGGGCATCTGCAAAGTAGCTTTTCTCATGCCTTTTGACTTCACTCTGGACTACTCTTTAGAAAGAGGCTTTTTTCAGAGGTGCTGAGAATCCTCAGTTTTTCCGGAAGTTAGTGAGGTAATATTTTTTAATTATTATTATTATTACTTTTACTTTAAAAACTACTGCTGCAGAATGCTAACGTTTTGCATACTTATCTCAGCTGATTGAGTTTTCTGCTCTGATTTGGGCAGAGAACAACACTCACATCAGACTGATCTTTACATCAACAGTTAGTTATGTTTCTCCATTATTCCACTTTTACCAACTATTTATTTACTTATTTAGTTATTTAAATAAGTCATGTTGCCACAGACTTTTACCAAGCAAATATGCGGTTACATTGCCTGAGCAAGTCAAGGGCTCTCTTTGCTTATATATTCAAAAGCACTGGAAGATTATGATTTATGTATGAAATTTAATATATATTTATGTATATATATATATATAAAATCCCTAAAAGTACTTGAAATATTCTATTGTGTAAACTGCAGTGCAAAGAAGTCTACTTTTGAATGAGAGCACCCAGATGGGGTACGGAAAAAAACAGTTTTTCATTGACTTCATAACACTGAAGAAGCTGTCACATTCTCCAGGCAGTTGAAACCTAAGCCAGGAGATTATGACTGTGCCAAAACATTTCCCTTAAACCATGTGGCAAAAGAAAAATATGACAGAGGAAAAACTTCAACAAATCTGAGTTAATTGACACTAGCTTGGAGTTTGCTCCAAAACACTACTTTACTTCTGTTTTACAAATCACAAAGCTGTACTCGCTTTTTGTCAAGGTGCTCTTCATGCAGTAACACTTCTATGCCCACGGATACTAGGAAACAATATAAACTTGGTGAGAGAAACCAACACCTGCAACTTCCGTGTTCATGAGTGCAGAATAAAATGGTAGAACTCATAGAAATGTACTGTGGCATTTAGTCTGCTACAATTCAACTACTGCTATGAAGAGAGCTTTTGAGAAACTAAAACAATAATGTTATTATTGTTACCAAACAATACTGCTCAAAGAATTGGTGCTATATATAAACTCGTAAGAATGTTTTCATCAAGTTGGGAAGCCAAGTCTTTGTGAGGCTGAAGAGAAGTTTTAGTAACTGAACAAGTGTCCATTCTACATTGCATTCCCCAAGGGTTAGAAAAACACCAGAAGGCTACATAGTTTAGCATTTTTTTCACATGCAGAACTAGAAAAATGAAAATATATCTTTGTTTTACATGGATTTTGTTTAGCCCTCAGACTACTGGGCTATTCTTCAAATGCCTTTCACTAACAAAGACTTAACATTTAACAGAGGATCGGTCAAATTCCTCAGGCATTAGATGCGTGATTGATTTTTCTTTTTTATTTTTTTTTAAAGCTTGCATTTAATAATTAAAACAGTGCAACAACATGAAGTATTTTGGAAGCATATAATAGGGTGAATAACAGAGCTGTCAAGTAAAGAAGAGCTTTTCTCATCAAGGATCACTTCACAATATGAGCATGTCCAGATCCCCTCCAGCTGTAGCACACTTTTGCATAGTTGGAGATTTTTTAATATTTCTTATAACCAATATAAATCACAGGATTTCATAACAGAACAAGATTTCCTAAGGTTCATTTAACACTTGCAGCAAATTGCCACTCTGCATATTACCTTGCCAATGTCTATATGTAAGCAGTTTTCCTTTAAGCAATGTAATGATGACAGGTTTTGTATCTTGCTGGTCATCCTTCTGTAAGATTTACAATTCCATATACCGGGTGACTCAGGACTTTAGAATATAGTTATGACGGACATATTGAGAGGACTGTGAAACTTGCAAATTCATGAGAAACAAACCTCAGGGAACCAAATATTGAGAACTTTATATTGAGAAATTCTCCTTTCCTTTTTTGTTATCCATGTGAAGGACATGTCCTGCTTTCCTCACGTCTGTACTACATGATCAGAACATGCAAGTCTCACAGAACATTGCTAGCAGGCTCAGTAAGAGAATCTGTTATTCTATGAGCCTGAACAGAGCCAAAGTGTTTTCTTATATTGATTTATACCCTCAACTTCCAGTCAATAAATTAATAAGGGAATATTATTCACAGCATTTATTTTCCCCAAATTTGTGTTACTTCAGTAAATGAATATGTTCCGCTCATTCAGTTATGGAGGAAAAAAGGTCATCTGCAGCATCGGAATACAGCAAGAGTACTTCTTCTGTCAGGTATTTCAGAAACCATGACTAGAGACACCATAATTTGGGACTACGATTGACCATATCTGCTTCTCTTCATGGTCACTGACTTAGATTTCACCCCACGGGAAGCCAGGCTTGACACCTTGGAGGAGGTGAATCCTGAGAAGCAGTCATTATTCCTAACTACAAGGGTTTGGGGAACTCAGTGCACCAATAATAGATCACAGGGGTGGCAAGTTCCTGTGTGTAGTATTGGCCAGCCAGTACCAAGATACCACTGGATACTACTTTGTCCGGTCTTCTCTTCAAGTTACATCAGTCTTCATAGCCCCTCAGTAACAACAGGAAAAAAGGACCTTAAGGTTCATTGTCTAGGACTGAATGGAAGAACAAATCACTCAATTATGAATTGGAAAATGGGAGCACTGTAGTATGGGGGGATTCTACTTCATTTTTAATGCCTAAAGATATTGATATATGAGGGATTTCATTTGTATTGCTGCTGTACTATGCGTATTTATGTAATGCCTACATCTGAAACGGATTTTAGCGCCTTCCTGTTGAATCACGCTGAAATAGAGCCATTAAAATTACACAGCCTCTTGAAAAAGAGCATGTAAGGTCTTAGCCCTTGCCTCCTACAAAAGCATCTCTGCAGATATTCTCAAATCACACAGGAATACATGTGCACATAATCAAGTTGGATCACATTAAAACAATCACTTCTGCATTGATTTAAAGGTATGACTGAGGCCCTCCAATATTTCTTCAACCCTCTGAGAGAACTGAACACTATTTCTCTGAGAAATTCTACCCACACCCTAACTTGTCTTCTTGGTACTTGAGACCATCAAATGAGAAAAGTATAGTCAAAGAGATGATAAGATATCAAACTATAAGACATTGCTTTGGTCTGAAGTTGCTGATTGTGGATCATCTTACTTGGTATACATTCTCTCACAGACAAAGAAACTGCATCATAATGTGCCTGCTTTCACTTCATTAGTGAAGATATACAGCTAGACACTGAGATCAACATTTCCTTCTGCTCCAAATGGGTGGCACAGGGGGAGATTCCGTGGGCTTTTATCCACATGAAAAATACTTACTCTTAGTTGACTGGTTGACTCTTTGTTCTTATTTTTATTAAGGACTTTGTCATTACACAACCCTTATGTTCTCTCCCTTGTCTTTTCCTAATATTTTTTTCTTAAGCTGGGACTGAGTACTTCATGTAGATGAAGTCACAGAATGCTTTGCTTTTGGCTTTGGTGGGAGAGGTATCCTGTGTGAGCACACAGTGAGCTCTATCTCTTCTGAAATTACAGCACGTCAATGCATTTTTGCAGCTCTGTAGAAAGTACTGTAATCTTAATACAGATGCTTGTAGATAAGCAGAGAATGACATGCTTTCTGCTGATCCTAAATCAAAACATTGTCATCTTTGCAAGGTATTAAAAGCACTTTGGTCTTCTTCACTGGACAATGGCAGTATAAAGAATACTCTCTTGCCAGTGTGGAGAACTGTAAGCCATTTTGCTACCCAAAGCCAACATTACCTTACAGTTCTAGTGCAGTTGTGTTTTTGCAATACACAAGAGGGAAGAACAGAAAACTCAGTAGAAACAAACGTTTCTACTGTGTGCTTATTTTAACATGTGAGAGACATTGAATAAACAGAGAGGATTTTATGTTTCACTGGTTACCAACTTGCTTTTTTAAAAAAAAGAAAAAAAAGTCAACAACATAAATCAAAATGAGTCACTACCTCTTCACTTTGCATTCAGATCTAGTGGCAGCTTTCAATGCATTATTTTAATTAAGCTTCCAAATTTGTTCATAGGCTGTCCAGGTCACAAGGGGAATTAAAAACAAATACTGGTAATTTATTTCTGCTTTTCTTCTACAGGAAGCTACTTCTGACTTGTATGCAGAAGAAAATCTAGCAGGATCCACATGACTGGAAAGGGCATCAGTGATGTTTGACATTGTTTAAGCTTCTGGAAGCACTGATTTGAACTCTGCAGTGCCTCTGGGATTTGTATGAGAGACACAGGCTTAGTAACTGAAGCAATACGCAGGTATTAGACATGAAAAGCTCACTACTGAACTGCATGCATGATTTATGCAATGATAGTTGTTGTAATTTCAATACACATAGTAGACTCCTCATCCATATGTACCCCTGAAGACCATACATTAATAATACCTCATCCACAATTTTCATGGTTATCAATTATTTTGCCCTCCTTTTAAAATTTCCTCCCCACTCCCCAGCCTCAGTCTCTACATTTTCAGTTATGTAGAGAAGATAATTTCATAATTATTACAATTTTCTGTGCCTTCCAAGAATTCAGACTGCCAGTTATCCAGTATTTTTGAGACAAAATAAAAAAAATCCAACACATTATTTCCTCAGTTTTTACCATCTCCTAGCAAAAATATGACAAGAGAGACACACTGTGATCCACTAGGTATGTCAATCAGTGCTAATTGTACAGAACCAGAGTTTATTGCTGATTAGTTCCCAACAACCTATCCTGACATTCTAATTTTAGCTCATCAGTAGCTTGGAGAAAGAAGAGCCAGAAATACAGACACACACACACACACACACACAAACTTCGATCCCTTTGTGGATTTTTCATGAAAGTCCAAATTTAGCAGCATTTTCAAATGTGCTGACTTCTAAAAGTTCATCAAAAATGCTCAATCAAAAATACTATTTACTACAGCTTAGATAAAAAAGAACACAGGGAAGCTGCTCTGAACTGTGGGGGAGTCAAGTGAGTTTATGGACCTTAACTATGATTTTCCAAATTTTAAAGTGTTTGACAGCCTTTGAATTTGGTCTTAAGTAAAAAAATCTATGCACAATACCTTTCTAACTCCAACATTCTTGTTGGAATCTCAATCTGTAAGGTACTGCTGTTCATACTGAAACCAAACTGTTGTTACTTAAAGAGTAGAATTGTTAGGGTATATGCTATTTCTGGTACCTTTTCTTTTTGTTCTTTACTCTCCCTGTATTGAACGTTTTTATGCAACAAAACTATTGGTACCTTTCATCCCAGTGTTGCTGAAGGCATAGATATCAGAACTTTCCTCCTTCTCTCAACAGCTAGCTCTGCAGGGTGGGGTTCAGGTGTGCTGACCTTGCACCAGGTGCCACACATTTTCTGTGGATCAACTAACAGAAGACTTCACTTTATGGAGCTGTCGGTCTAGATCTTTGCACAAGCACTTTAATAAGGTTCTGACAGTGAATATTTGAAGTAAGTCATTTCTAATGTTGCACAAAGTCCTGTAAATGTTAGCAGAGTAATGGACTGTGGCTCACGTGCTGGATAGGGGCCATGAAGTGAGCCTGTGGGCCAATTGTTTTCCTTTTTGATCTCTCACCTTTCAGGTACTGTTGATCCAAATATCAAAGAAACTGATCACAATTGTACTCCACTGTAAATAACACCATGATACTTTGTTTGTTTGTTTGTTTGTTTTTCTCGCTTCACAATCAGTTACATGCCATGTGACCCAGTAGAAACCTACTCCTCTAAGAGACAACTAAAACAGCATTTCTTCATGTTTTCAGGCCATCAAAATGATGGTGGAATCCCTGTATTTCCAAATTATACGTAAATACGTTCTTTCCTGTGGCACTGACTGTGAAATAGTAACCATCAGGCCCAGAAGTATTTCAAAAGTAGTCATGCTCATCACTTTGGTACAGTTAAGCATTCCTGCATTGACTTATTTGTCTGCATGGTTTCTCATTTCCTACAGCAGTATTTCCTTTTGCAGTGAAATAATATTGCTATTATATTCTTACTGTAACCTAGAGAGCCATTTTACATAGAGATCTTTATGTCCCCTTGTTAATGGATGTTCAGTAGCTCTAAGTTCACTAGAATCGTTCTCTGCATTTCAGTAATATTATCTACAAAGTCGTCTTTGTGAAGAGCTCAGAAATTTTTTTGTTGTTTGTATGATAAATTTCTCAGAGAAAAATGGAAATGAAGCATCTAAAAGTATTGCACTGTGTGCACATTTCTGGCAAACACTTTTGGTTAAAAACTTGCAGAAGTGTCAAAGGTATTTAAAAGTTTCTTTTAAAACATTTTGTTGAAGATAGGGAAAAAAAAGCCAAGTAAAAGGGTGCAAAGGGGATCAAGAAACACTAAAAGACTTAAAGACCTACCCTATCAACATGGGAAACACTAATATAAGAATGAATCTGGAAAAAAATACATAAAAGGTAGCAATGCAAGTACTTCAAGATTGCTACTTAAATACAATTAAGCAGAAAATGAATAACCTTGTTAAATACCAGAAATTGCAATATTTTATATCTTACAACCCACAGTAATTAAGAAAAATATAGTGCAATTTCTCTTTTCTAAGTTACCAGAGGTATTTAGTTTTTCGTCTTCTAAAAATGGTTTCTGTTCTTTTAGTTTGAGACAAAAGGAATGACATATATCACTATAGCTGAAGGAAGTACAGGATTTTCATTTTTTATCAGACAAAGATTTGTAGGAAATAATACAGATTTGGAAATTCAGAAAAGGGAATGAGAAAGGTAAGGTTAATAATTTTTAACTGTAGGGCTACGAGGAAGAAATAAAAAATTAATTTTCATAAAACAGCATGTTGCCTTTCCATTTTGAGATCTTATTCATTTATCTTTTAATCTTCACAATCTTTGAAAAATTAGTATAATAGCAGGAGTAGGAACAGAGCATTTGGATCAGCAGGGGCTTTGATAGTCACACCTTGCTGCTATAAGATACTCTGATTGCAAGTGAACGAGATATGATTAATCCTTAGCAGCACTGGTTGTTCCTGAGATACTCAGAGTCTAATGATCTTACTGTGTATTTAGATGGGTATTAACTTACAAGGGCCACTAAGAGTTTCACATCTGCAACACTAAATGTCTTAAAAATGACTCTTGTCCTTTCTATTTCCACGTTAGATGTCATAACACTGGAAGAAAGTGGAAAGGAAAAGGTATCTTTTTACAGCAGAAGTCTACAGGGAGATAGTTGCGTATATTCTCTCTCAGCAGTGGCCAGATCGTGACATCTGCATAGAGCTCTGCCGCTGCAAAGAAACTGGTGCAAGGAAATCTGTCCTGTTTGCATTTTGACTCCACTCTTAATAGAAGCAAAACCAGCCTAAACGTGTGGTAGTGCTCATGCTTGCCCCCGGTATAGGGGAATCCTCTGTGATAACACCTTTAGAGGTGGCAGTGGTGTGGATCATTTCGGGTGGCATGTTGTCCTTCAGTCAAAGCAGGTTTCAGTGTCACAAAAGAACAGTGCAAGGCAGCCTAAAGGACCAGCAGACTGGGCTCAGACTTGCTCCTCTTTGAGCAAGCGCATTGCTGCTGCAGGCATGCTCAACAACAGAAGGAGGAAACATCATCTAGAAACATAGGGAGAAAGGCAGCCATATGTACAGAATTCCACCACCTGTAAGCAATCTCACAGGACCTGCTGGCCCTCATAGGCACTGCGCTATCTTCATAGATATGTTATCCTAAGCCAATATAGCAAGGCTGCTAAATCTAGGGGCTAGAGCTAGCTCTGGAAGGTGCAGAGAACAACAAAATGACCGTCAACTTCCCTTTGCAGTAGCTGTACACAGAGTAAGAAAAGTTCAGTATCAGGAGCTTCAAACAGCTTTCCCACAGTGTTATTTGTGGACAATGTTGGAGGTGCAGTTTGAAGGAGCAGGTGGAGCAAGATCCTTGAACAAGTGACAACCGTGGCTGCCGAAAAGCTAAATTCTAGCCTATAGGCCTTCTATTATTTTCCCCAGTAGTAGCAAAAATAGCAGCTGGCACAATCAGGGCTGGGGAATCTAAACTATTTAAACTTCATCAAGTTTTACTTCCTTGGTCTTGGTAGGCTTATGAGCATCAGCAGCAATATTTAAATTGAGAAGGCACATGTAGGAATAGTGTCAGATTACATAGAAGCAGTTAATGCTCAGTCCCAGAAAGTCTTCTACCTCCACACAAATTAAACCAATACAACTGAAAAGTAATGTCAAATCAGCTAGAAAGTAAAGTCCATTCCTTTTGCTTATTTGAAAGCAACAAACCAATCCATGCTGACCTGGAAAAGGCTTACTATAACAGGGAGAAGCAAAGGTATGTTTCAAATACTCCTATGCAATTAAAAATGAATACATTTGTTTTTCACATATGACTATGAAATATTTGCTCTCTTGACTTTTTAATATGCTTGACTATATGAATGCTGGCTATCAGTTGTTTTCACATGCTGCTATTAGTTTCATTTTGTTTTACAGCAAAGCATGCAGTCTTTTAATAGTTGACTTTAGTCACATATTCCTCCTGAAAATTATTTCCATCTCTTGTATCTGGACTATGCAGATAATATATTTTCAGTAAGTGCTTTGAATAGGAACCAACCGGTGAACAAATGAAGATAATTAGCCAATACTAAAACACATATATTTGGGTCAAGAAGTAAGTTATATTTTTAAACTCTACCCAAAAAAGTCCCAAACTGCGACTTACTCATCTCCTAGAGCTGATGTTGACTCAAAATAAACTTCTTCTGAATGACTGGCTCCATGTCATATCAAAGCAGAAGCTTTAACAGACCTAGGAATAAATTATCTAGCACTTTGAACTTCTGTGAAAGTTTGAGTCCTTTGTATTTGTTGCCAGATATGCATGCTGTGCATAGATAAGCTTGGTTGATATGTCACGTAATCAAGGGAGTATTATTTTCACAAGAAGTGAAAGAGAAAATGTAAGTATTTTCTGAACTCTCTCCTCTACTTTACTTTTGATTGTTAATGTGATATTTTCCTCTGCCAGAACCTGGAATCCCTACAGCAAGCCATGAAGTTCCTACTTTGAGAAATCCTGTTTCCTGTAACTTCACTACACATTCTGCATGATGACTTGAGGATGCTTTCTGTGTAAGTACAGAAATGGTAACCTGCATGAGGATTTTATGTTCCTGTTTCAAGACAAGATTCTAACCCATCTCCCTGCAGCTAGGCAAACAAATTCAGGAAAAACATAGTGCAAACTTCTCCAAAGGCCGTAGGAAACCTTGTCTGGATTTTTCAGTTGACTCTGCAGTAGATTTATAGGATTCCACCATATCAGCAGCCAGAAGCTGACACAATATGTCTTCTGCAAGCTTTGATTTCTTTTTCACTGTAATGACTTCTTCATTTATATTCTATTGAAACAAGTAACCCAGGATTTCCTCTCCCTTTGTTGGGCAGCTTCCTGTTGTGCATCTGCCTTCTGTGATGTCAAAACACATGAGTTAAGCGTGGCCCAAGGATTATGTTGCTCAAGTCCACCAAAATTAATCAGATTTGGATGTTTAATACTTTCAGCATCTCTGAATATCTCAGTTTGAACAGCAAAACCTCCTGTAATAAGCCAACTTTTCCTCAGACAACTTCTTGACAAGTAAGGATTCGTTATGACTTGAATCTTACACAATGCAATTTATTGAAAGATTTCTGTTATCTTTTCTGCTTTAGTGCAGCAGAAAAAGACTTTACTGTATCAAAGTCTTATGCAAGTGGGTTTCACTGCATGTATAATTACATATAATTCTTGCCTTCCCATCTGAACTAAATCAATTCTTCTGATGGCAGACTCTGTACTCTGACTCTGCATTTGAATAAAGCATCATTTGTATTGAATGTGCTGGAATTGGCAGATGGTTGGTCAGTCATTCAGTTTGATATTAATTGCTTCACTGAGATCCCTTTCAGAAAACTGGGGACAAAATACATAGTGTCTTATTACATCAAGAAAAAAATCACATCTGAAATGCTTTGAGGGAAGATTCTTCTGCTTGGCAGACAATGGACTTTCTCCCTTAGAGTTAAATCTGACCAAAAAGTTCCATGATTTGAAGATTATGTTGTTTCCTTCCTGTTAGTAACCAAAATCATACTTCATTTTGTCTGGAAAAAAAAAAGATTCTATCGCTGTTTGAACAATACTTGTAACTTGAACTTTTTTTTTTTTTTTCTGGAAAACAGCTATGTAGTTATTTTCATTATTATTATTATTTTTATTATTACTATTGCTCAAATATGTCACCACTCATTTATGAACAAGTTCGCCTGCATTCACATGTGCCTCATAATGGCTCTTGTTGAAGGCCATTGCAGTCAGCTGCGACAGGACAGGTAAAATCAGGAATGTTCTGCACTTGGTTTTAATGACTAGACGTCTATAAAATGAACTGGAGTGAGGGCTATAGGTCTGCTTTTGATAAACTGTGGTGGGTCTGCTGTTGGTTCCAAAGCATTTCAGGTATAATGAGTACATTCAGGAACAATCCAACGTACTTGCAATTATATGCATGGTTCACATCAAAAGCACTTTTTTTCCTCAGTATACTGAATGTGTGTCTAGCACCTCAAAACCAGTATGTATGATTTAATCTCAGATTCCTTACCTGACAGATAAGTAAAGCGTATGTCACATCATTTATTTGTTGGCCACTAAAAATATATCTAAATATATCTAAATATATATATATATATCTAAATGTATATATATATATATGCTTTCTAAAAGTGTAGCACCCTTTCTTCTGATAGTTATGTATTGCTATTTCCCTCAAGCAATTACGGAAGGTGCCAAATGATGCCTATTTCTTTTTGATATCTTATGCAATATTTAAGTATACAGTGCATCTGTTCACCCTAAGTATTTTTTAAGAAGAGGTAATCAGTTAAAACTGGAGGCTGTCTACTTCTGCCATTGTAAATCTGTACTGGGTAACTGAGTTAAATGTCTTATCTCCAGAGCAAGCCTCTTACATCAAAGGACGCAAAACTCCTCTGCCTTCTGCACTTCTCCCTGAGTCCTCTTCACAGTAATTTCCTTTTCCATAAGTAGGTAACAGCAGACACTCTAGTTTTCTCCTCCTATCCTACTTTTGGAGATACAGTGCATAGCATCTGGACTTCACACTCAGACGATTCAAACCATCAATGTCTTAACTTCTGGAGCTTATTTACAAACAACTTGGAGGTACCGCAATAACACACCTGGTGCTTTTAATTTGAGTAAAATTCCTTGCTCAGTCTTGGGATCAGATCCTGAGCTAACAAGAATCACTTCAGTTCTGTTTGTCTTAAGTGGATAATGTACATTTACACCAGCCAACACTCTGCCTTCAGAAAGTTACAAGGCTTGTTGGCAACGCATGTTTCACCTGAACAGCTGGATACACTTGGGACCAACACGGAAAAAAACAGATTTTTCCTTTAAGCTGAGCTTTCTTAAATAAGCAGTAAAAATGGCATAGTCGTAATTTTCTGCATTTTGCTTTATAACAGAGAAATAGGCATTAACGTCAGACAATATTGACATTGGCTAAAGTTCTTCACTGCAGTAAAACACTAAGTTCATGTAGAAGAACCAGCAGAACAGCACTGACAGCAACTTGGATCATGTGGGCTCACAGTCTGTTGGCTCACACAGCTGTGTGGGAGCTGGGCCAATTGGGTCCCAAGCAGAGGAGGGTTTGTGGACCCTGTCTGAATGCCATGACCTTGAGCTACCTCTGGACTGGTGGCTACCACTGTCACTTCCTTCCTCTCATCTAATTCTGTCCAGAGTTGTTTTACCAGATGAAACCAGCTGGCACAAAACACTGCAATGACAGTCTTCAAAGCAGCAAAACCAAGGCAGCAATAACAGTCATTTTTGCAGCTGGCTTTTAAAAGTTTGCTGGGCACAGCCATCATTACTATGTTTACAGACTAAGTATACAAGATGAAAACTTTGTGATGATAACATCTTCAAATAAATCCGGTGTCACTGTCACCTGGCATTGGATCAACTATCTTTGGGAAAGGTAGTTTTGCCACTCTATGAGTAGTGGCTCTCACTCTAGAAAGCCTCATACTGTTTCCATTCACATCTACAGACAACAGAGACATTCTTGGTACGCTTTTGACAATGCCTTCAGTGTCTTGCTACCTTAGTCTGTACACTGATTCCAATAGTGAGCCAGGCACCAAAGGCAAAGTGGTTTTAAGAATGCAAATCTTTATTACAATAGTCAGGAGGATGTTTCTTAGTTACAATCAATGGTGTCCCAAAAGGTCTATGACAGGAATGGTACTCAGACATCAAGAAACCACATCGTGTATTTAGACAATGAAAAATAAGGTGTGACCAAAGATGTTGAAAACTTTAGGTAATGCAGCGAACTTCTCAGGGGATCTAATTAGCCGTGGCTTAGTGCTGGACTAGCACAGCTCTAATGCTTACATTTTTGAAGGTAGTGCTGGTGCTGAGCTGTGTTATGTATGCAGACGGACTTATTCAGGGTACCTAGGTATCCATAACATCACACATTATCCCATGGTATACAAGCCCAGAGAGTTGTGCTGAAGCTGACTAGGAGTAGTAGGACACAATAAAAAAAATTCTGCCTGAATCTATTAAGAAAAGAAAAGCAATCATGTCAGCTAACCTGTTAATCATGTAGATAAGATGGCAGATGCAGAACTACAGAGGAGGTAGGAAGAAGGATTCTTTTCTTTGCAAGCTTACCTGTCCTATCCTTTCAACAAAAATCAAGCCAATAAATGAACAAGAACTTATTGTAATAGGGAAGTTCTGCAAGAAATATTCCTAAAACAGAAGAGAGCATGTTTGGCCACAGCAGAGTATGAGGAGGTCGACACACTCAGCAGAATCTCTAAGCTTATGAATAAAGACGACAACTGAGTGAGAACAGAGCCAAAACTTCGAGTAAAAACTACATAGCAATATTCACACCTCTAATGAAGCCAGGGAATTTCTGGCACTGCATCTCTTGTCCTTCAATACGACATTTTTGGCATGTTGCTTTCTTATGCATGTGTGTTTTGGTAGTGAAAAGAAATCCTACCTTTAAAGAATGTTTCACTTTGCTGTTTCCAAAGAAATATCCCGTTAACAAACTCTGAGGTCAGGGCCACATGCACATCAAAGATAAGCACAAACAAAATTGGACCAGAGTGAATTGTATCTCCCTGAACAGTGTCCTGTTGTACACACAACAGGTTTCAATATATAGGTCTCCAATTCACTTTTGGGCATGCTAATGCTCCTATGTATTTCTTTCTGGATGTACTTTGAACTAAGCTGTAACTGAAGTCTAAGTCACTTCTCATCAACCCCATAAATTTGTTGGACAGGAAAATACTAAAATAACATGAAAAATTACTCCGTCAATTCCTATTGCCTTATAAAATACCTTGGCAGCCCAATTTTATTTTCTTTAAACCATTGTGCAACAAATTTGCTGGAAACATCATGTTTGGTCAGATTTGTTCTTAAAAGTATTTCTAATTCAGTACTTGAACAATTTTAGCATTTAATAAAGTGGTGGAAAGAAGTTTGTAACACACAAAAAAGTTTGTAAATGGATACAGGTGCATTTCCTCAGGGGCCGTTCCTGGGTTTGCAGAAGGAGACAAATTTATTCTCATCAGTTCTGTAGATGATCTGAAATGGACGGGATGGCGTGCAGCTGATATGCTTAAGGGAAGGGTTACCTGTAGAAGGACCCAGACAGAAGGATTGAGCTGACAGGAAACTCAGGGAATTCAGCTAGGATATATGCTGTGCTCCATGCTTGCATGCAGGCCTGGGGCCCCAGCACAAGAAGGATGCGGAGTTGTTGGAGCAGAGCAAGAGGAGGGCCACGAAGATGATCTGAGGACTGAAGCACCTCTATTATATCCCTGGAGGCATTCAAGGCGAGGTTGGACAGGGCCCTGGGCAGCCTGATCTGGTGGGTGGCAACCCTGCCCATGATAGGGGGGTTGGAGCTCAATGATCTTTGAAGTGCCTTCCAACCTAAGCCATTCTATGATTCTGTGATACACACCAGGGGGACAGGATGCTATCCAGAGAAACTTAGACAGGCTTGAGCAGTGGGCCAAGGTGAACCTCATAAGGTTCAACAAATCCAAATTAGGTCTTGCATCTGGGTCAAGGCAACATCCGCTAGCAGTACAAGCTGGGGGATGAACAAACTGAGTGCAGCCTTACTGAAAAAGAGCTGGGGGGTTCTGGTGGATGGCAAGCTGGACATGAGCCAGCAATGTGCCCTCGCAGCCCAGAAAGCCAATCGTATCCTGAGGCTGCATCAAAAGAAGTGTGATCAGTGGGTCAAGGGAGGTGATCCTGCCCCTCTGCCCTGCACTGGTGAGGCCTCACCTGGAGTACTGTGTCCAGATGTGGAGTCCTCAGTACAGGAGAGACATAGGCCTGTTGGAGCATGTCCAGAGGAGGGCCACAAAAATGATCAAAGAGATGGAAAACCTCTTCTGCTAGGACGGGCTCAGAGAGCTGGGGCTGTTCAGCCTTTAGAAGAGAAGGCTCCAAGGAGATCTGATAGCAGCCCTTCAGTATCTAAAGGGGAGCTACAGGAAAGAAGGCGACAGACTCTTTAGCAGGGTCTGTTATGGTAGAAGAAGGGGAGATGGTTTCAAGTTAAAGAGGGTAGATTTAGGTTAGATATAAGGAAAGTCTTTTACAGCGAGGGTGGTGAGGCACTGGAACAGGTTGCCAAGGTAAGGCTGGATCAGGCCCTGGGAAACCTGATCCAGCTGTGCATGTCCCTGTTAATTGCAGGGGAGTTAGACTAGACGACCTTTAAAAGCCCCTTCCAACTCTAAGGATTCTATGTTACGATAGACTATGGCCCAGTAGAGGCCAGACTGCACCTGCCTGACTGGGGAGCAACTGTGGAGAAAGGCATGGAAGTCCTGGGGTACAGCAAAGGACAGAGATGAAAGCTAGCAGCAACCTGGGCTGTGCCAGCAGGAGAACATCTAGAATACTAAGGGAAGCAATTATTCCTGGGGAAGGGATGGATGAATTCAGGGACTGCTGCCCCCAGAACATACAAGAGGCAATTGAGAGTGCAGAGTCAAGCTCTTTACTGAGATGACCACTGGTAGAAGGAGACAATGATAGTAAGTTGGAATCAGATGGTTTTGCCTGAAAATAACAACAAAAACAACAAAATACTCTGAAGACAATTAAGCATGAAAGCAGGGACCTAGAGAGATTTTTATGTTCTTGTAGGTTGCTGTTGGTTGTAATGTATTCTCTTCGTCTAGCACTGTTGCTCATCATAGAATCATCCTACTACCCCAGCTTCTCCAGCTGTGCATGAATTTCTTTTGGGGGGGTTCTGGCTGATGAAATACATTAATTTAAAAAAGAATTTTTTAGTAGAAAGAATGAAAGAAGAAAGTTTGGGGAGGAAGCATAATAACTCTGCTACAGTGCTGAGGCAGCGAAAAATAACTGCTGTATCCTATGTAGTTAACAACTGAAGTGATTTGTATTCTGTGGTTATATTAATGGACAACAGCTTTGATATATGTTTGGTATTTCATGTCCTAAAATTAAGTTTCATGAGAGAATGTGTTTGCCCACTCTAAATTCACCAGTGCTGACTGGTTTGCTCTTTTCCTTCAAAGGATGTTCTTCTTTAGAGACTATCTTCCCATTGATATGTGAGGAAGAGTTTGACCCACATCCCTTACTTTGGTACCATCATCTAAATTTCTGGTGTGGAAGTCTGTAGTAATTTCTACTTTATGAAGTGGTCATTAAGTTACAAAAATGCATGTCTCCCTATCACCATGCATTACTAGAAACTATTTTCCAGACACCCTTTGAATCCTCTGAGTAGATTAGTTTTTACTATTAAAGGAAAAGAAGACATTTAAAACATTTGGAAACTCATGAAATTATGTTATGATCAGAATGGAAAGGCAGACAACCTGCTGTGGCAAAATACACCAAACATTCGCATTATCAGTTTAAAATTCTATTTCTTTTGCGGTACACATTTGGAAAATGCCAACACGTGCTTGATATTCTGAAAAATATTGGGGCACCATATTATCCCATAAAAACCCACTTCATTCACTGATCTTGCTGATATTTTCCATGGGGAACTTGAAGGCTAAGCTGCTGAATGTTCTCTGCCAGCTCAGAAGGACCTTCTCTCTCTCCTTAAACTGAAGACAGCTTTGGGATTTCCCCATCTCGTGGTACAGTGGGTGTAGGCTCCTGGGCTGAATGTGGGATGTGTGGTGTGTGTAGTGAGCATGTTGGCTGCAGAGCTGCCATTACAGCACACACTGCTGAAGAGTTTCCTATTTGAGTCAGCCAGAATTCTCCCCAGGGCTTTTCCTGTGGTACGACTCCTCAACAAGCACAGACCTCAGAGTCACAGCTGGCCACTATCGGATGTTATTCTTATCTCAGCGTAAGCTACAAAATGCAGTATCAATATGCAAATGGAAAATCCTTGTGGTAGGTACCAATACTTTCCAGACTAAAACTTGAACCACTAACATTCAAACCATAAAAGACCCTATTTCAGTCTGAGTTAGCTTTAAGGAATTGTACTGGCTTGCCCAGACAAAATTTTCCCCCCTAATTATGAAAGCAACTAACAAAAACTGCCACACAGAATCTATGCAGCTCATCAAATACTTTTTAGCTTATTTTGCATCTAGACTAACTTCTACAGGATTTAATGAGTGTTGATTCAATTTTATGGACTATTATTTCTTCAGTTGCCCTGAACCACATAAAAATCTCAAAAGAGTTCTCTGCTTCCACATGGTAAAAAAATAGGTATTGCAGAATATAGAATGGCTTGGGTTAGAAGGGACCTTAAATCCCACCTAGTTCCAACCCCTTACCATGGACAGGGCTGCCACCCACCAGATCAGGCTGCCCAGGGCCCCATCCAACCCAGCCTTGAAAGCCTTCAGGGATGGGGCACCACAGCTTCTCTGGGCAGCTGTGCCACTGCCTCACCACTCTCTGAGTAAAGAATTTCCACCTAACATCTAACCTAAATTTCCCCTCTTTTGGTTTAAAGACATCGCTATTAGACTGTGTCAAATGTTGATCCTCATCCTGCTTATAAGCTCCGTTCAAGTACTGGAAGCCACTATGATGTCTCCCCTCAGCCTTCTCTTCTCCCAAGCAAAACAAGTCCAACTTTCTCAACCTTTCTTCGTTACAGCAGTAATGAAGTATTACACCTGCTAGTTCTTTTTTTTGTTTTTTGTTGGGATAATGTACTTTGTTGTGGTTTCATAGGAAAAAAAGCAAAATACAACTTGATAGTTATGATTTAAGTAACAAAGAGTTTGTGGGTTTGGGTATAGTAACCAGGACTGTCTGTAAAAGTAGAGGTTTGTGGGAAATAGTTTAGTATATACAGTGAAGCTGAGCGTTCCAGTTCTCAGAATTATTTAGTCAAACTTGGAAAATCCAAGCATTATTTTCCTAATTGGAGCTTAATTATTACTAAAATGTACTTTATAAGTGGACTGGACTGTTAGAGGCTGTTGGCTGCCAGTTTCTTCAATCTGCCAACACTCAGATAGCAAAAGAATATTTTTTTTTACTGTGGTGAAATTAAGCAATATTCTAAAACACTAGCACTTTTGCAGATTTCAATTGTAAGACAGAGAACAGGTAGAGCCGAGAAGAAAGATTCAACTGTCCTTCCCCATACAGCTTTGTAATAAAGAATATAAAGTCTCTTTGTTTTCTCTTCCCAGTGAAAAAGACCTCTAGAAGATAAGTCATGAATGTTCAGTTATAAAGTTTGGAAGACTAAGTCAGAGACAGCAATATGGTGTGGAAGGTAGAACTTGAACAGCCATATGGCACAGTGTGCTTTAAGTAAAAAAAAAAACAAAAAAATTAAAAATGGACTTTGTACAGTATAAAATTCCCTTTGTAATGTGGCTGGAATGCCTATGCTAAATGAGATTCAATAAAAGATGAACTACCACACAGAACACTGAATGAACACTGCTCTGTTTAGTAAAGCAATGCTGACATTTGAGAAACTGAAAACTCTTTCCTTCTCAGAGTTTCCAAAGCCATATTGTTCATTGCCAATCAGGTAGAGCAGTGCAGCTAAATGAAATGTTGCTTGAAAACTGAAGAACCCACAAAGTGTTTTTTGGTTTTTTTTTTGCCTGCACGCATTCCCAGAGATAAAGCATTGTTATGTTCTACACTTGATCAGGCCTCTGTGCTGTACCACTAACTATACACAACTTTAGTGAGACCTACTTTGCAAAAAAAAGAGAAGTTGAGTTTCATTTGTAGCCAAGTAATTAAGAATAATGTTAAGATGCATTTGGTTCTGTCTGTATCTGCCTGAAATAAGGTTTCAGAGCTGTACTTTTTGAGTGTTTAGCACTGAAACCTCTGTGTTAGTCACTTTGCTGAACAGCACAGGAAGACTTTCAGATACTGTGGTGATAAGCATGATATACTGAACCACCTTATTCACAACCATGCTTGCTTGATGTCTTTGCCCAGGTGCTGGTCAAAGCAACAAAGCATTTCATGCCAACAACAGCAAGAAAGATCTGATCCTTAAGCTCCATTCAAAGTTAATCAGACAAAGGTCTGACACTTTAGACAGAGAAATTCTTGAAAGTTGTACCCTTCTTGTTACTTTTGCTGGAGTTAAGTTGTACCATTATCAGCTTTTTTTGGAGTCAAATAGATGTATATTATTTCCTCACAAGCTGTGAAGTTTATTTGCAATAAATGTCAGTTTCATTAAAAGACAATAATAAAATTAAGTTTTATCCAAATTAAAAAAAAAAAAATCAGGAAGTTCTGATATTGACTTCTTTTTCTGAAACACTTAATATCCTATAAATTTAACATCTACCTTCCATTTTCCTGCTGATAGGAATTACATCCTCTATTGTGAGCCATCCATCCCCTCCTTTTTGGGGCTGGCAGGGCTGGCAGGCCTGGCAGACCAGATAGATAGCACTATCCTCGGGTAGGTTCCTGGCTAGAATGAAAGTCCTGTATAAAGTTTGTTTCCTTCCTAAGAACTTGATATAGAACAAAGTAAGTTATAAAAATAACAGAATAATGGATGAAGTAGGTTTGGGTTTTCCTTTGAATACAAAGGAGAGATATTTGCACAGCATTAAATTCAGTTAAAAAGCTGAGTCATCAGATTGAGGATAAATTTCTGGTGACGCAGATTAATTATTTTTCAATCAATGCTCTATTCTTTGTTGGAGCTGTGCTCATTACAGATGAGGTGCTTGATTGTAGAGTCATTACCAAGGAAATGTCCTCCCACTGATACCAGTGAAACTACTGAATGATTCATGGGCTGAGGACTGAATGGAGTATTGGCCAGGAGTTTATTCAGACCTCCAGGAGGGTGTGATTCTGGTTTACAAGAGCAGCAAGACTTTTCTGATTAACTTGGAGAGAAGCAAGATGGAACCCAAAATTGCCAGTGTGATTAGTATTCATATCACAGTGATGCTTGAGCACATTTCATTAAAATGTCATTGTAGGTATAGAATTGCTGTTCCTCACTTCATCTATGCATGAGTCCAGGCCTCCCAGAGAATCAGTAGCTGAAGAAAGAAGCAGCAGCTCCTTTGCTGCTATACACTGCTGCAGCTCTGCTGAAGGGCATCAGAGCTTCAGCAACTCACACCAGTTGAAGCTCAGGACCTTCCATATGAAGCCTTTTGGCAAACTGGAAGGCAAGGCAGAGCCCACATGCTACAGAGCAGCTCCAGAATCTTCAGTATCTTTTGTACCTGGGGGGTGTATGCGTGTTTAGGGAAAGGGAGAATGAAGGAAAAATTGGAAACTAAATCATGATGATTGTGCTGAAGGAAGAAATAGCTGAGAAAAGTTGAGTCACAGAGAAATATCAAATGGGGCAGCTGGGGTGGGGGGAAGTCCATCATGTTTGGTGCCCCTGTAAGTTTTATGAATAATGAAAAATATGAAACAGGATGCATAAAGCAACACAGGACAAACACCACTTATGGCCATGTAGTACATTTCCTATCAAAATTTGAACACATGTAAAAATAGAACAGCAACTATCTATTTCAGAGCATACAGTTGTTTGTAAATTTTGTTTTATGTCTACTGGAAATTACCAAAGAGCTTTTTGCAAAAAAGAAACTTGAAAGGTCAGCTTGAAAACACTCTGAAACCTGTTAGCTGAAGGGGAGGTGCAAGTTTCATGTTGCTCCAAACTTCACTCACTGAGCTGTGGGACTGTGAGCTGCTTTCATGTAGAGGTCAGTGTCTCTTTTACAGAGTGACCCAGAGAATTTCATCGCTGTACAATTTTGTTAGGATCTTATAGTAATAGCATCTTTTGGGTGTGCATGGGATTATTATGAGCCCAGCTTTCTTAGCTGTCTTTCATATTTGCAAGCAGCTATGCTGCTTAGGAACTAGCCACAAATATATTTGTGAGTGTGTACTTGTGTGTGTTTGTGTGTTTGCCAATACACTTGGCACAGACAGAATGCATCTGGCTCAAAGAAACTACAGGATATCGACTCTGACAGCATTCCAGTATTAGTAATGACATTCAACTGAGGCAGACATATCTATGGAACAATCATGCATTTGTCTGTCTTTTGAATCAGATACGCTAACTTGAATTGGAAAGGGCAAGGCTCTTTCAGAGTGCCCATGAAGCAGTTGGGAGCAGGAGATCTAGAAGACTAAGTTTTTTTCCGTCTTGCTCTTTGGAAACTAAATATGCAAGAACGGAGCATAGCCTGAGGGAGGCTTTGCTCATTCCTAAGCCTCTGACCTCAAAATAGAGAGTTGGGAATAAGTCTCCCTGACAACAGGGGGGGAAATGAAATTGGTATTTCAAATTATGTGTATTTTGGACTATAATTTCACTCTCAAGTAGGAAATTAATCTACGATTAATCTACGATCAGTGATCACGAAATTATTTCTTGTCCACTGCAAAAAACATACATATAGCCAAATACCTGGAAAACAAATCCTGCTTTGACTTGGGGGCATGGCAGAAAGTGTTGGGTGTGCCAGTGCAGGAAACAGCACTTATCCTGCAGCATTCTAGGGTCCTCTCTAAGCCAGGAAATGCCATCATGACCTGCAGCAGATAAGATAAAAAGCTCTAAAGATGGCTGCAGTCTTTATGGGAAATCAGTTGTTCAAATAACTGCTTATGTTCTGCATGCTTAGAGAAGCTAGTATCATTTTCCCCACTAAGTTCTTACGCGCTCGTGACACTGCTGGCATTTCCTCACACCTCTCTCTAACCCTCACATCTTTGTGTTATGGAAAAGAAAAAAAAAAAAAAAGCAATCTTAAAAAAAAATCCATGTTGTAAATGCAAGCTCTCTCTCCCCCTCCTCTAGTGCTGTTTCACTACCTGGTAAAAAGAAGAGTTAAAGTGAAAGGAAATGGAGTGTGACATCAGACGTGAGGCCAAGTCCTTAATTTGTTTTCTTGCTAATGCTGAACTCAAGGAAATCAACTGGATCCTTGCCTGAGTAAGTACTGGGAAATTAAGGAAAGGTTTGAAGACTGGGCCTTTGATGATTAGGTCAATGCCTTCCATGTAAGCCCAAGTTCTTAAAAGAACACAGAGAAAAAAAAGGGAAACTGAACTCCTTAATGCTTCCTGTTTCCAACTCAAGCAGGAGGAGGTTGGGATTTCCATGAGAAGCACTGCTGTTCTCGTCAGAAGAATTCTACAACAGTTCTGATATAGCCCCACCAAAATGAGAATACGACTTGATGTGGGCAGTTGCAGCCAGGAAACAAAGAAACTTAAAATGCAACCAATTACAGTTTTGACTGACATACCTCTCTTCAAAATCACCATAGGGCTGTATGGATATTTCTCTACAGTACTGAGAACACATAGAGTTCCAAGTCTGCACAGTAAATGTGGAACCAGATGATCTTTCAGGTCCTTTCCAACCCAAGTCATTCTGTGATACTAAATGCCCAAAGATGCAATCCAAATGCCTATGCCACATATTTCAGTCACTTTTTTTGCCTGAATCAGAAAGACAAGACTGAGTTCACCATACCTTCACTGAAACTAATGTGTATACCATGCAAGTTGTACAGATACAATAAAATAAATGAACACTTTTACCTTCACAGCAGGCTGTTTCTACTAATATGCAATACCATACCAAAGATGTCCTGCAAAGAAGCCATCAAAATTATTTAAAGAGAACAATAATGATAAATAACCAGTAAGCGACCCTTCACTCTCCTTAGGACTAATCATAGACTCATAGACTCATAGAATGGCCTGGGTTGAAAAGGATGATGATCATCTAGTTTCAATCCCTCTGTCATGGGTGGGGTTGCCAAACACTAGACCAGGCTGCCCAGAGCCACATCCAGACTGGCCTTGAATGGCTCCAGGGATGAGGCATCCACAACCTCCTTGGGCAACCTGTTCCACTGCGTCACCACCCTCTGAGTGAAAAACTTCCTCCTCATATCTAAACTAAATCTCCCCTGTCTTAGTTTAAGACCGTTCTCCCTTGTCCTATCACTATCCACCCTCGTAAACAGTTGTTCCCCCTCCTGTTTATATACTCTCTTCAAGTACTGGAAGGCCACATATTAAAATATTTTTCTTAGAACCAAATATTATAGCCAAATTTTGAATTGATTCATCAATTAGAGAGTCTTATTGATTCCAATACAATTGTACCAATCCCAGTCAACCCAGTTTGTTCACTATCCTTCCCTTGATTCCTAATTCCTTCCCTTTCAGCCATTTTCTTCCCACCTCATCAAGCATGCCCTGAGCTAATTCAATGTCAGGAGTACAAATACAGCACTGCAGGACTGACCAGGATTATGTATTCATAGCCATAGGAGCCAGAGAGAGTCAGTAATCCTGGAATCAACTGATCAGACTGCACATAAAACCAAATTTAATTCCATTGTTTTGCTGCCTGCAGCAGCAGTTGGGAACGGAAAGCTATTTGTAATCCCCTTCTGTGTTGCTATTGCTGTAAATATATGTTTTCAGTGGATTATCCAAGGATGTAAATTTCATATTTTAAAACTTCCATATTGCTGTATAAGCTATGAGTTTAAATTAAGCTGTAAGAGGTAATGGAGATACAACTAAGAGTGCTTGGTGTGTAAGTTCTGCTTCAAAGGACTTGATTAAAGACTCAGATTATAGCATCAGTGAGCAGATTTATATTTAAACTGTCAGGTTGATCTGAAGCAAACAAGATCTTTCTAAACAAGAAAGGAACTTAAATGGATTAAATCAGCTATCCTCGCTTTGTACAAATATGCTAACAGTTCTACTTCACCCCGTTTTCTCCCATGCACATCACTTGTTAGCATGATTTATTTATTATATTAAATCTAGGGACGTTATTCAGTTGCTTAGGCCTAAACACATAAGAACAGAAGGTGCTGAGGCAGATACTTGGTGGTTTGGCTGGCTTCAGGACTAATCAGACAACTGGAGCACATTGCAGACTTTGTCAGGAACTGGAATGCAACTCCACTGATGTGAAGGAGAACCGCACACCCACACCTCCTGATGTTGAGAGACTTTGCATGCTAAGCGTGTCTGTCACTGAGCTTTTCTCACCTTGAAGAAGATTGGAGCCAAGTGCTCTGAGGTACATTTACATGCCATCATCTGATGCAGGTGAGCAAGCTGTAAGCCAAATGGGTCCAGCCTGGGAACTCTGCCAGCAGGAAGAGAAGGCAGAGGAAAGCCTCTCTTTGGTAACTGTAACTGAAGATGTTGTTCCTACAGGGCTCCTAAAGGGTGGTTGGCATTACCACAGGGAACTGCTAACAGAAGGTGAGATTTCAGCCTTATCAGGTTTTCAACAACAACAATAAAATGCTATTTCACTATGCAGCTGTTTGTGTTTGAACAAGACAGAGCACTCTGCAGATATTTCTGCTTCCCCCTGCACCTTTCATGAACATTTAGCAATATCTATCCTTTTGCTCACATAAACATTTCCCAACAATTCCTCCCTGTGCTGCTCTCAGGAGATGGCTTTGTCAATCATTTTCTCAGTAACAATTTGCTTCTACCACATTGTAGCATATTCCAAAGCAGAAAAAGGACATGTGTCTGGAACGGAAGACCTCCCTTGGTGGCTGGCTGATCAGTCATGAAGTCTATGCCACGTAAGAAAGGCAGAAAGATTCTGGGAACAGCAAAACTTGCCCATTAGGCCTCTTGCTATTAACGGGTTTCCAGCAATGAGACAATAGTGTTCATATGTTTAGCCTTGATGTACCCAGTCACGTCAGCTGCTTTGATATGGTTATCCAGTTTTCAAATTTGGGCCATGCTGTGACTTGATGCAGAAATCAGTGTCTCTTTACAGGAAAGCAGTATATGTACATGTGTGTATCTACAAGCAAAGTAGGGCTCTGTACTTTATGGCACCAGGCTCATGATTCGACTGAGAACCATGTAAGCTATAAGTAGTGCATTTTGCCTTAGCACAAGTATGTTCAGCTTTGTATATATTCCATGCTAGACTGGAACAAGAAAAAGCATCTGTTGCAAATACTTCAAGTGTAAAAATTCAAAAATCAATTTCTGAGACTACTGCCCCTTGCCTGTATGCAATTTGATGGCAGATATGTTTGCTGTTTTCACCTGTGTATTCATTACTAATGTGAAAAGAGCAGGTCAAAGGCATACTAAAGAAGAAAGCACAAAGGTATTTCTTAAAAGAAATTTGCTTTTAGGTAAGGGGAAGAGAGGCATCCCTTGCTCAAAGCAGGAACACAAATGCGGACCTAAATAAAAATGTACATTCTGATACCATATTCGCTACATTTATCGTGTACAAGGGAACATAATTCTAAGATTCTCTCACGGTGACACCTCTGTAATTTCCAAACTTCAAGGGCAGACAGCAAAAGCTATTTGAAAGAGAATCTTCCACCTTCTGCTACACAGCAAAGTAGCTGTACCTAATTACAGAATTTCTGGTGTGAAAATCACCACATCCTAAGTGGAGTCTGAAAGCCTCAGGCATGGAAAGCAAACTACAGTCAAGACACAGTAAAGGAGTGTGATAAAAACCCCTTTAAAATAGTCTGTTACTGTATCTCGTTCTTTTCTCAAGTTGCTGGATTAACCATTGTAGTGCTCTGCAGTCTCCTGTCAATTATGGTAGCCCTTTCCAACCACACAGCATATCAACTGGGACTCAGAACAAATCCAGCTGCAAAGCCCAGGGAAAGCTGAAGTAGAGCAGGCATAAGGGATGGGCACAGCCTATCTGCTCCCACTTGATACTCCATAGATAACAAAAAGTGACCATCTGTGGGTCTCAGTAGCTGACTTGCAAAATTTTGTAATCCTTGTGTGCTACTAGGGGCTTTCAGGGAGGCAAGCAGAAGTCAAAATACTCAGTAAAATGCTGCACTAAGATCTTGAGTGTTTACTAATGTAGCTAGAAGTTGTAGATTTTATTCCAAGAGAGAAGTAGATGTCTACCTTGACTTCAGGAAGGCTTTTAACACTGTCTCCCATAACACAGGTAAGCTTAGGAAGTGTGAAATAGATGAGCAGATAGTGAGGAGGACTGGGAACTGGCTCACTGGCAGAGTTCGGAAGGCTGTGATCAGCAGCACAGAGTCTGGTTGGAGGCCTGTTACTAGTGGTGTTCTCAAAGGGTCAGTACTGCATCCAGTCTTATTCAACATCTTCATCAGTGACCTGGATGACCCAGATAGAGTCCACCTTCAGCAAGTTTGCTGATGATACGAAGCTGGGAGGAGCTGATGACCCGCCAGAAGGCTGTGCTGCCATTCAACAAGATCTGGGCAAGCTGAAGAGTTGGGCAGGGAGGAAAATTATGAGGTTCAATAAATGAAAGTGTAGAGGGAAGGAAAAACCACAAATATCAGTACACTTGGGGAGGAACAACCACATCCATCAGTACAGGTTAGGGGATGACTTGCTGGAGAGGAGCTCTGCAGAGAACTTGGGTGTCCTGGTGGACAACAGGTGAGCTGTAAGCCAGCAGTGTACCCTTATGGCTAAGAAGGCCAATGATATTCCGAGGTGCACTAAAAAGAGCATGGCCAGCAGGTTGCGGGAAGTGTTTTTCTCCTTCTACTGTGCCCTGGTGAGGCCACATCTGAAGTCTTGTTTCCAGGTCTGGGCTCCTCAGTTCAAAAAAAGGGAGGGAACTTCTAGAGACAGTCCAGTGGAGAGCCACAGAGATGATGAAGGACCTGGAGCATCTATCTTATCAGGAAAGGCTGAGCGACCCAGGACTGTTTAACTGAGTAGAGACTGAGAGAGTATCTTACCAATGCTTATAAATATCTAAAGAGTGAGTTTCTAAAGTGGATATCTAAAGTGGATGGGGCCAGCCTTTTTTCAGTGGTGCCCAGTAACAGGGCAAGGGGCAACAGGCACAGACTGAAACACAAGAAGTTCCATCAGAACATGAGGAAAGACTTCTTTACTGTGAGAGTGACAGAGCACTGGAACATGCTGGCCAGAGAGGTTATGCAGATGTTCAAAACCGACCTGGACTCTTTTCTGTGTAACCTGCTACAGGGAACCTACTTTAGCAGGGGGATTGTACTGGAGGATCTCCAAAGGTCCCCTCCAATCCCCATGACTCTGTGCTAAACTCACTCAAGAGCACAGCTCCTAACAATCTCAAGTTCCTGTAAAAACAAACAAGCAGACAAACAAACATACAGAAGCTGTTTATACAGAAAAAGCAATTTGGTTTTAAAAACACTCCCTCAGTTTTTTCACCCTTCCCTTTTCCTTTGAATATTATTCACATTTAAAAAGTTCTAAATCAGCCCCTTCATTTTGTGGAAACAAATTTCTGTTCTGCAGAGAAAATGGAATGTAGATTCAATAAAAATCAGAAACTTGAGGAAGAGCAAAAATAGTTTATGCATTCCAAAAGGACATGCCCCTTATTCAATTGGAAGTGTGCAGCTGATAAAAAAAGTCCTATAATATTTTAACTTGGAAGCATTCAAACTGTTGGACAAAAATATTGCTGGGTTGATGAGAAATCGAAATTCATTGGCCAAATTCTGCTCTCAGAAATGCACAGCTGAGATCAGAATCTCTCAAAATTGCTATCTGTTCTCCTATTTTATAATTAAATCTTGCAATCTTTCCTCAGAAAAAATAATCCTCTGGGACTGCTGGCATTTTTGTATGACTTCAAAACTTGGCACTCTGTGTTCTCAAGAGGGAAATCTTTAAGAGTTAACAGAGTACAGCTGAATTGCAAAGAAGGAACCGGCCAGAAGTGGCACGACCTCATCCCCTAGCAACAGAAATCAATAACAACAAAGATAACATAATTACACTACAGAAAGGATCCAGAGGGCAGATTATGTCAAGTATTATGTTGTTAAGAAAGAATGACATGTGAAAGAGACAGCATGCTTTAAACATGGAAGAAAACGCAGAAAATGTGGAAGGTAGATAGGGAAAAGTGAAATACGAACACAGAATAAATTAGCCTGTAGATTCTTAAAAAGGAAAGAAAATTATTCCTGTTCCTGCTTTCACTCTTTTATTTATTCAGTACACAGAATTAGATTCCCAAGGGAGCAGAGAAAGGCATTTTATTTCACAAGAAGCTCCAAGGCACAGGGAAAATAGACGACCCTATGATGACAGCCTTGTTCTGGGACTCTGGAAACCCATCTAATTTCCTGCTTAGGTACAGATGGCCCATAGCGCTTAGGCAAATCAACGGGCTTTCTGTGCCTCAGTCTCCCATCTGGAAAATAATGCCAATAGAAGAATGAGAACTGAGATGGATCAGATACTGCTCTGGTCTGAGAACTGCAGAGTTTTGCAGAGTTGTCTAAAACAGAGGGATCCCTGCGTTGGCAGGGGTCATAAGTTTGCCTCAAATAATGCACTCCCTTTTTGCTGCTTAAGTTTCTCATATGCTTGAAAGAGATTGAACGTTGTGATGGGGCTCTGCAACTCTGTAGTATTCAAACTTCCAGCACTACAGCTGTCAGCACAAAGATTATCTAAGAATGTATTCACTGGTACAACTCTCTGCTAATGTTGTCATATAACTTTGAAACACTTCTTAACATGGGTTAATTTTTCAAGAACTCATTTTGAGCAGACCAGTACTAGTACCAGTACCAGTACCAATAAAAGCTCATATACCTATATCTTTATATAAGACTGGCAGAACGCCCAATGCCTTCCCACACTTTTGCAAGTTTCTTCCCCATAATCACTCAACTTTACTATCACAGCTATTCTTGTCCCTCTACTGCACAGAGCAGTAAGATGCTCAAAATCCACCTCTCCATCACTCAAAATTTTTCTATGCATTACTTGATTGAAATAACCACTGAATCATCTGATTATTTCAATAACTGTTTCAGCCACTTGTACATGGTCAATCAAGCCTACTGCATTTCTCCTGACCCACCACCCTGCTGCAACAGTGGCTTGGCCACAAGGACCATCCTGCTGCAGGGCCGCTGATCTTGATCTCTTGAGCTTAGCTTTCTGACTGATGTTATCCAGCCCTTTTCACCCACATGACAGATATTTACTGAAATAAAATTACTTAAACAATAGAAAAACAGAACAACAGCAAAAGGAATGGTGTAGGTTAACACTACTCTCTCATCATGATTTCTGTGTACAGATAACCCGGCTTGGTTTCTAAGTACTCAGAGAACTGAAAGCTAGTTTCAAGGAGTGATGCTTGCAGTAATTAATTCTTTAGGGTGAGGTGTACATCTAGATTATATTTTTCACATATTTTTTTCTGGCATATATTCTACCTGTTTTGTTATACTTGTAGCACTTGGGGTGATCAATACTTCTTGCCTCTTTGTCCAACTATAAATTGATTGGGTTCAAATGCCATGCGTGGAGGCCTCACAAGCAGAGATATAGCTGGACACAGAGACTAATCTCTAGCAGTAAATGAAGCACTCCAGGAAAAGTCCTGGACACCTTATCTCAGTCACCAACCCTGCCACATAATCATAATTTTTCCATGCAGAGTTTCAGCCCAGGGCTCTAAGTTGCTTTCCAAACAGTTCTGGGACCAGGTCAGGACCTGACTGTCCAGGAACCATTTCCAGAGAAAACAATTGCAGGCACATTTAATTTAGCTTATATATATAATTTGTGACTACTTATTTCTCCTTGCCATAGGAAACAACTCCCAAAACTGTTATCATTCTCAAAGTCTTCTAATTCTTCTGACTTTGAGATGATTTTTAGAGTGCATTGCCTCATGCCTCCAATCTACGTGGAGTCCTACTGCATTTTTTGAACTTTTGCAGCAGAAAGCCAGTATAGTCTGGGCACCCATCCAGGCCTGCTCTGCTGTGGTACCCATCGTCACATCTCTTTTATGAGTAGCAGGAGCTGATAAGAGGCCAATTATGGTCATTATTCCTGTCATAAGATGTAAAACTCAGCACAGATGGTATCTTATTCAACCTTAGCATGATGCAAACAAAAGAATTATTTTAACATGCTGTACAAATTCAGGGGACTTTCCACGCTCTTTCCCAGGAGTGCTTGAGTGCTGATGATTTAGCTGTCTTGGCATCTATCCTAGACCCATCAGCCAAACTAGACAATTTTCCTTGAGAACAATACATTTTGCAGATATTACTAAATCCTGTTTTTTTCCCTAGCTTCATATGGAATTGTGTTAATCAGAGCTCAGCGGGTGGGAGAATCAGTGCAGTGGATGCAGCTTGATAAGCCCTTCTCAAAGTCTGCAAAGTCATTCTCTAGACTGGCTTTTATAGTTCTTCCATTTGAGCTGCTGTTTAAGATAACTGCATTTCCTTTGTGTCATCCTAGATATCTCTTCGAGATTGTAAAAACATTTATGGAAGTCTAATCAAGAAACTGGCGGTGTCTCCCTGCAAAGAAGAGTAAGACTTTTCAGCCAGGGGTGTCTAGTAATCTGAAGCAAAGGTATTCCCTGAAATTGTTAGCAGTTTTTGAGAAACACTTTTGAGGAATCAGGTTTTAAAAAAATCAGGCTGAAAGGAGATAACACATTTTTTTTTGTTGTTGTTTTCTTGCATTTGCATGGACAATGAACTTGTATTAGTTCAGTTTACTGATCTGTACTCACATGAAGTGAGAAGATTTTCCACGTGAAGTAAGGAGACTATGATTTCTTGTGAGAAATACTCTGTTTTCAAAAGGTTCAGATGTCTGTAGATGTCAATTAACACAGAATAAGATAGAAGAATTGTATGGTAAACAGGTAGAAAATATAGTCATGTCTTGGAATGATTGGAACAGTGTTTGAGAAGGAGAAGAAAACACTCAAAACCAATGATTTTAATTTTAATATTCAAATACTCTATGTATTTGAATATTAACCCAACCTCCACTAGGATTGGCCTAATCTGAAGTAGAAGAGACTGAGGGGCAACATCATTACTCCCTGCATCTCCTTGAGGAGAGGAACTGGAGGGGGAGGTGCTGAACTCTCCTCTCCAGGGACAGGGCATATGGGAATGGCACAAAGCTATACCAGGGGAGGATTGGACAGGACATTAGGAAAAATTTTGTTTCTGTGAGGGTTGTCAGACACTGGAATAAGCTTCCTAGAGAGATGGCTGATGCACTACACCTGTCAGAGCTCAAGAGGCATTTGGACATTGTCCTCAGGAACATGCTTTAACTTTTAGTTAGCTCTGATGTGGTCAGGCACTTGGACTGAAGAGTCTTTGAAGATCTCTTTAAACTGATATTCTATTCTATTCTATGAAAAATCACAAATAGCTCAAAAGGAAAATCACCTTCAGCCTAGTGTGGAAAATGAGAATTGAAGACCTACTAAGAACTTGAAGATAATAAATGTGTGATCTTGGAATTGAGGGCTGTACAGATAGAATTATATTAACAGTAGTTTTATTGCAAATGAGGACTTGATTTGCTAAAACTGATAATGCCACAAGGGGTGATCTGATGGTCTTCCTGAATTTGTTTCCCAGAGAGCATTCTGCTGTGAGGGGAAACTTTCTGTGATGCCATTTTCTTCTGCTGCACAAGACATTGCAGAAAGCAAGAAGAGCCGCACAGAAGTTCAGCTAATAGATGCTCTTGGCATCTATTTCTCATCTGACCACTCCTAAACAGAAGTTGAGACGAAGGACTAAAAGCAATGGTAACCAAAATGAAGGGAGGGCCCTTGACCTTGTTGACCCAATTCTAGTCCAAAATGCTTATTTTTGTTTCATTTAAGAAATAACTAATTTTGAAAATTCACCTGTATTTTGTTACAACTGCTTCCTCACCGGACAGCTAAGTAGTACAGGCTTGTATGTTTTCTACCCACTGGCAGAATGGGCCTGTTTTCCCTTGCCTCTGAAAAGATACAGGATGTGACTCTTCCATCTGCAAATGAATAGCAGAAGTAACGAGTGAGTTTAGTCAAGCTAAACAGTGAGGAAAATGAGAACTGCATCCTAAATGTCAGCACATTCCCCCTAGGTTTTTAGTACGGCTTGGCACTTCAATAGCACTTTTTATTGGAGGACTCAAAAGGCCAGTCCTCAGTTCAATCTTATAATACCCTTTTAAGATTGGTAAAATGCCCAGATAAGGGAACTTGAGTACAGTAGCAGAAACCAAAGGCGCAAATGCCCAGATCTGTGCTGTAAATATAACAAGCAATAGGTAAATTCTGGACATTATTAGTAGATTTGTGTACTTATTCTTTAATAGAATGCATTGACTATGCATCCTTTGAGCCTTCAATGCTCAGTAAATCAAACTGAGTTAACGCTTGTCTTAAAGAGATGATGTAGATTTCTAAAACAAATAATAGCATTCACTCAGAAAAGTGGATCATAACTCATCGACAGGCTAGGCTGTTTATTTGGAATGAATAATCAACACAACAAAAGAACTTTTAATGTGTTGTCTAGTAATAGTTATCACTTCTATACCATAATATATGTAATAGTGAACTCCCTGCTGAATGTGCAACATCACAATTCTTCATAACGTTTCTTTCTGGAGGCTGAGTTACTAAATCTAGTTTTCATACAGAGAAGCTGATGCTCATTTGGAAACTAGAAAAGAATTGGGTTCAATTCAAAACAGTTGAAATTCTGAATGCCTCAAGTGATGATACCAGAAGGAAAATGGATCTAAAATGCTAACACAGTTGAGAATCTTGTCATACAGGACTTTCACCAAAATAAAAATAAAAAAAAATAAAATAAAATATGGACATGTGGAGTTCTGGACTTCTAGACCAATATACAACCAACATGAAATCCCTTTTAGTAGCAAGTTCATAATTACTAAAAAAAAAAAAAGGAAATAAATAAAAAAAAAAAAAAGAAACAAAAGCAAAAAATCAAACCCAGAGCATCAACATTCATATGAATAGGTAAGTCAGCAATAATTTACAATTACGGAATGTATTCAGTTATTTTGTTGTCATTGTTGTAATTGTTTTTTTTCCTGTAGTACTGATATGTATTATAGAAATGTTATTATTAGATTTGCAGGTGTCACAGGTATGGTAAGAATTGTGACTCCCTTGCAGGACAGTATTAGAATTCAAAATGATCATATATTACTGTACAAATGAACAGAAAAAAAAAAAGGGGATGTAACTCTACGAGAATAAATCTGAGGATCTGCAGTTAGGCAAGAATAATTAACTGCATAATATTGTAATTGTACTATGAAGGGCAACTCATTAGAAGGGGATTCTTTAGCAGTGATTGGGGTTTGTAGTAGCTCAGAGGACAATGCATTAACAATGTCGTGTTAGGAAGAAAAAGGCAAATACAATACTTGCGCTCATGTATAAATAAAATTTTGAAATATAGGAACGTATCCTTCAGTTTCATTTGGATTATGCTATATGAATTCTGTGTAAAGTGAGCCCTGCATTCTAATTTTAATGCTATTCTTCAAGAATCACATACAGTGAGTGGGGGAGATGAACAGAGATTTTGGAAATACAACATTTAAGCAAAGATTAAAAGACCTGTGGTGTGGTGAAGAAGTTGGTAAGCTTTCAAACAGAAAGCTGCTGCTGCAAACAAGGGCAAAATGATTATCTATCTGTGACTAGTACAGCCTAAAATGCAGTACAAAAGACTCAGGATGAGCATCAGGAGGAGCTTTGCAATAAGAAAGTAAACCAGTGAAGTGACAAGAAACTAGTGGTTAACCATACATCTACCAGGAATTGCACAGACAAAACAAAATGACTAGATGGTTCTGTTCTACTGAAATAACAGTTACATTTCTTTAATATTTTGAATAAAAATATGCAGGATTTCCTGACATAGGGCAAAACGATGCTTGGTCACATCACTTGATCCAATTCTTCAATCAGGCAAAGAGAGGGACGATTTACCTGACTCAAATGCCCAACTCACAATCCAAGTAACTACCAGAGTACCAACAAGCCATGGGGAATCTGAAGCAGACATTACCCTCAGAGGGGCTGTAAGTTGAAATTGTGGAAGTTACAAGGAAGAACTGTAAGAAGGAGTTTAAACTTGATCAAGATGACACTTTGTTTTTCTCATAGCTAACAAGGGTGATAAAGAGAAAACGATGACCTAGAGCCATCTCATGTGCGAGTAGATCAAACATCATAAGTTGTATTGATAGAATTGCTAAAGTGCAGAGTCAAAGATGTTTTAACATAAATAATGCTTGGCTTTGATCATGTATATGATACATCAAAGATATTTTGATCAGAAAAAGCTGGATGGATATACAGGGTGTACAGCCAAGCCTATTTTCCTTCAAAACTATTTTTGCTTTGCTGCTTCTTAAAATTTAAGCTGACAGAGGTCTTTACACTGAGGGTTTGAACTAAGGTGAGATTTCAAATCTTCTTCCAGATATTCCTCACCCTCTTGATAGCTTATAGGACTTAATGTCCATACTGAAATAGACAAATATCAGCTGATCCTGGCACCAATTACCCAGAATTATAGGAGCCTTTTGAAAAGACATTCTCAACTACAAACAAAAACTACTTTTTTGAAGATTCAAATTATGTTTACTACTTCAGAACAGCTTCTTATATATCTCTACTTGTATGGACAAGAGAGAAAATAACAGTGAGAGATGAAGAAGAGAGAAAGAGAACAGGTGTGGAGAAAGAGAGAGAAGGAAAGGGCAAAGAACACTCTTAATCCCAGTACTGCCTCTTTGTTTTCAGGGGACTTTGAGTTTTGTGTAATTGGCCTAAGAGGTTCCAATAAGCTGTAATCACATTGAAAAAAAGCACTGTCATGTAATTGTAGTTGATATTAATTCAATAATTTTTTGTCATTGTTAATGAGGTAAGAATTTAGACCCTGAAGTTTTAGATGCTTATTTTAATTTTCTCCTATTAAAGAACTTGAAATAAAAATCTCTTTTTATTAGACTTGTGTAGCACTTGCCATCTTAAAGAAGAGAAGACACTCTCCTGCATTTTTCACAGATTTCCTGAGTTAATTCTTGCTAAAATCATATTTATTGTAGCCTGAGGGCTTGTAGAATTAGGTGCTTAACAGTGTAACACGTAGAAACTTGGGTCCCATATGTATGCTGAATGAACCAAGGCCAGTGTGTACGTCTTCCATTGTGCAAAACTGAATGTGTAGTTAAATTAAGAACAATAGGTATTCATAAATCAGCATGAGTGCCCATGAGAAACAAGTCTTCTAATTAAATAAGAAGAGAATCAGTGTTTCTTCTTCCAGGAATTGTTTGGTATTGAAGGAGAATATATTGATAGTAGAGAGACAGAATTTGTTAGAAAAATTATTGGGTTTATTTATCAAAAACAACTCCCTCCTTACACATTATTTATTTTCAGTTACAAAAATAACTAATTTGGAAGGAAATCATGTGTTCTTTTTAAAAAAATCGTTTAATGCTTCTACTGAAAAATGAATCTTAGTAATTAGAAAAAAAATTAAAAGTAGTATTTACATGGAAACTTGGTATTTTATTTTATTTTGCTTTTAAACTAGAAAGAAAGTAGAAAAGAAGTAAAGAAGGAAAAACAGTGTTCTTCAATTGAGAGGAAATTCTTAGAGAAAATTCTGTAAGAATTTGAAAAAGTATTGGATATTTTCTTGTCTTGACAGTCCTTTGGAATTTGAGTGGTACTATTCAAAGTATTCATTACTGAGAGACTAAATGTGGTTTTAGGTTGACTTTATAATTTCCTGATCCTAGTGCTTGACACCCACAGTCTTATAAGTGCAGTGAGTTATAGGTTTTCCCGTTATCTCATCAGGAGATAGAAAGCAGTGCATTAAAGTTTTCTAACTTGAGTCCTATTCTTTGTACTCTTCAAGTACAAAGAGAAGCCTGAGTAGGCTATGCTTGGCAATAAAGTCAAGAACAACATGTACTTTTCAAATGATGGGGACAGTAAACAACAGATTTGCTTTAACCCCTTCAAAAATTAAATGCAAATTCTAAAGAAATTCAGAAACGTGTCTACAAGTTAAACAAATAAGCAGTTATAAAAACAATTAAGTTTTAGTGTGCCAGATTGACTGAATGAATCATGTTGATCACAGATTGATGGATACATGTTTCCTGTACAAAGAGTAAGATTAGATCATCCACCCAGGATTGAGATTCTCACAATTACTCTGAATTCCCTTTGAAGGCCCACTAATCTGTTGCATAGACACACAGAATTGAGCTAGCTTTAAAATTATGTGTCTTAATTTTTATTTGAACTGCTTGTACAACCAAATACAGTTAAATTCTAACCAGTTTTCCTCAGTGCTCCTCAATGTACAAGTTCAAAGTAGGGAAATTCCACAAAGGCCTCAAATTGGATGAAGTTTAAACTGGATTTTGAGATTGTCTTTTATAGTACTTCCATGTTAATGAACACTAAGCTGCCAGTGTATTTTTTCTTGTCTAACCAAGAAAGCACACCACACAAATTGGAATATATAATTTATCTACACAATGCATTTGAAAGTTTCTGTATCTTCACAGAAGTTAATTTGAACACATTTTATCATGAGTAGAATTTTAAGGCTTAAATTTCTGCTTAAATTTCTGCTCTAATTGGTTTGTTTTCTGTGTTTGTTAAGTGAGTTTTGGATTAGTATTTTTACCAAAGTAAACCAGCTTTTAGAAATACATTTGTCCTGTGAATTAGAGCCCAAAAGACATCAATTTATTGGTATTTTACAGTAGAGTTCTCAACAGAAATACTTGAATAGTCTGGGTTGAAAAATCTCAAAGAAACAATGTTTTTCAATGTTTTGGGTTCCCATTGCTGTCCTCTAGCGAAGCTTTGTATGCCCCACTAGACACACTGCATCCTTGTTTTTTGTCTATTAGTAGTATTTTTCAACTTTCGTTTGAGTAACTTGGGAATGACACCACTTGCATTTTATCAACCCTATCATTCAATTAAAAATAATAATTAATAGTAATTAACAACTCCCCCCACTCTCGTGACTGTTGCTTGTCCAGGACATTCAGTTCCCCCTTGAACTTCCAGTAACCAGAGAATAGTAATAGACAACATAGTAGCGACCATTGAGGGCATTCTTGCCATTTGAAATCTTTAATTATCACTCTGATAGCTATATTATTTTCTCTGCTTGCAGCATTTTCTACAGAATAAACTCATAGCCCATGTGTGAGAATTAATTGAACAATTCACATAGTATTTTGACATCATGTCACAAAGGACACATATTGTCACTGCCGTTGTACCCAACTCCAAACACAGGATGTTGGTCCCCTGAGTGTGCAGCACCGATGAACAACATTTAGAAGGCAGAGAAAAGTAGAGACTAAAGAAACTGAATCTAACATTAAAAAAAAGTCAACAAAAAAAGTCCACGCAAGCAAGCATTGCTAAACTGAAACCCATTAAAAAGAAAAGATTAGGGTGACATGACTATTTTTTCCCCCAATTGTTAAATGTAAACTAAGCTAATGGTCAAAAAGTCATGGAGGACGAGGAAGGGAAATAGTGGATGATTCCTGCATTCTTTGTTACGTCCCCTCTCCATCCTGGCGAGCTGGAACATCAGTGCAGTTCTCATGCCAGTTTCCGAGTAAACAACACGTACTTCCTGACTATCTCTAATCTGGGCAGCAATGTGTGTGAAGGAACAGTGCTAAGTGGTCTGTGGTTTTGACCAGGTATCCTGTTTTGACAAGGGTGTTTGTCCTTTGCCCAACATATTGAAGAAGTTATTCTTTAGATTTCTGTGTCCTAGGTTGTTGTTGTTTTTTGGGAAAAGCCTAATTAGGTCTTTTGGGAAAGATTTAATTTGGATTACTGAGAAGTTTATAGGGCCAGAGGTAACAATTAAAAAATAGCCAAAAAAGTTGTGCTGATTAAAATGTTGATGTTTTTAATTTCCACTCAATATTTTAAACTGCAGTTACTTGAAAGAAAATGCTTCCTCTAATTGGTATTTTTACTATAAATTATTTGACAGAATGTGGTTCAAAATCAAGTTTTAAATTTGCCTCTAAAAGTTTTTGAGAAGCTTACTGAATGGCTTTAGCAGCTAGCATAACTTTCCATAGCATAAGCAGAGCTGTTCAGAATTTTTTTCAACAAAACTCTTCTATTTTGGAAAAAAATCCATTAAGTATGCACTCTGCCCTTCCTGCTGTGGTAAAAAAATGTTTCCAGGAAAGCTTTTACTGGTAACAGCTCACAATTTCAGAATAAAATTCTGAAACCAAATTTAAAAATGAACAATACAAAGATTCATGTAATTAATTATCTGATATTTAGATGTGGTTCAAGAATCACGTTTTAAAGAAGGACCACCTGTCCTAAGTAAGTAGTCTATTCTTTGGGCTAAAAAGAACTCTTTAACGTGTCCCAGTGAGTCCTTAGTGACACTGAGAAGAGGAATGCCCACAAGAGAGAGTTTTAAATGTGGACGTATTCCAAATATCAGTGATTACGTCACCCAGCTGCTATGTACTAGATTTGTTCCTCTTCTGTCTAATATAGAGCCAAGACCGGAATGTGCATTTCCCGTGTCACTCAGCCGCCTGCATGCTGACTTTTTTTTTTTCCGTAGGAAAAAGGAAAAATCCTGTGGTCTTAGTGTGAAATATTCATGAAATTGGATTTTTGTTTCCAAGATTATAACCATTCCAGTTGTGACCCCACTCCTATACCAATGAAAAGGCTGGACTGTTATTGACTTCTTTGTCAGAGGAACCATAGCCTGTATTCTCCAGAAAGCTAATCATTTGTTATTTATGAACTTCAATTTTCTAACTTTAATCCGTCACAGATATAGATTTTGCTGATAGTAAATAGTACTGGCATTATGTCACAGAAAGAGGAGATCACAAGAAAGGTTACTTGTGTTGGAGACATTTGAAGGATTTAGGCAAGCTCTGGGATGAGGGATATTTAGGAAGCTAACAATTCTGGATCATCTACTGTGTCCAGTAGACACAGAGTTTAATCTTTCTCAATCTAGCTTTCTTCATTTACTATGTTTGCTGAAAAAAAATATCAATTTGGATTGTGAGAACTTTCAGTCAGCTGCAGAACTTGTTGAAAATATTCTATGTTGAGAAAAAGATAATTCCTCAAAACTAACCTGTTAAAAAACACCTAGAGTTTTCAAAGAATCCCATGACATTGTCTTAAAGAAAAAACAACTATTTCCTTTTTTTTTTTTTTGAAGACAAGTTGTACCTCTGAATGTTTTAGAACTGTCAAACATCTCTATTGCAGTCAGGAAAAGGAAAACTGGAGCCATACATTTTCTTTAAATTCCAAATGGTTACACAGGACTGAGCTGGATATGAATTTGTCCATTATTTCACCACTTCAGAGTTTTGTCTGATAATTCCCCTCACATTTGAAACCCCAGAAATTCCATCATCTGTGAAAATTATAGAAATGTTAGAAATCTGCTTTGAGGTGCTAGCTTTCTAATTTGTGTATACATATATAGGTTGTCCTGAAATCAATGCCTATTTCCATGGAAACTACAACAGATACTAAGAGCACACTAACTGCACAGTAGAGCAAATACTCAGCTACAAAACGCTATTTTTCAACACAGTCACCACCACTGAATATGCATTTTCACCAGCAATGAACAAGAGCCTGCATGCCATGTTCACAACAATCTGCACCAGTGGAGACAATCCACTGTCACCACCACTGCTGAAACACACCACCCACCATCTCACTGTGCTCTCATCCACTGTTTAGTTCTCATGAACATTCAGCAAGCACAGATGAAAGTCAAGGGGTGCCATTTTTTCTACACGGAGGAATTCAATTCCACACCTTTGCTTCAGATGGACTTCTGTGTCAGGTAGCATTTTGTCAGACTGCCCCTATGCTGCCATCTGTGGCATGGCAGCAAAATGCAACAGGATATTGGTGGGAAGGTTCAACCTCTACTACCATACTGCCAACATCTGCCTCTGATGTCATGAGCCAACATAATAAAATAGGAGGCATTTCTTTCAGCTCAACCTATATCTATCTGTCTATCATTTCAAAAATCAAATGCCCATAGTATATCTATTTTGTATCAGTTCATTTTGTTATTTGAATAAAGGTAATACAGAGGCATGAATCCTCATTATCTGATAACAAACAAAACTTTTCTTGGATGAATATGCAGTAAATATATGGACTGATAGTGCTCAAATAAGGACCACTGAAGGGAACTAGTTAAAAGGATTTACTTAGAAATTATCCAGTATGAACTGAATATATTAGAAATAATGAATCATTACAAGCTGATGCCCTAGAATACTAAATCCTCATTTTAGTTAAATATACTGGAGCTGCACAGGAATGATCTTGGAGAGTAATGAAAAGCAAAATAATGACAGATTAGCCAGTTCACTAACTTCGCTGATTAAAATCTTTCTCTATAATGAGCAAGCCAAATTAAATGGAGGCACGAGGTAAAAATATAAAATATACTTTCCTCTTGAAGTTTTAAGTACTTCAGCTAATTTGTGAATGTATTTCAGATCCAAAGACCAGAAATCTTACTCAATGTCTCTCCCTACATTTTACTCAGGATATGAGAACGTTCCAGAGACAAAAGCTAAACAAGTTTGACAAGGAAGACTCAAAATACTGAATTTCTCAGGCTGTGACTAGAAGTCAAGATCTATATTTAATCTCATGGCTGTAAAAGATTAATAGAGACAGAGGAATTTTAACCTTTAACCAGCTTAGGCTTCTCTGTGTTAACTTTGCAATATTCTGAAAAGAACAACTTGCAAATCTGGAAAGAAGAAATCAGTTGTTTTCTTTTTGCTTGTTTATTTATTTATTTATTGTTTTTAATTTCTGTTTAACAGAGCCAAATGCAGCTAATTAGATCACTTGGGGAAGTACCATTAACAACCAAATTCCCACTAGAGAAAAACATGCCTTTCAAGAAAATGCAAAGAAATCCTAGATTTGCTTGGAAAATACTGAGGTCCCAAACTGTTTTCTTAGAGCTCATGTGGTCTGTCTGCCTGCCTGCACAATCTACCTAGTAAGATTTGTACAACTAATGCATTTTTATTATTTTACAGCCCCAAAATTGTAATATATTAATTTCATTTATACTGCTGTCACTGGGCAGCATCCTGACTTTTCTTAAGTCAAGGACAAATCTCCCATCTACTTCACTGAGATTATGAAATCTTTCTAAATTCAGTGAAGTTATTCCAACTCATCTCAATGCCATCAGCTCACTGTCTAGTCTTTTATGTTGTGGGGTTACAGTATAAATAAGGCAATAATTAGGGATGCAAAACAAGTTTCAGAATCAATCTTGGAAGCAGAATGTGTCACCCTAGGAAAATAGAATCCCAAATAACTTAGGCAGAGCTGCCGAAGGGAATATCTAACATTTCACTAATGGAAAAATCGAATGTTAGATGGTAGGCATAATTGGAAAAGTACAACAACAGTTGAAGCCGTATCATTCGTTTATATGCAGTGTAACTTCAAATATACTCAACTGCTATTTCCGTTTTAAGATCTACAGCAGGAAAGCATTGGTTGTTTTTTCCAGGGGTCTCTCAGATAACAACAGATATGTAGGGACATTTCTCTAGATACTGTTTTTGAAAATTGTTTTATCACAGTCACCCATCTAGTTGACCAGGGGAAGCCAGTTGAAGTTATCTTTTTGGATTTCAGTAAAGCTTTCAATACCATTTCTCACTGTAACCTTCTGGACAAAATGTACAGCATATGGGTAGACAAAAACACAATGCGATGGGTGGGCGATGGTCTGACAGGTTGGGCCCAAAGGATTATAGTAAACAGGGTTACATCAGGCTAGTGCCCAGTCATTAGTGGGATTCTCCCAGGCTTTGTTTTAGGGCAAATTCTCTTAAATGCTTTCGTAAATGACTTGGTTGTAGAACTAGAAGGTGTTTTGAGAAAGTTTGCTGATGATACTAAATAAGAAGTAGCTACTGACCCTGTCAAGGGTGGAGAGGACCAGCAGAGAGATTTAGATAGCTGGGCAATCACTAATTGCATGACATTTAGCAAGAGCAAGTGCAAGACTCTGCACCTGGGAAGGGGCAACCCTGGCTACTGACTGGAGGATGAAATGGTAGAAAGCAACCCTGCTGTAAGGAATTTGAGGGTCTTGGGTCAGCAGTGAGTTGAAAATGAGTCAACAGTGTGCCCAGGCAACTAGAATGGACAACCATATCCTGGGGTGCACCAAGCACAGCACTGCTATCTGGTTGAGCGGAGTGATTTTTTCTCTCCACATTGTATTGGTGTGGCCTCACCTTGAGTACTACGTGTAGTTTTGGGCACCACAGTACAAAAAGGACATAAAAATGTTAAAGAGTGTCCATAGAAGGGCTACAAATATAGTGAAGGGTCTGTAGAGCAAGGTGTATGAGGCGTGGCTGAAGCCCCTTAATTTGTTCAGCCCAGAGCAGACGAGCCTTAGGGAAGGCCCCATGGCTGCCTCCAGCTCCTCACGAGGGGAGTGGACAGGTAGTGTTGATTTCTGCTTTCTGATAACAGTGACAGGATCCAGAGGAATGACACTGAGCTGCATCAGGAAAGGGTCAGATTGGGAAACGGCTCTTGAACAAGAGGTTCAGGAGCACTGGAGCAGGCTCCCCTGGGCAGTGGTCATGGCACTGAGCTGCCAGAATTCAAGAAGTGTCTGGACAATGCACTCAGATATATGGTCTGATTTTTGGGTGGTCCTGTGTGGAGTCAGGGTTTGGATTCAATGATCCTTATGGGTCCCTTTCAACTTGGAATATTCTGATTCCATGATTTCTTTTAATGTGGGAAATTGGTACCTTCCTGTTACATTCCTATTTTTTCAACTTTTTACACACTTCTATTATGCACAAGTCTTTCTTTTCTCCTGCACATTCTCCTTTTTATATACAGCTTGATGCATCACAGATTATATTTTTATGCCAAATCTGCATACCTGCAGAGCATAGTATATATTTTTGCTTTCTATTGGATGGCATGTGTGAAAACTGTTCAAGTGCCCTCTAGTGACTGAAACTCACAGTAAATTTTTTGCTCTGCAGTATTTGAGAGACCCAGTAGCAGCAATAAAGTGGATGTAACGTGTTGAGGTCATCAAGTTTTTCCATTTTAAGCTTTCATTTTCCAATTGTGGTGACAAAAATTAGAATATCTCACAAGCAACAGACTACCTGCAAGCACTGGAGTAGGGCCCGTCAGCCTAATGTAGACTAGAAGTTAGATGATAAGTTGGAAGGAAACCATAAATGTTTATTAGTTTGTCCACCTTAGAACTACATAATAACTGAAAGAAATAAAAATCAATGATATATTTACAGTTTCTTGCATTCTTCGTTAAGACATTTCAGCTACTTTCATTGCTTGATTTAATCAAACAGCGGTAGAAAAGTAAGGTAGTAGTTGTAGATGAAGTCTGCTTCACAACCCACTGTAGCAAATGAATTGTAAAAATTATGCCCTTTGAATCAGTTCGGATTTTGAATACTTGAATTATGTAACTAACCCACAGGCTAACAGCTTATTTACAGAAATATACTATTTATTTATCAATTTACAGGCTCATTAACCTGGAAGCTTAGCCACTGGAATTGGAGAAACATAGCACAATACACGTAAGTTTTAAAGTCAACACAGCCTGATAAAATGAATACAAATGTTAAGCACTGAAGTATGAAGAATAAAAAGTATACCTTTAGCTTTAAATTTCAACCATTTACAAAGCAACAGAAAAACCCACAATGACACATAGGAATACATTTTCCATTTTAGGTCATAAGTAGCCTTTCTAGTTCAAACAATCAACCAGATAAGGGCAACAAACAGAATCATGGATACTTAAGGCTCACTAGAAAATAACCTAACTTGTGGGCTGGCACAATAAAAACAAACTGACCCAGGAATAAAGAAGACCTTCTACGGTCTATTTATGTACAAATCTCAGAGAAATAGCAAAAGATAATCAAGATGTCCGTTCTGACATCAGCAAACCAATTGTCTCTCTCCTACCTCTCAGGTGTACACACTATAATTCAAAATAAAAAACCATACTACCTTGAATTAGACAAGAAAATCATACTTATTTATGTCTGTCTGGCAGCTGATTTATACCAGATTAAGTTTGATTAAGTCTTTTGTATCTATAGAGACAAAAACCAACTTATTCTTTGAGGACTGAAGAACAGAGAAAATAAAGGAAATTCAACAAAGAGGCAATTCTGGGTTTTTCATATTGATGAAGTATTCTTCCGTATATCCTTGGAGGGTCTAGTAATGTCACAGAGCAAGCACTGATAATAAAGATGTAGTACTTCAATTGAAGTATCCTACTTTTTGAAATCTTGCTTAAATGAATTAGTTTGGGAGTAATTTCTGAGGCAGAATTATTGCTTTGACAATGTATTTTGGAAAACACCAGCCTTCTTTACATACTTCAGTTTTCATGAGTTAGAGCAATAAACATCCATCCTCATGTGGATGACCTTGAAAACTTCTTTAGTGTATGCTTCAGTAAACCAAGAAAGCTCAGCAAAAAAATAAATAAATAAATAAAAAATGCGGCCACAGCTGTATGCTTAAAATTATAGCGGATGAAAAGTTTAAATGTATGTTATGAGGAAACGAATCTGTTCAAAGCTGAAACACAACATGAAAACAAATCCTCTACAGATGTGACAGCTCTGTGATTTATTGTTACCTCTTTAAAATATTACTTCTCCTCTTTTTACATCAAATTTTTTTACCTACAAACCAAATCGTATAACACTTCTATTCATATTAACCCTTTTTAAAATCTGTCCTATTTTTCCATCTTTAGTGCTCCCCTTAAGATGCTACCTGCAATACTACTTTTTCATTTTTCCTCTCTTGTTGTCCTTTCTCTCAATATGTAGGACACAAGGTTATATTGCTGTCCTCTTACTGCCCAAACGTTCCTGAAAACAAATCAAACTCAGATATAAAACTTCAGAGTAAATCCTAAAAACACACAGTTTCCATTGGTGTCCAAAGATCTCCCCCTTTTCAAACAAGCCCAAACCAGCAAAAACCACAGAACCAGGCTTTAATAGGTATGTTTTATTATTGCTGCAATAGGGAAGGATTTTTTTTTATTGTGGTTTTGTTTTTCAAGTTCACCTTAGAGGAATTCTAAAATGCTTTCTATCCCACTTGAAGGTCTCTCAAAAGCAATCTTTTAGCACTACAGTTTTCCCTTTAGCAGCAGGACAAGTTTGCCTGCCAGCAAGCCAATTCTTTATGAGAATGAAGAGCTTCTCATCAGTAAATGCAACATCTTCAGCACTGCGTTCCAGTCTCTGCAGCAATAACATTGTTCTATCATGGACTTGAAAATAATTAGCCGGGAGCATCACTGGTATTTTCTTCATTGCCAGCACAGCTCTTCAAAGCAATAATTCATCTCTCTTCAGGAGCATCAAGCTCTACAATTGGATAATGATGGACTTGGGCAAATACCAGCCTCACTGTCAGCTGTAAGATTCCAACTGCGGCAACCTGTAATCCAGTTTTCTTATGCAGTAATCTGGTGTTTTTAGAACTACAATCAAACCCTCTGTAAAAGTGATATAATTGCGTGTAACTAAAGCAATGTAGTTGAGATCTAAGCATCTGAGCCCATTCTTTTTCCTTTCAACACATGCTTAAAACCAGTCAGCAATTCCCAAACTTGCCCATGTTACCACACTCTAAAGATGACAGTTCACAAATTCAGCAGCTGGTTTGCTCTTTTTGCAGTGACAACAAGCAGCACTGTCTCATTTATATCAGCATGGCAGCCCTCTAACCATGCTCCTCTGCTGAAGACTTCAGTCTTCTGTACAGCCCATCCCATCCCCACATGGAAGAGCAGTGCTGAAGCACGACTTGTGTCCCCATTCCAACACTTTGGTTGGCTCTTTAGAAAAAAAAAAATAAAAANCCATCCACTAGCTCCCTGCCCTTCCCCCTCTCCCGGAGCGCGTGGCCCGGGGCCGGCCGGATCGCGCGGCAAACCGTTCGTACCCCTTTCTTTTTTTTTTCCCTCGCTCTTCCGTTTTTTTTTCCGGGGCCTGTGCCCCCCTATCACGGACTTGTATCCAGAGATAACCCGTGACAGTCCAGCTGAATGCCTTAGCCACAGACGCATAGCTTCAAACCTGTCCTTGTGCAGTTCAGTGACTGCTTTGCTGTAGCATTGCTTCCAAAGTGGACAAAGGCTCTATACTACTGTGTTCAGTGTACAAAGTAGAAGTCGAGGTAGATTTAGAGAAAGCAAATCAAGCTCAATTTCCTACATGTTCCTCTGGTTTCTCTCACCCCAGCACGGGCTGTGAGCATCAAGAAAAAAACAGCCTTTTTCTCTGTCCTAAATGTTGTAATTAAATATACTAAATGGGTCCAACGATGGGGACACTGCAAAATCATGCTGGAACTCCAGATTCAAGTCAGTGCTCTAAAATCAGAGCAGGAGGTTAAATCCAAATTGTTGTTGTTTCAGATTGATCTACAAGAACTAAAATTAATTCACTTTCCTTTGGGAATAGCTGCTAGTTTCATTTCCTAGCACTCCCTCAACAAACGAATAAAAACAAAATAACAACAACACCGCCACCACCACAAAAAGAAGGGAGGGGAGGGAGAGATTCTTAAACAGTAGATTAGCATTCTCTGTTGAGCTGTTCCTTAGCTGCCGATTAATGCTAATGGCACATTCTGGGAAAGCACAAAGAGGACTCAAGGGCAGTACTTTGTACCTGGAATCGTAAGATTTCTGTTTCCTGAGATTCTTTTCTCCTGCAGAAAACAGCGTGACTCAGTAGGAAAATCTGAGTCAGTACTGAATCACTGTTCAACATGATGTGAGGGGGCAGGAGAGCATATGCAGGTTTTTCTTTTTTCTTTTTTTTTTTTTAATTTTAATTTTTTAATCTTTTGAATACAGCTACTAAATTAAGACCACAACCATTTTAATGATCAGGTGATTCTCATACAATTATCCATGATGGCTGCATTTCTAAGGCCATTTCAAATGGATACAATATTTTGCCTTTTATATTATGTTCTCTTAGCAGCTAAGAAGCTCCATATCTGCTGGGGAGATAACATATTTCAAGAACGGACAGGAACAGTGGGAGAGGCACTGTCTGTTTCAGTGCTAGTCAGAAGCTTGAAAGATCTGGAACTGAGCTCTGAAGCGAGAAGATCAAATTTCTTTGGTGAAGTTGGATCAGTTGCTTAAATACATATTCAAAGGGTACATTTCATGAAGCCAGTCCCAAAAACCATGATCTCCATCAGGCCCATCTGCCAGGCTTCCTGGAAAAGCTCATTCTCAGAAGATGTCATGTAATTTTGATGCTGCCTTTGGAGAAAAAGTAAGTAGGTAATTTTGTTTCTTTAGCTAATGGCTACAGCAAATATGGAAATACAGATTTCCAAATTCCTGGTCTTCCTCCAAAATCGGGATAGGTAATTTATCCAACTGCTGTTTTTTGTAAAATGCAAACCCTCTCCAAGGCAGTAACTTACACCCACTCTTCCTCTTTTCCGTGATAAGTGTCCAAATAGTTATACTCAGAGTCACATTGCCCCTCATTTTGTCAGTGAATTTGCAACAGATTCCTGTAAGTGGAACAGCTTCAATGAAAGGGAATGCAACCAACAGCCAAAATGAGTCCTTTTGTCCTTTCGTTTGGAAGATGTGTGAAGATGAGAACCAAGGTGGATCAGTGTTCCCTCTACTGAGATTGCCCTACTCAAAGTCTTGCTTCCCCACAGTGAAAACAACTCTTTTTTTTTCTTTTTTTTTTTTTTGATNCCCCCCCCCCAAAAAAAAGCAATGTGAGTTCTGGGAAAATTTAGATTTCATTCTCATCAGCTATTTCTTTTTTTGTGCACACATTCTTTTTGCAGTCAGGTGTAGGACTGATATGGTATATTTGTACTTTAGCAGGAATAAACAAGGTGATATTCAGCTTCCTTCAAGCCTGCTACAATATTCTGATGATTTAGAAATTACTGGTAATTAATAAAACCCATTATTAAAGCCAAGCCAAATCTGGTTGAAAAATGACGATGGAAAGTAACACCTGGAAGGGAACCTCACATGACTTGTCATGGCTATGGTCGGATTGCTCAGCTGGATGGATAGCCTACCCTGAGCAGCAGTAAATTCCTGACCTAGCAAAGGAAGTAGTTGAGGGTCGTGGAGGTAATGGATAAAACAAGCTTGAAAACAGGAAAAAGTATCCAGTAAAAAGGCAGTTTAAGTGAAACATGAAAATGTAAGTTCTTCCTACATTTATTGGCACTATTGTCTGAAGGGTTTTTTTGTTGGTTTTTTGTTTTTGGTTTTTTTTTTTCAGAGTAATTTTCTTTTCAGAACTTTAATCAAAAATTCCAGGAGAGGTGGCTAGATATTTCCCTGCCATCTTTTTCAAAAAATCAATTAAGTCTGTGTTTTTGTGCATGCAAATGTATTTAGAATATTAATTTTGTAAATCAACAGTTGATTTCCCAATTAAGCTAACTGGCAGCAGCAATTAAGGTAGCAATTGGTAGAATGTCATAATGTATAAGAGACTATCTCCATTTTAACATTAATTAGACTTTGTTGTAGCCTTCTTGTAACTAAGCAAATTGTGGCTTCTTTTACAACAAGGTCTATTTTGGTTTGATTTGAAAGTAAACTTTTCTCCTGTGTGCCAGTAGGAATGTCCTTTCAAGTTAGAAGTGAAAACACCAGACACTGTCTGAACCCTAATTATCAAAGTGTTCCTAAATGAGTACTGACATACATGCCTCTAAATGGTGAGCTCTCAGACGGGCCTCAAAGTACCGCCCTCCCATCTCATTATTTGTATGACTAAAAGCTATTTGTCCTCTCCCACCTGAACAGCTTAATCCAACTGTTGTCTATGAGAAAGCACTGGCACATGCTGCCCAAGGAAGCTGAGGAATCCCCATCCCTGGAGGTGTTCGAGGCCAGGCTTGATGGGCTCCTGGGCAGCCTGACCAAGTGGTTGGCAACCAAAGATCATCTAGTTCCAACCACCCTGTGAAGTCCCTTCCAACTCAAGCCATTCTATGTTTCTATAATGATTGATTCTTCCCTTCCTTTCCTCCTGAGACTTCTATGCTCATTCTTCTATTCGTGCTCCAGTTCCTCACCAGATTCTTCTCTGGCTCCCTTTCAGTTATTGCTAGGAAGAACTAGCTGAAATTTGTCATTTTTAAATATCTGCATTAAAAAAAAAACAAAAAACACAACAGAATTTAGAATATTGTCCACACGTTTACAAGTGTTGGCATTTTCTCCTCTCCATTTTTGAATCCTTGATGTACTACTTTAGAATACATAACACAGAAAGAAACTTGGTTAGAACAGGACTCATACAGATTCATTTCAAACTAGTTCTCTTTTCTTTGCTTCTTAATACATAGAGCTGGACAGAAGATTATTTTTAAAAGGCATGCACACCAACAAGAATGCTGATTGAAAAGATCTATACCACTGAAGAGGCTGGCTTTGTGGAGGGCAAGGATTCATCCCTTGTTTCTCCAACACTTTATCAGAACTATAGTGCCTCTAACAGTACTGATTCATAATAGCATTGTTTCAACCTGAGATAGATAATGAGGTTACCACACTGCTCATTTCTTCTTATGCTGGTACAGGGAAGTGGAAATTCTTGTGCACTGACTTTCATTAAGATGTTGCTTTTGGAACTGAGACTGTTTCAGGAGTTTGTTCACAAATAGCATTGTTATCCATGGATTTAGGACTGGCTAAGTCTGTTAGCTACTCTCAGTTACGCCCTCATGCAGAATACGTAGGTAAGAAATCCACAACTGCATGGAATGCAAGTAATTGTTCTTGTACTTTTGCAGTTTACAATGCACGCTGGCCTTTGCCTACTCTAAAACAAAGAGGAGAATTCTACATCTTATGAAAGATTAACTGAAACCATAGAGGAGTCCTTTCCTCTATCTGCCCTTAACTTCTGCCAAAGTATACAAATTTTGAAACGTAATTAAATCTTCAAAGAGCTTCAAAATAGTTCCTAAACATACTAAAAATGGAATAACTTTACAAATAAATTTGCGAACAACTCAGAACTTTAGGAGTATTCATAGTTGCGGCAGGCAAAACAAAACAAAAAAATAAACAGAGACAACAACAGGAAAATATGATGAAAATGCCTCCAAACACCAGAAGCTAAACATTTTGATAGAAGTCATTCTACTCACAACTTAGTAGAATTCATGTTAAATAAATATGTTAAATAAATACAGAAATGACAGGTTCACTTTATCTGAAGTCACTTGATGATTCTCAAGTGAGTAAAGAAATGTGTGTAGAACTCTAAGTTCACAAAATGCGAATTGCCATTCATTTTCTTGCAACTGTGACTGAAGAGGATGTAGACTGGGGAGAGTTTGGGAAATATAAACAGAAAAAGTAGGCAAGAGATTGCTAAAAATACCATAAGCTTCCATTCAGTGATTATTATTTTATGTCAAATTGCTCTTGGACTAGATGATGGTTAAAGGTCCCTTCCAAATGAACTTCTCTGTTCTAGTTTTTTATTAAAATTCAAAATTCAGCCAAGTGGGGCAAAAAAGCCAACAAACCAAACCATGGGATAAGCTCAACCTCACGGTACACATAACCAGTCTTTCTCATTTGCTCGGTAACTCAAAGATTACTTTCCACTTGAGCAATCTGCTATTTGTTCCCTCACATGTCCTCCTCCTTCCATTAACATCTTATACTAATTTTCATTTAACTCAAAGTTTTCTTTCTAAGAAATCAGAATCAGGAACTAAGGTTTCTGAAATAAATTTCTGTCAGGCTTTCTGCTGAACACTCATCCCTCAGCAGCAAGAACCACAAGCTACCATTTAGATTCCATCACTAAAGGAGGGTTATTTTCTGTTCTATTAAGCTGAACCTTCTATTTCTTAATTATTATCGTAATAATCTTATTGGTATTACGTTCTTGCTTTATACTAAGCTTTATACGTGCTTCAGAAAACATATACAGATGAAAAGAACTAAATGTTTATTAACAGCCACTCTTTGACGAGCAAGTATGTATAGCCACAACAATTCACCTATCTGGAACCTGACTTATGTGTTTTTGAATAGCTGTTTGACTCACATCTCAACAGCCCACTAGTCTCTCCCTCAGTTAATTTGGCTACTTTTTCAATCTGTTTGTTGGAGTTTTGTGCGGTATTTTTTGTTTGTTTGTTTTTTCTGTGCAACTATTCAGTTTTGTCTCAACTAGAATTTAATAGAATTATTTGCAAAACTAATGTAGAACAATCAAGATTATAGCTAAACTTTATGTTATAAATACAGGATAGTTTACATGACAGTAGTTCAGGTTAGGCTCAATGGAAGGTTTTTATTTATCACTCCTTCCCAAATGAAGAATCGAATTAAAACGAGTAGAAGATTTGCCAGTAAGATTTACTCTCCCATTTTGTTTCAACTGTGTGGATTAAATAGTATTCAAACCATCTTCAGGACAGACAGTAGAAACTACAGAAAGGACTTGAAAGAACGATGGAAAGGAGACTCATTAGCCTGAAAAAAATGGGGCTACTCTGTACAAAATTAGAGTATCTAGGAAGCATGAATCTCCCCTCTACTTTTGTGGAGCCGTCCAGGACACTGTGGGAAAATTAAGCAAAGTTGCAGGAAGATATTAAGTCTAGAAGACACTGCAGAATAGGAAAAACTGAACAGTTAATATCATTACCAGGAAGACAGAAAAGCAGCATAACTAGTTAATTTCAGATAGCCTTATTATGAATTTATTTATATTTCATTTTTTACAAGACAGGGTAGAACAAAGGAACACGACCAGAAAGAAAGCTGTAAAATTCGGTGTAACTTCTACACAAATTCCACAGAGTATGTACTGCAAATGCTTAATTTCCACAGATAAACCAAAATTAATGCCTGAGTGAAAGAACAAAGTGATATTTTTCGAAATGAGGTGACTGGGTCTCAGTGGTAGCGTGCAATGCAGTCATACCTTTCTGATTCACATCAAGGTGGATCATAGAAAAGCTTATTAAAAGGTTGCGCTAACGAATCACTCACTTATTCATCACTATAAACCTTGATGCTTATCAGAAGAATAGCCGCAGAAGTATTCTGTAAAATCTGATGTTCCCGTTAGTCAGAAAAAGGTGAAAACAAAATCTTGACAGCTTTTCCCTGGAACGCTGCTGAGGTTATCGCCAGTAGTGCATCACCAGCTCTTTAAAGCTACGACTGCAGAGAAAGTGCAGCAGCCGGACTGACTCTACACAAAATGACAAGCAATCAGAGAGGCACCGAGTCTGCAGTGCTGTGCTGTATCTGCATATATGAACCAGAACAGGGAGAAGAGCCTTCATAAAGCTGCTGGCAACAGGAAATTCCAGCTATTTCTCAGCCAACACATATTTTTTGGGACTGATTACTATCATAGAAAATGACTTGGTTCCTCCAAAAAGCAGGGCTTTCAGTCCCTCCTAAAGAAAATCTTAAAGGCAAATGACCTGAACTTCAGCAACCTTTGTGGCCTTATCCTCTGCCTGTGGAGTTAGAATTAGCTCTGATACTAGTTATAGATTTGAAGACCGAACTTCACTGCGCGTTAAACATATGACAAGTTGAAAATATGATCTCTATTTAAAGCAGCTTGCAATCCAAACTAAAAAAATTGAGATGGGATCCAGGCATGATAAACAGCAGGGTATCCAAGAAAAGAGATGATAGGCTGAGATACTGAATGGATTTAGGTCACACATTCTAAAAGTCACACATGAAATCATTGGGCAAAAGTCCCATCTTTGACTTAGGTCTCTAAATACATATATCAAGCTACCTATGATAGATTAAATAAGGGATATGGTGGCATCTTAGTAAAAAGCACAGCACTCCACATTTAGATGCCTGCCAAACTCAACTCATGCTTGAGTACCGAGAACCCTTTAAAAGACCAGAAGTCAGAATAACAAGATGCACCAAGATGTATGAGGAGCATTCTAGAGGCAGCCAGCAAGAAAAATTAAACTCAGGATCCATTTGAAAACTTCCATCTCTTTAAGACATAAAGCATCAGAGGTTGGGCAGATGCCCACACTCCTTCAGGATTAAATCCTCTCCTGGGAGTAGATGCTTACAAAGTATTATTTTCAAACCAGCGAGCAGGGCTCACTTGTAAGGATGCAGCTGTTGAAGAAAATAAATAACATACATCATCTCTCCTGTTTCAAGTGATGGTCTAATTTAGTAATTATAGCACTAACGCAAAACTTCTGGGCTCTTAGAAGAGCGCATAGCAAGGCAAAGTATATGTGAAATGGGATGCATCCTTCACCATTTTAGTAGATACCACCTGCTTGTGCAGAGAGGTGTATGAGAACCCCAGGGCCAGGAGAAAAGCAGAGAAGTGTTAGAGGTTGCTGCTCTGCCTCCCAAGACTGTATGCATGTTTAAGATATAGAAAAAGGTGTTTCTGGAGGTATAATCAAAAACTCAGGTCTGACTGCCTATGTCCATGTTGTGGTTTGGTGATTTTTCTTTTGTGATCAGTATTCCACATCAGAACATCATGTGAACCAGTAGGATTTAAAGAGTTAATGTTCTGGTTCCGTTTACTGCCCCTTATGGGCATGTGGAGTATCCTGACGGGAGGAGAGGTGCGGCTTCCCTGAGGAGGACTTGGCGCGAAGAGGAAG